>BTPG01000002.1:281770914-281858414 GCA_036245525.1 Semisulcospira habei | reverse complement strand
ATGTCTAGAAGCTACAGATGTCCGTTCTGAGAAAAAAGAACTCAAGTACAGTGGACATGATTGCGTGTACATCTTGTACATCAATACACCTTTGTTGAACTGAAAGTGATGGGATAGAGGGAGAATTTTTAAAGTTTTATGCTTTTCGTCAGTTGAGAGTTCGGGATCGGGAAATACAAGCTTAGCAGCTCTCCTATGTAGGGAGTTCAGCCTCTTCAAATGTACACCACTAGAACCATCCCACACTGTTGATGCATAGTCTATGTGCGACTTGACATGAGCATTGTAGAAAAAAAGACGCGTATCTGTGTCAGTAATTGTTTTCAATTTTGACAACATATACAGGCTTCTGGAAACCCTTTTGCACACATTATTAATATGCAGTTGCCATTTAAGCTGATCATCTATAGTGACCCCCAAGAGGCGGTGGTGTGATACTTGCTCAATTGGGCTGCCGTTTATAGACAGACTAAGAGAGAGCGGGCATAGCTGGTGCTTTTGACGTGTGGTTATAACCATGCATTCTGTTTTTGACGGATTCAGGGACATGGAGTTGGAATGACACCAGTCGGTGACCTCACGCAGGCTTTCCTGCAGACGCGTGTTAATTGCAGCTACATTTTTGTGAGGAGTGTGCAGTGTGCAGTCGTCAGCAAACATGTCACAAGAAATATCGCTGCAACTAATATGCAGTGGAAGGTCATTGATAAATATGCAGAACAGCAATGGCCCGAGGACAGAGCCCTGAGGCACGCCGCTTTTGACGAGACCATACGAGGAGTAGGATCCATTTACCAGTACTCTTTGCTTTCTTCCGCTTAAATATGAAGTGAACAATGAGACAGCATCTGCATTGCAGAGATATGCTTGAAGTTTTGACAAAAGAATGTTATGATTTACAACGTCAAAAGCTTTCTTAAAATCAATTAAGATCGACCCAGTTATTTGGGAGTTATTTATGGATGCTAGCCACGCATCAATAAGTCTTGTTAGTGCCGTGTGGCAAGAATGCTTGGGGCGAAAGCCGGACTGAAATACGTGCAATAGACCGCTGCGACTCTCCAACTATTGATAAAGGTGTTTGTGCACGTGTCTTTCAAGAGGTTTGGAAAGGCTGGATAATATTGAGATGGGTCTATAGTTATTAACATCAGACAGATCTTTTGATTTAGGCAAAGGGATAACCTTGGCTTGCTTCAGTTCTGATGGAAATATATTTTGTTGGATGCATAAGTTATAAATATACGTTAACGATTCTACTGTATAGGGAAGAGACAGTTTCAGGATTTTAGGACTGATCTCGTCAGGTCCCGATGATTTTTTGTTTTTCAGTGACCCGATCAGTTTTCCTACTTCATACACAGCTAGAGGCGGAATAGAGAAGGGGGATGTGTCCTTAGTCTTCTGCTTACAGAAGTTAAGCAGGGCCTCCGGGCATGTGTAAGACGCGTTTCCGCTTGAGGGTATGATTGACTCGGCAACAGACAAGAAATGTTTGTTAAAGGTGTCTGCAGTAATACTAGAAGGAATGGCTGACGATTTCTTGCTGTTACCTCGGGTGACGAGATTAACCGCGCGCCAGAGTGCGGCAGTATCTCTGTCTTCTTTAATCATTCGTTCAAAGAGAGACTTTTGAGCCCTGCCTACCATAGATTTGACACGGTTACGTTGTTTTTTGTATTCGTTAAATAGCTTGTGTCTTCTTAAGTCATTTCTCAATTTCATAGCTTCAATTATTCCTTGCGTTAGCCAAGGCGGTAACGTGTGGTTTTTTACCCGCTTTTGCCGTAAAGGGGCGTGTTTGTTAAGTACTCTTGTAAAGAGTCGATACCAAACAGTCAGAGCCTTTTCAGGGTCAGTTTCGTTATTAACGACATTAAATGGTGTTTGATCAAGGTCTGCTAGAAAAGCAGACTGATTAAACTGTTTAAATGAGCGGTACGTTATAGTTGTGTGCCCGTTCTTACGATGCACTGGCAGTTTTGTTGACCAGGAACACACAGTAGGAAAGTGATCACTGATGCTGAGGTCAGGAACACTAACATTGAACACACTAAGGGGACGGTTGGTGTAAATGTGATCAATGAGTGTTGCGGTTGTTTTTGTGATCCTAGTAGGGGCCGAAACTAATTGTTCTAAGCCGGTTTGTGTGGTGATGCAATCCCACGCGGTATGGGGCTTCAACATATCTATGTTAAAGTCGCCTAGTAGCAACGCATCACAGTTAGGTAAGCCAACTTTTTTCTACTGCATGCAAGAAATCGTCGTACCATTCAAACTTGGCTGATGGGTTACGATAACAAAAGCCGATGAAGACGGGTTTAGTTTTTGGAGCCCTAAATTCCAACCAAATGCACTCAACTTCCGGAGTTTCTATGTCCTCCCGCCTTTTTACTAAATGTTGGACTGAGTTATGGATGTAAACGGCAAGCCCAGTCTGACCAAGTACACGAGGGTCACGTCGAGTGATGCTAAAGTTAGGTATGTGAACGGCTTCATCGCTTAAGTCGGAGTTAAGTCGCGTCTCACTAAGACCAAACAGGTGGAATGGTTCAGACGAGTTTAGAAAAACATTCAAATCGGCCACCTTGTTAAAAAGATGGTAGATGTTCAAGTGACCAGTTTGAAGGCTTCCGTGTGTCTGAGCATTATGGGTCATGTTGAATTCTAACTCTCCCAAATGAAGTGCAACACAATACAAAAAATATAAACAGAGGGAATAAGGAATAAAGTCTCAATGCAGTAAAGCGCGGCTGAAGTTATAGCACCTCATATCAAACGTCACAAATGGTGTCCAACACAGCGTTATCAAATGAAGATCGCTTTTGATTAATAGTGTATCCACGTATTAATGCTGCGCAAGCTGACTAAATAGTGACTGTGGTGTAGCGCACTTATCAGACGTCACACGTGAAAAGAGTGTTCTGGTCAGCAGAACACTAGGGAAAAAAAAAAAAAAAAAAGCCCTGAAAGTGAAATGCGTTGATAAAACCAGGCACACAGTGGGTGTGGATCTGAATGCTATCACACGATTTCCTCACGACTAATCCAAAGATATGGATGAGAGGCCGTTAAAAAAAAAAAAAATTAAAAAAAAAAAGAGAGAGAGAGAGAAAGAGAGAGAGAGAGAGAGAGAGAGAGAGAGAGAGAGAGAGAGAGAGAGAGAGAGAGAGAGAGAGAGAGAGAGAGAGAGAGGAGAAAGAGAGAGAGCGCAAGAGAGAATTACGTCATATTTAGAGTAATATGTCAATGTCTGAGTGGTGACGGAGTTGCCTCTTTTACGTCACCACCACTGACTGACTTTCTCTAGAAGTCAAGTTTTTTTTTACTTTTTTAATTCTTTCCTTAAAAGAATTAATTTTTACTAAAGAAATTGAAAGGAAACAAACCTGACTAACGAACTCATCCAATGGCTTTCTCCAAAATTAATTAGCTATATCTAAAATTCCAAGTAATATGACAAAAATTACGGACTCTAATCTGGGTCAATCGACTTCCTAGAAACGGTTGTTTATGTCTTCAATGAGACATTCAATTACAATATGCTGGAAGGCTTTCTTAGCCACTCCCACTAAGAAAGTATTTCGCCAAGTTCACAAGTTTCAAATTTGTGTGTTCAGAAATATCGGTGATTTTCTTGTTTACATAAATACGCACATACATACATATATATATATATATATATATATATATATATATATATATATATATATATATATATATATATATATATATATATATATATATATATATATATATATACATACATACATACATACATACATACATACATACATACATACATACATACATACATACATACATACATACATACATACATACATACATACATACATGCATGCATGCATGCATGCATGCATGCATACATACATACATACATACATACATACACACACACATACATATACATACATACATACATACATACATACATACATACATACATACATACATACATACATACATACATACATACATACAAAAATACATACATGCATACGCACATACGGCGCTTCGCGCCAAAACGACGTTCAACAGCAAGGTTAGAGTGTCTAGACTTGACGTGATTTGTATCTTCTTAATTCTTTGCCAGACCATGAGCCCCGCCCGCCTGTTATGTCCTTTTCATTCTACGGTACGCACTTCGACCAGCCCCATCCTAAAGTCTACCGTATTTTCAATACGGTAGACAAAAACAAACAAGCAAATAAGCAAGAGAATGTCTTCTTGAGCGTCTGAAATTTGTTAGCGCTCATTAGATCTATCATTCTTGCAGTTTGATGGGTTTTCTGAAAGAGGGAGTTCATGAGAATCTTTTTCTCTCGCGACCTTTGGGTTTTGCTGTCAATTCTCCGACTTCATGGAGCCCAATCCAACCTCCTCAGACTGAAGGGGGCTAGGTTAAGATCCAGACAATCACCAGCTTAATCTCCAAGGTCTTCCTCTGCTTGAGAGAAACTACTTGAGTCAATACGCCTGACCAACGTGGGCAAAAGGCATAGATTCTCATGAGCCCTTGCGACTGCAGGGGCCCATGAAAATCTATGCCTCTTGCCACTGGTGGATGCTGGACGGCAGATGGAGTGGAAAATGTAACATCTCCCCAGCAGTTTGAGTCTGTTGTCACGGGAATGAGATTCCATGTAGCTGTCATGTAGAAAAGCAGAAAGAAGATCTTTCAACAAATTGACTAAACAGTTCAGGTCTAGACGGACAACAATATGGGGACCCAAACATTCTGTTGACTCTTTAGGCTGTTGGCTGTGCTATTTTTGAAGTTATTCCCACAGCAATCACCTCGTCTAAAAGTGCTTCTGAAAGACAAAAGGTTAATTTGTGCCATTAACCCATTCAGCCTGACGCACTACAGGAGGAGATGGGTAACCTATTCAAAGGTAGTGCCAGATTAGCTTGGCGTCTGGCCGATCCATCTCCTGCAACAGGTGGATAGCCGTTAGATGACGCCGCAAAAATTTGGGAAATACGTGGGTCGGGCTGAATGAGTGAATATAGTGCAAAGCATGTACAAATGAGTGTTGGTCTGTGATTTTTTTTTTATATTATGGCCTATAGCCGTAAGGTCAAAAATCAGGTATGGTATGGTATGCGCAGTGTTATGCGCCAGTGTTTATGACAATCGTTATTTTCTTCCATAGGCCATTCTTGCATGGCCTAAATAGTACACCCGCCTCACCCCCCCCCCCCCCTTCTACCTGCTCCCACCCCCCCCCCCCCCAGTCCAAACTGAACGTGCCGAAACACAATGCGTTTATAGTATGGCCTCGGAAAATCAAACAAGGAGGTGGATGGGGGATGGGGGGAGAAGGGGTGGGGGTGAATGCCACAGTTAATTTTGACTGCATTCTTCATGCACTCATAAACCTTTCTTTTATATTAGTTTTCGCAACAAAAACTGAAAAAAAAAAAAAAAAAAAAAAAAACAGTAAGATGTCCAGAATTACTAGTTAACGTCAGCAGCAGAACGGAGGAAACAACAAACTAAAAGCGATAGTCTCATGCAGACACGTGTATTAACCGTGTGGCTGTCGGTAGCGTGGCGTGTTGTGTGTGTTTGTTTGTTTTTTTGTCGAGATGATTCATGTCTAGAGATGACGTGCAACAAGTCTGCCCTGTGAAGCCACTAAACTACAAGTCCATTTTTGTGAATAGCAAAATTTTCACTGTAGTCCAAAATACATATTTTTAAAGCTTACTGTTAATACAAAATGAACTTAATGACAGCAAGAGGCAAATAATCTCCTTAGCCCCCGCATCTGCGGGGGCTCAGGAGATTATTTGCCTCTTGCAGTGGGATAATGTTTTCCCATCCATGACATTCCGCTGACTGCACTTACTGCACTGACTGCACTGACTGCACTTCCGCTGTCTTATGGAGTTGATGTTTATTTGCGCTTTAAACCCTGCCACCACAGTCCTCGAAAGTGTTATCTCGTTTTTAAAGTTTTAAATGTCTTCGCCATCTTTGTTGCTTCTTAGTCTGTGTACAGAAACGTCTTTTCTTTCTCCATAAGAGAATTCAGGTAACTGCTTTGAACTATTTGTACTCAGTGCTGTCTTCAAAAGTCAACTCTCAAATTTGAGGCATAAATAATAATAATAATAATAATAATAATAATAATAATAATAATAATAATAATAATAATAATAATAATAATAATAATAATAATAATAATAATATACCATTATTATTATTATCATAATTATATTACCATTATTAGCATTTTTACCATTAAATTCATTATTATCATTATTATTCCGATCATTATATAGACTCTTTTCTCAATGTCATCCAGTCGGTTTTTTATGTCATCACCCCATCACTGCCGAAAAAAATGCGAAAAAACCGTCCCACTGCAAGAGGCAAAAATTCTCTAGCTTTTTTTCCTTTTGCTGGCCAAATGTAAAATGCGGTGAAAGGGTTAACAGTGGCCGATTTAAGCACACTACTGAGTACACTCAAGGCAAGTTCCAGACATCTGGCATATCGGGACTTCATCAGAGATGATTGTCCGATCGGCTCGGGCTCGTTTTTACGATGATGGGCGGCCTTCCTGTTTTCAACAACACCATTACCTCGTGGAAAAGAGGCTCTGCTATCGCCGACGCATTTGCAACCCTTACTAAAACAAACCCAGCGACAAGAACTTCACTTCAGGTGTTACATCACAAAAGCAAGTACGTCCCTTTTTTCATAGCAATTTTAATTGTTATAAATGAAAATCTCGCTTTAAAAAATGGACATAATTTTATTGACTTTTGCCAAATAACACCAGACTGCGATCGGGCGTATTCAGTGATAAAACCATTAAATGCTTTTAGCACAGGTTACACTCTAAAAATTAACACAAACTTGTTATACTTTCTTTGCGACTTTGGTGGTGGCAGAATAACTTGGGGCCTATAGGCGCCAAGCTATTCTGCCATCACCCTTGCACTATCATGGTCGAGCCATATCTTGCTGTGGTGTGTCGCGGGCTGAATGAGTTAAAATTATTGGCGTGCAAGTCCATGATTTTGGATAGGACAGAAAGTCGCAGATCAACACACACTTTTATACAAACGCAATACCTTTTACGGACTATGCATCATGGGACTGGCCCGTCAACATCCATCAGATAAAAACAAAATACAGTGCATAGATACTGGGTTAAGTTTACCTGATAGTATGGAGCTGGTAGACTTCCGTTTTCTTAATGCCTTCACTTCCAGTAGAAGTAGACTGTGTTTCAAAATAAACATCAAAGACCGATCCCGTCCGTCAAAGGAAAGTCTAAACAAAGTAGATTTAGCGAGAGCCATAGATCCCTCATGAGACTCTATACCTCTTGCACCTTGGTGATATTTAACTTTTTTTAGCAATGAACGAGTTCGGACTTGAATAAAAGGATTTTTTTGTGAACTGTGTCAGCATTAACGTATGTTTGTTTGTTTTTTCCACCATCGACTATCGTGAATCTTTTATCATAGAAAATGGACAGGGGCCTGTTGAATTCTGTTGAAGACATATTTTGATTAACTATTCACTCATTCAGCCCGACGGCCGTATTTCCCAAATTTCGGAGGCGTCATCTAACGACTATGCACCAGTTGCAGGAGATGAATTGACCATGATAATTCAAGGGTAGTGTCAGATTAGCTTGGCGCCGACAAGCGCCAAGCTAATCTAGCACTACCCTTGAATTATTATGGTCGACCCATCTCCTGCTGTAGTGCGTCAGGGCTGAATGGGTTAATACAATACTACAATACGTCAGCAGTATACAACCATAGCGGATTACAACAGCTGAGCCTGTACAGGGCCACGGCCCAGCGAGAAAGTGCGTAGTTAATCGGCGATATAAATCAGGGCCCAGAGTTACAATTCCCAAATGTCGCGGCAATCTGATCTACGCCCCGACCGTATCCTTTGTTGACATGCCACGCACTGGCAACCGAAACCCTCAAGCGAAAGGTCCTCGGGCTGACGTGGGCCGCAGTGGGCCCGCACTAGGACGTGCGGTTTTTTTGGGCGGTTGTGGTATTAGCGAGTCGATCTGGATCAGAAGGTCCTCCGGCGATTGACTCAAGTTATGGCTGCCCTGTGAAGGCAAAAAACCCATTCAGCCCCGACGCCCTAAGTTGAAGCAGGAGATGTGTCGACCATGATAATTCAAGGGCAGTGTCACTTTGAACACGGCGTCGTGGGACTAATGATGCCATGACGTGAAGCTTTTAGTGACGTCATTTCGCTGCTCGTGCTATTATTCTTCTTCAGAATAGATATGCTACGCCAGACCACAGTGCTTACGAATGGCGGGAATCGCCGTGTGTCCGTCTTTATTTATGTGTGTGTGGATCAGAGGGTGGGTTACAGTAGAAGGAGATGGATTCCTGGCGCGAGCGAGCCCACGGAGCGTTCTAATGGCGGGAAGCGCCGCGTGTCCGTATTTATTTGTGTGCACCGACGTGTGTGTTGATCAGAGATCGGCTTAGAGAGGAGGGAAATGGATCAGCATAATAAGCCTAAAAATATGAACAACCCTGAATGTTCCTAAAAGATAAACGTACCTGAGCTCCAAACAATACGGTAGACTTTGGAATTAAGTCCTCATCGTGTTTTTATTTCTACAGACACTACAGGCGCCCATCTGTAAGAGGCATAGATCCTCATGAGCCCCCGCAACTTGCGGCGGCTCATGATGATCTATGTCTCTTGCTGGCTTTATTTGCTTTTTTTTTGTTTTTCAAATGTCTCGCCCGAAGTTCAAGGCGAACTGCAGCGTGGACAAAGTACACACCATCGTAGATCAGCATGTACCTGGACAGCTGGCAAAACGTATGATGGCATCCCTTGAATAAAGCTTAGTCCACGAAAGACAACTCACGAACTGTACCTTATACGAAGCTTAAAACGTTTGGTCCATAAGCCAGTTGCATGAGTGAGGTTAGTCCTGCGCTAGAGTCTCTAAACCAGATGCTCTGCTAAATCGGAGCACCTTGCTTAGTGACTGGCGCGGGACTAAGCTCTCTCATGCAACTGTCGCCTGGTTGTTGAACTAAATCTGACACCACTAAGGGTCATTATAAGTATGAGCCAAGTGATAATAGACGCGTACACTTTACATGGTAATTCCGTCAGCTGACCAAGGGGGGACGCTTAAACGAGCATTTCGACCAATCTAGTTCTTTTGCCGTGTGAAATACAGGAGCAGTAAGTGCGTTTTTCTGAAAAGCAAGATCGTGGATTTATTGTAATACAACGAAAATCGCGCTTTTCACAAAAACGCACTTTCTGCCCTTTGCCTTGTTAGCCATGGTACTAACTCATTGGAGACGCGCCATATACGGATACGCGGCGATTCGGCACGTCTCCAATGAGTTAATAATTGTCCATTGAGACACGCCCCCTTCCTTTGGGTTTGCTTCACAATAGTTCATAAACTTTGGGTTTGCTTCACAATAGTTTATAAACTTGAAAATTACTTGTTCGCTGCAGACTCAGTCCGACTGGCATCGCTGGATTTTGTAGCTAGTCCTTGCATGTATCTATTTTAATCTTGCATTGTTGTAAAAGATCACAAAGTCGCCCTTTCAAGGGACTCATTGAACGACCACTCTTATAATTAAGACCTCAATCACACGAATAAAAGTACGCGCTTCGATTTTTTTCTTAAGATCACGGAATAACCCCTTCACCGCCAGCACTGAGACACAAAATAATATTGTCTTTGAAACCTTGCCACGATCACCGCTAGATAACCTCCATCTAGCCAAGGAACAAGGGCATGTATGGGATCAGCGAGAGACAAAGAACGTCACGAGTCCCGCAATCTGCTGGTGCCCGTGAGGTTCTTTGTTTCTTGTAAGTTGGTTGGTCTTCGTATTATCCAAGCAGTGACCGTTGGGATTGGTGCGTCTTTTCTTGCCGTGCGATCGAGAGAGCAGTCCTGCCGGCAGACTGATTTCCAGTAAGCCAAAAGGTCCACGGGCCGTCGTCGAACGACGTCGGACCGAGAATCTTTTGGCTTACTGGAACGAAGCTACGTCATTCCTCATTTCTGTGCCGAACCTACACGGAAACATTTCATCCAAACTCAAGTTCGATAAAGACCGTTTATTTTGTTGTGGTTTGTTCACTGCTTCAGGTGGAGGCAGACGTCATTTCAGGAAATCATCACAAATTCAAAGGTCAAAGATCTTCGCCCTTCAAAGGAGCGTGAATACAAAGTGGTGTCAGCAAGAGGCAAGAGGCCGTCTGCGGGGGCTCGTGAGGATCTATGCCTCTTGCAGTTGTGTTGTGTTCAATTATCTCGACAGTCAAGGTGTTATAGCGTGTGGCGTAGCTCTTTCACGCTGAACGTAGCTCTTTCACGCTTGTCTTCTCCTGCTTTGCTCAGTGAATTCCTTGCTAAAAACAAAAATATCTCAACAGTAACGGGGCGTAGTTTATTTAACTTCCGGTGTCGAAGAGTTGAAAAGCGGATGCTCACCCGCGCTGTCTGAAGCTGCCAGCTGTGCAATTAAATTGGAAAGAGAAAGAAAAGAGTGCAAAACTGTTAGTGGTTTAACACATTTGAATTGAGACGTTTTGCATCCGGATAAGTACATGTTCTTCAGTTTTCTGTCTGTATGTCTAGTTTTTAAAAAGTGAAGTTCAAAACCGAAACTGCAATAAAAAGCGCCGTACTTGTCTTTTCTGGACGTGTTTCTTTGTTTGTTGGGGACTTCTTTGCAATTTACTGTGGACGCGGTGAACACTGCCTAACTGCAACACTGAGGCATAGAACCTCATGAGAGTGCCCGCAGCTGCGGAGGCACATGAGGTTCTACGCCTTTTTCCACTATACATACCATTGGAACCCAAGTTTTAGAGGCGGATACGTCATCGTGTCATCTGCCTGTTGTGTTTTTAGAATTTTGCCCATCTGCAAGAAACATAAACACTCATTAGCCCCCGCAGTCGCGGGGGATCATGAAGGTTTATGTCTCTTGTTGGTCCTGTATTATTTGTTACTATTTTCGTTTCGTTTAACTTATTCAGCCCGACGGCCGTATTTCCCAAATTTTGGAGCAGTCATCTAATGACTATGAACCAGTTGCAGGAGATGGGTCGACTATGATAATTCAAGGGCAGTGCCAGATTAAATTGGCGGCGACAGGCGCCAAGTTAATCTGGCACTACCCTTGACTTATCATGGTCGACCCATCTCCTGCTGTAGGGCGTCAGGGCTGAATGGGTTAATCTTGTGTTCTTCACGAGAATGTCGGTCAATATGCGGCGATTTCAGTCAAGATGACCGACCGCGAAGGGGTTAGCCCTATCGTTCAGCGCAGCCATCGGTAACGTTCACAGTACCATCGGCTGCCTGCACAAAGAGGGTTAAATCACGGTCACTGGCACCGAATGGGTTTAACTCATTCAGCCCGACGGCCGTATTTCCCAAAGTTTAGAGGCGTCATCTAATGACTGTGCACCAGTTGCAGGAGATGGATCGACCATGATAATTCAAGGGCAGTGCCAGATTAGCTTGGTGCTGTCGG
Source organism: Semisulcospira habei (assembly GCA_036245525.1). NCBI lineage: Eukaryota > Metazoa > Mollusca > Gastropoda > Semisulcospiridae > Semisulcospira > Semisulcospira habei. The sequence goes on along the minus strand of BTPG01000002.1, from coordinate 281,846,852 downwards.
CGCAGTTTGATGTAGTTTGTTTATAGTGCATAGACTTTGCCATCGGTTAATCCCTTCCCTGCTACAGTGCGCAAACTGTACGTAAATTTTTTTTTTTTTTGTTTCTGAAATCTTGGTACATTCAGCAACCAACAGTCAACGCCGTCCAAGAAACTTGGATACAAAGTAGTCTCGGCGAGAGGCGTAGATCCTCATGTGCCCCCCGCAGTCGGATAGTGTTCACTTTTTTCGGGAGTGAAGGGGCTACTTCTAGATGGCGAAAACACGGACGTGGACACACTGATTGACACATTTAACACTGTTGTAACCCAAACAGCCAGTGAGATCCTTGGCAAACACCGACAAGCAAAGAAACCTTGGGTTACAGCTGACATCTTTGATGTGACAAGCGTTGAGAATTAAAGAAAAAGAAATCAGGGGTAGAAGCAGCTAAACAATACAGGTAAATTAACCAGGATATCAAGAAAAGCATGAAAAAGGCAGTGTTCACTTTTTTCGGGAGTGAAGGGGCTACTTCTAGATGGCGAAAACACGGACGTGGACACACTGATTGACACATTTAACACTGTTGTAACCCAAACAGCCAGTGAGATCCCTGGCAAACACCGACAAGCAAAGAAACCTTGGGTTACAGCTGACATCTTTGTCCTATGTGACAAGCGTCGAGAATTAAAGAAAAAGAAATCAGGGGTAGAAGGAGCTAAACAATACAGGGAAATTAACCAGGATATCAAGAAAAGCATGAAAAAGGCAAAGAATAAGTGGATTGAAGATATGTAAACACGTAAAAGAAAATCTGAACAAAAATAATAGCAAAAAAGCATACCAGCTGGTGAAAGACCTGACCAGTGTAAAACAAGGACGCGCCTCGATCATTCAAGATAGTGAAGGGAACTGTCTTACGAAAGACCAAGACATACTGAAGAGATGGACAGAGTACTGCTCAGATTTGTACAACCACCGAACTGCAGGGGACCCAGGCATACTTGTCAACCCACCCGTGACCAACAATGGCAACTATCCCATCCTCCGAGTAGAAGTAGAGCCTGCAGTGAAGTCGCTGAAAAAAGGGAAGGCAGCAGGAGCAGACAACATCCCTGCAGTTCTAGTCCAAGAAGGGGGAGAAGACACGATAAGCGCCTTACTAACAATCTGCAATAAGATCTGGCAGTCAGGGGATTGGCCCACACCATGGACCCAATCACTTATAATAACTCTCCCCCAAAAAGCAACTTACATCAATGCCAGAACTATCGCACGATCAGTCTTATATCCCACCCAAGCAAAGTCATGTTAAAGATCCTACTGAACAGGCTGAAGCCACAGGAAGAGGATATCATAGCTGAGGAACAGGCAGGCTTCAGACCAGGGCGCAGCACAACTGAGCAGATCTTCAACCTGAGAGTTCTATGTGAGAGATACCTCCAGCACCAGCAGGACCTCTATCATGTCTTTGTGGATTTTAAGAAAGCGTTTGACAGGGTGTGGCATGCAGCCCTTTGGTCCACCATGAAGCTATACAACATCAATGCCAACCTGATCAAAGTCATAGCAAACCTGTACAACAAGGCCACTAGCGCAGTCTGCTTCAACAGCAAAATAGGAAGCTGGTTTAGGACTACAGTTGGAGTCAGACAAGGCTGCTTGCTCTCACCTACTCTTTTCAACATCTTCCTGGAAAGAATCATGACGGAAGCTCTGAAAGATCATGAAGGAACTGTCAGTATTGGAGGCAGAACAATCACGAACTTGCGCTTTGCGGACGACATTGATGGCCTTGCAGGAACAGAGAAGGAGCTAGCTCAGCTGGTGGAAAAGCTGGATAGCACAGCCATTGCATATGGTATGGAAATCAGTGCAGAGAAGACCAAACTGATGACCAATAACGCCAGTGGCATTGGCTCTGAAATCATGGTTGGAGGCCAAAAACTGGAAACAGTTAAGAAATTCAAATACTTAGGAGCCATTGTGACAGATGAGGGATCAACACCAGAAATACTGTCCAGGATTGCGCAGACAACAACAGCACTGACAAGATTGAAAACCATATGGAAGGACAGAAACATCACACTCTGCTCCAAGATCAGACTGATGCGCTCCTTAGTCATCTCAGTGTTCTTGTATGCCTGCGAGTCATGGACCCTCACAGCAGACCTAGAAAGGAGGATGATACAACCCACTGAGATGAGATGTTTTCGAAGGCTGCTTGGCATCTCATACAGAGATCACATCACAAACGAGGAAGTGGGAAGCAGAATCAGGCAAGCCATCGGGCCCTTTGAAGACTTATTATCCATTGTGAGAAAACGCAAACTGAAGTGGTATGGGCATGTCACACGCTCAGCAGGGCTTGTCAAAACAATCCTGCAAGGCACTGTGCAAGGAGGACGAAGGAGAGGAAGACAGAGGAAAAGATGGGAGGACAATATCTCAGAGTGGACAGGACTGAAGCTGGGCGATACGCTGAGAATGGCAGAGAACAGAGAGGAATGGAGGGAGCTGGTTGTTAAGTCATCAGTGGTGCCCCAACGGTCGGCAAGACTACGGGATATAGATAGATAGATAGATAGAAGGGGTTAAATGTCGATGATGATCTGCAAAGCCGAAATAATCAAATAACTTGATTTATATTTCTGCTCCCCCTCCCCTACCCTCCCCACCCACCTCTCCTTACCCCCTCCCCCCTCCACTCCCCGCCCCACCCCACCCCACTCCCCCGCGCTCGAGTGCACGACAACGTCACTGAGGTTCAACGCCAAAGCACCAGCTCCTGCACCCCAGCCGGAGAGTTTTCAGCCATAGTTCCAGAAACCTCTTCAAAAACTGACCGAGGACCACAGAGAAAACTTTTGCAAAAGAAATACACCAAAAATGATCGATGGATCTAAAGAGGAAATACACCAAAAATGATTGATGGATCTAAAGAGGATGAACCTCTTCGTTAATTCAAGATCAGAAATGTCTAGGTGTCCCCAGAACATAGATTCAAATGGGTGTCAGCAAGAGGCATGGATCCTCAGGAGCCCCTGCGATTGCGGGGGCTTATGAGGATCTATACCTCTTGCAGCTGGGTGGCCTGAACACGACCCAACTGCACTAGGCACAGACCCTCGGCACGAGTTCCCGGCATGTGTATGATACAAGTGCCTTCACATGTACCGGAGCTTTTCCTTTCAACCATTGACTGATGCTGCCCGGGACCAGTTGCATGAGCGAGCTTAGTCCTGCACCAGCCACTAAGCGAGGTGCGCCGCTATAGCGGCGCACCTCGCTTACTGGCTGGTGCAAGACTACGCTCGCTCATGCAACTGGCTCCTGGAACATATTTTAACTAAGTGACAAGAGGGGGGTCCGTACCACAGGCGTAATAGGATGGACGTTGCGTCATTACTCCTAACACGGGTAGTAGTACAATTTATTGGTACCCGTGTTAGGAATAATCACTCAACGAACATCGAAGCCTGTGATCCGCACTATTCTCCAATCATTTCATTCAAATTTTCAACACATGCATGATGGAGAACAAGTAAACACACGTAATTGGTTTGAAGCGTGTTTTGTTGATGTTATTTAATCATGATCTGTTTATGTGTTTGTTTGTTTGTTTGTTTGTTTGTTTGTTTGTTTGTTTGTTTGTTGTTGTTTGTTTGTTTGTTTGTTGGCATATTACGCCGTGCAAGCAGCAACGACTAACTGACGGCGAATTGTTTATATTGTGTTAACTCATTCAGCCCGACTCACGTATTTCCCAAATTTTGGAGGCGTCATCTAACGACTATGCACCTGTTGCAGGAGATCGATCGACCTTGATTATTCAAGGGTAGTGCCAGATTAGCTTGGCGCCAACAGGCGCCAAGCTAATCTGGCACTCCCCTTGAATTATCATGGTCGATCCATCTCCTGATGTAGCGCGTCAGGGTTAAAGATTGTATGCCGCAACTTAACGCCTGCTCCTAAGGCGGCTATTATCACGGCAATACGGTATTCGATAAACTAGCCAGGTAGTCTGCAAAAAATGTTTAATGACCAGCCCGGCTATTAATAATTAATAATAATAATTATGGTACTTATAATGCGCTTATCTTATAATAATTATAACTCTAAGAGCGCACTCACAACTCGCACACGCATGCGCACGCTTTAGACAATGACTCACGTAACACAAATAGTGAAAACACATTACGACGGTCAGCTTGGGGTGGGGAGTGTGGTGATGTAGTGCTAGAACTGTTGAAAGAGGTGAGTTTTGAGGGCGGACAGGAAGGAGAAGAGAAAGAGTGTTTCTGACGGAGAAAGAGTGGGAGAGTGTTCCAGGTGGATGGACCGTAGACTGAGAAGGAGCGGGGGCCGAAAGTGCTGAGTTTGGTGAGGGGGATGAGGAGGCGGAGAGGGTCGGAGGAGGAGCGGAGGGAGCGGGAAGGAGTGTAGGGGTGAAGTAAGTTGGAGAGATAGGTAGGAGCGTAGTTGTTCAGGGATTTGTAGCAGAGAGACAGAATCTTGTATTGGATGCGTTGGGGGATGGGGAGCCAGTGAAGGAGCTTGAGCAGGGGAGTGATGTGGTCGGATTTTTTCTTTCTAAAGACGAGGCGGGCAGCATTGTTCTGGACGCGCTGGAGAGTGAGAGTGGTGGAGTGAGGAAGGCCGGAAAGGAGAGAGTTGCAGTAGTCGATGCGAGATAAGATGAGAGAGACAGCGAGTTTGGTGCCAGCTTCGGGAGTGAGGTATTTTCTGATCTGACTGATGCGGCGGAGGTGGAAATAACATGCCTGGGCCGTGGCGCAGACGAAGCTGGTCATGGAAAGAGAGGAATCGAGGATAACGCCAAGGTTCTTGACCGAGTCAGAGAGAGAGATGGGGGTGCTGTCGAGTTGAAGGTGGAGAGAGGGAGGGAGCTGGGAAAGTTTCTGGCGAGTGCCTACCAGCATGGCTTCCGTTTTGTCGTCGTTCAGTTTGAGCTTGTTTGCTGTCATCCAGTTTTTTCTCGTCTTCATAGCAGTCAGCCGTGCGAGTCAGTAGTGTCTGAGTGTTGTCGAGTTTGTCTTTGTCTAGTATTTGTGAGTCGTCAGCGTAGAGGTGGTGGTGTATGTGGTGAGACTGGATGACGTTCGACAGGGGAGAAGTGTAGAGTGTGAAAAGGACCGGGCCCAGGACGGACCCCTGTGGAACGCCACAGGAGAGCCTGACTGGGTTGGAGGAGACGCCCTCGATGGTGACGGACTGCTGTCTGTCGGAGAGGTAGGAGAGAAACCAGGAGTGGGCAGAGTCAGTGATGCTAAAGGAGTGGTGAAGGCGGTGGAGGAGGATAGAGTGATCTATGGTGTCGAAGGCGGCAGAGAGATCGAGTAGCGTAAGAAGGGAGATGTTGCCCGAGTCAGTGGAGAGAAGCAGGTCGTTTAGGATATGTAGAAGGGCTGTTTCAGTGCTGTGATGTTTGCGATAGGCAGACTGAAAGGGACTGAGGAGGTTGTTGTCGGCGAGGTGGAGGTTGAGTTGGTTGAGGACAACCTTCTCAAGAAGCTTGGACAGGAAAGAGAGATTGGAGACTGGGCGGTAGTTCTTGAGTTTGTTTGGGTCGAGGTTGTGTTTTTTTTTTTTTTTTTTTTTTTTTGGGGGGGGGGGGAGAGGACGGACGATGGCGGACTTGGAGATATCGAGGACGGAGCCATTCTCTAGAGATGTGTTGATGATGTCGGTAATGAAGGGCAAAAGTTTTGGGAGGCCGTCCCGGTAGAGAGAATCTGGGAGGGGATCTAGTTCGCAGGTTTTGAAAGGCATGGACTTTATTGTCTTGAGGACTTCATCCTGAGAGACGGGGCGGAAGGACGAGAGGGGAGTGCCGGAAAAGGGGGGATCGGGAAGGCAAGGCGGAGAAGGCAGAGTGTCGAGTGTGTTGCGCAGAGTTTGTATTTTGTCGGAGAAATAGGAGGAGAAAGCGGACGGAAGTTCTTCTTTGCTGTGTGTGTTGGGAAGAGGAGAGTCTTTAGAAGTGCCTAGGAGTGTGTTCATGGTGGCGTAGAGGGTTTTGGAAGAAGTGGATTCCAGGATTTTGTTTTGAAGGTGTTTACGTTTGGAGTCGGAGATCATTCTGCAGACTTTGGATCTGGTGGTTTGGAAGATCTCTCTGTGAACGGTGAGGTCGGGTGATCGCCAGCGGCGTTCCGCTTGTCGACGCTCGCGCTTGGCCTCAGCTATGTCGTCACTGAGCAAGGGGGAGGGGAGTCGGTTGGGTATGGAGCTGGTGGTGACAGGGGCATGGGTGTCTAGAAGTTTTCGAAGGGAGGAATCGAAATGGGATGCAAGATCGGGAGAGGGGGCGGGGTCCAAGAGAAGGTCGACAAAGTTTTCTCGGTTGACAGATTTTAGTTTGCGACGAGAGACAAAGAGCTTGGTTTTTTTCGGGGGAGGTAGGTTGAGGGCGACAAGAATAGCGAGGTGGTCGGAGGGAAGCACAGAAGAGATGTCAGAGTCGAGGAAGAGTTGATCGGAGGTGCGGGTGATGATCCAGTCGAGGGTGTGGCCGAGTCAGTGGGTGGGTTTAGTGATGTGTTGTGTAAGATTGTGGTTTGAAAGTGACGTGCAAAGGCGTTTTGTGTCAGGGTGGTCGGGTTTGTCGAAGTGGAAGTTAAAGTCGCCAAGAAGGATGTGTTTTCCGGGTCGTGTGCTGTAGTGGTCGAGGAGGAGGTCGATATTGCAGCTGAGAGACTTCAGATAGTAGCGAAGCAGTGTTTCAGCACGTTTTTCTTCATGTTTGTTCCTCTTTTGGAAACAAACAAAAAAAACGGATTCTGGTTAGCGGTTTCCTACGATGATGGCAAGACTTGCAGTTATTTCCAATAGCACGTCAGGACTTTCCCGACATTGTCCTGACAGCGATTTTCCTATGAGCGCCTTAGTCGAGTATCCTCTCAAGATGGCCGCCACGACTAGCATGATGACGTCAGCTTTCCGAGCCCTATAGCCACCACTCCCCTACACCCACCCCACCCCTACTTGGTCTTTATTGTACACTGGGGCTGGGGGGGGGGGGAGGCTCTCCCGTGAGGTTTCTCCTTTCCAAGATACATAGATAATGAGCCCCTGCAATCGCAGGGGCTCATGAGAATCTATGCCTCTTGCTGTTATTGGGTCGGATTCATGAAGTTTACCTACATCCTTACTCGTTCCTTATTTATCGAGGACGGTCATCTGGGCTTCAGTGTGCGAGTTGTATTTTGTATAATCGGCGGATGGGTCTTGTCTCAAGGCTGCAAGAGGGATTCGCCAGATAGCGCTGGCCATTCAAAACATGGGCAGTTCAGAGTTAACCGTTTTCAGACTACCCTGATGGGCAACCTGTTGACATTTATCACGGTGACCTGGGCTGAGGATATGACTGGACTTTCAGTCAGCACTTTCCTGCGAGCACGAGATTTAATAACCCCTAGACTGACGAGAAAAGAGAATGGCGATCCCGAATTGCAAGAGGCATAGATCTGTGCCTCTTGCTAAAACCACTTTGAATCCACTTTGAATTTTTTGGGGGGTTTTTTTTTTTGGTCTAATATCACCAATGTGTGAAAATAATAATAATAATAATAATAATAATAATAATAATAATAATAATAATAATAATAATAATAATAATAATAATAAGCGCATTAAATAGGCGCTTTATCCCAATTGAAAATCGGCTCAAAGCGCCGCCGCGAACTGAACCCAACAAGCACGCTCACGTGAATCACGCGCATTCACTCACACACTGTACATAAACACAGAACATCCACGTGGTGCTAAGGGCAAGCTCAAGCGAGCTACTGTAGTTTTTGGAAATTCAAAATCGTTTGTATTTGAAATTTGATTAAGTGAGCTGAAACTGATACCAAAGTGGAGGGGGAGGAAGAGCCGGAGTACCCGGAGAAAGAACCCCCGACGGTCCACCCGAATTAACGGTGACACTTACTAGAGGAGAAAAATCCGACGCCGGAACCCGTAATCGAACTTCGCACCTTTAGCATTGGTGGCAGGCGCCTTAACCACTGCGCCACGGACCGCTAAATAAATTCCTGATAAGGATCCTGACTTTGACTCCACGTTCCTGGGGCGGATGGACCGCTTTGGCGTTGAATTAACGAAGATTTCAGAACCACAGTATGCGTCTCCTGGCAGTGAAGAGGTTAAAATGCGTGCGCAGTGTCCGGCTATTGGGCTCAGGAAACTGACGTCATCACGCTAGTCGTGGCGGCCATCTTGAGAGGATTCGCGACTAAGGCCGTCATAGGGAAATCGCTGTCAGGACAATGTCAGAAAAGTCCTGACGTGCTATATAGGCAATAACATTAAGTCTTGCCATCAGCGTAGGAAACCGCTAACCAGAATCTGTTTTTGTTTGTTTCCAAAGAGGAAGAAACATTAAGAAAAACGTGTTGAAACACCACTTCGCTACTATAATTTTAAGATGGCGGGTGACGCGCCGACGCTGCTAGGCAACGCGGGAACATCCCTAGCCCTATTCCCACCGAGGAGTACATATTTAGAATAGGTACACGGCCATAGATGCACCTTTTTTCAAGAGCTCCGAGCCGCGCGAAAGCAATCCACCTATATGCGTGGAAAGCTTTCGCGCTGGGAGCTCTTGAAAAAAGTTACGTTGGCTCATGAGGATCTATGCCTCTTTCTAGTGAATAACAGTAACCCATTTAGCATTTCCCCAATTTTGGAGGGGTCACCGAACGACTATGCACCAGTTGCAGGAGATGGATTGATCATGATTATTCAAGGGTAGTGCCAGATTAGCTTGGCGGTGTAGTGCGTCGAGGCTAAAAGGGTCAAAGGGGGAATGGTTAATACTGAGTTTGCAATTTCCTTTGTAAAAATGTTCTCAGTATGTCTGACAATAATGAAGGGGTAACTTAACTAATGAAGTCTGAATGTAGTAAAATGAAAGACTTTTCTGCTCTTCTTCTCCACTTTACATAGAAGAGTTCCAACCGACGCAGAAACTCTATTACGTGTGCCTGCTCTAATAGGTTGTAAAAGGAAGAGCAGAAAAGTCGAGTCGAGACAAGACAACGTTGGAAACCATTTTCCAGCCCTTGTTAAACAAAGCTATCTCAATTTACGTGTGGTGATAAAACTTGTGTTGTCTCCGCCGCCACTGTAGCGTTTCGTCACATAACGATCAGTCACTGACCCAGTGTCGATTAAGCAGCGATCCAAATTTGGCAACCGCCGCACAATCTCGGAGAAAGTAAATATGTCGATTTTGAGGATAAAACGATTCCAAAGTCGTATAATTAAATTAGATTATGCCTTATCTCCCGTCATGTAAAATAAATCGCGTGTATGTGCTCAGTTTCACCGATAAAATGCTCACGAATACTCGCATTTTATCGGTTGAACATTCGGGATTTATTTTGCTTCACGAGAGGTCAGTGATAAATGTAATCTCTATGTGTCGGCAAATTTTAGCAATTAAAGATCGCCATGGAGAAAATCACTTCAATAACTCTTAACTCATTCAGCCCGGACACACCACAGCATTACATGGATCGAACATGATAGTTCAAGGGTGGTGCCAGAATAGCTTGGCGCCCACAGGCGCCAAGCTATTCTGGCACCACCCTTGAGCTATCATGTTCGATCTGTCTCTATAATTGTAATACAGTCCTTCAGAGGGCAACTTTAAAATTAGGGGATTTCGGTCCTCGAGTAGAATATGCTAAAGCCAGAAGCATACCACGTATAGGCCGAGAACTGAACGGCGTTTCCCAATGAAGCGGTGTTATAGTCTCCACACATGGTATGCAGCTGGCTTCTGTAACGCATTTCCCCCCCCCCCCTCCTCCCCCCTCCCACCTCCCCCCCCCCCCACCCCCATGCCCCATGACCGCATTTCTCCAATTGTAGAGGTTTCAGTTAAAATCAGTTTATGCACCAGTTCCAGGAGATGGATCAACCATGATAATTCAAGGGTAATGCTAGATTAGCTTGGCGCCCGATGGCGCCCAGCTAATCTTGCACTACCCTTAAATTATCATGGTCGATCCCTCTCCTGCTGTAGTGCGGCGTCGGGTCAAGAAGGATTGATGTACACAACCACTACTTCACTGGTACATTCAAATGCAATAAAGCCTTAGCAACGACGGTGTCTGATTTATTGTCTTTCACAGCTGTGTACCCTCTCAGTCATGAATTATGTATTTGACTTAATTCATGAATTGCCAAACACCAAAATCGAACCTACTGTCGAAGGTATAACCGATACGTTTGGTACATTTTACAGTTCCCTACGGTCGTTATGCATAATGCGACCGAGAAAAACTGTGGGCTTTTTTTAGATTTGTTTCTACGGCGCGGAACGTAATCACTGAAAACGCCATCACTGGCTGCTAGTGGTCGCAGATTGGTTCTGAACTCCTGATTTAATTCAAATCCGAAGAGCGCCAGCCGTCCAAGGAACATGGATATAAAGCGGTGTCAGCAAGAGGCATAGATCCTCATGATCCCTCCGCATTCGCGGGCGGCTCATGAGGATCTATGCTGTCTCTTGCAGTTGTATCATGCTCACTTTGTCTCGACAGGGAAGGGTTTATAATGCTTTTTACATGAATACAGAGGCGGATCATTCGTATAACTGCTGTCTGAAGAACTCTAACTTCCAGCGGCAGATATAGGAGATAGATCGACCATGATAACTCAAGGGTGGTGCTTGATCAGCTTGCCCGCTCTTCATATTACTTGATCTGATCCGTTGTCCGGCTCTCTTTTATTTTGCTTCTCACGATAATCTCGCTGCCTACAATTACCAGAAAGTGTGAACTAAGTTTTCAGCGGGGTATGAGTTCTTATGTTCCGAGTGGGTTACGATAAACGTGTGCTGGTCTGTGATTTTGGACCTTACGGCTTCCAGCCGTAAGGTTCAAAATCACAGACCAGCACACAAACGAGCATATGGATTTTCAATCTACTGAAACTGAAACTCAGTCGTCGCTAGAAGGGAGACATGGGAATATCGAGACAGAGACTTGATATAATGAGAGTCTGTATTTATGGTGATGCATACGGTCCCACTCACCCAGATATGAAAACTAAGCTGTCATCAAGATTGACGTGTCCTGAATGAGAGGTAATCATCACATTTCCAAGAGTAATGGCCCTTCGGGTAGTCTGGAAGCGTATATTTATTTAAGGGCCTACAGCAAGTATTATATAAGGTGTGGCATTTTGTTTGTCTCAATAGTTCAGTCTAAGGAAGGGCGGGTGTGGGAACATGTTTCTCCGTCTTTGTCAGTTTCTTCATGCCTCTTTGCACGGCTGAGAATCAGTCATTCTATCTATCTATCTATCTATCTATCTATCTATCTATCTATCTATCTATCTATCTATCTATCTATCTATCTATCTATCTATCTATCTATCTATCTATCTATCTATCTATCTATCTATCTATCTATCTATCTATCTATCTATCTATCTATCTATCTATCTATCTATCTATCTATCTATCTATCTGTCTGTCTAACTATCTATCTATCTATCTATCTATCTATCTATCTATCTATCTATCTATCTATCTATCTATCTATCTATCTATCTATCGCTATCTAGCTATTTAGCTATCAATCAATCAGTCAATCAATCAATCGATCAGTCGATCAATCAATCTATCAATCTATCTATCTATCGATCTATCTAGCTATCAATCAATCAATCACTCCAGCCATCCAACCATTCATCCATCCATCCCTCATCCAATCAATTAATCAATTAATCAGTGATTCATTCAGTCAGTCAGTAGGTCAATCATTCTATTTATTTTGATTTTTTGTTGTTGTTTTGTTTAATCATTAAGAAACAGCTTTAACTCATTCAGCCCGACGCAGGTATTTCCCAAATTTGGAGGCGTCATCTAACGACTATGCACCTGTTGCAGGAGATGGATTGACCATGATAATTCAGGGGTAGTGCCAGATTAGCTTGGCGCCGACAGGCTCAAGCTAATCTGGCGCTACCCTTGAATTATCGTGGTAGTGTTAGTATGCTTAAAGTGTTTCTGACGATTCCAAAAAAAAAAATGTCGCATATCTAGTGCTCGTCAGTATACCGTCTCCTGCTGTCTGCTGTAGTGTGAGGGTTATTGGACATGAATGGCTGAATGTTTGTCAAGATGTCTGATAATCTTGGCAGACGTCTTGTGGTGAGGACGTTTACTTCTGCCAGTGTGGACAATAGTCGGTAATGGGCCTTTGGTAAGAGACCTGGACAAGTCTGATTTTTGTGGCCATGAATCAGTATTCGGCGGCGCCAGCCTGATTATTTTACCATGACTCAATTTAATATTTCGCACTGCCCACCCCATCCCATCCACACATACATGTATACATTCACGCACACATGCGCGCACACACACACACACACACACACACACACACACACACACACACACACACACACACACACACACACACACACACGCACACACACACACGCGCGCGCACACACACGCACACACACAAGCACGTACGCACGCCAGAAATCCACTCGCACACCCATCCAACACCCAAACAACTCACATCCTTTCAAGTTATGCCAGATTAGTGACTTAGATCTGACAAGTCAGGGATTTTTTCCCCCTGATTCCATTCAATATTCAACGACCCATCTCCATCCCCCTTCACAACCCCTCCCCCTTCTCCATTATGCCTAGGTCGGAGTCAGCTGCATGAGCGTGCTTTGCCCTGCGCCAGCCACTAAACTAGGTGCTCCGCTATAGCGGTGCACCTTGCTTACTAGCTGGCCCAGGTGGCCCAGGACTAAGCTCACTCATGCAACTGGCCCCTGACACCCTAACCCTTCCCCTCTCCTGTTACTCCTGACAACCATAGATGTATGTGGCTCTCGCTGAAGCACAGGGCACGTTACAGAAATGTGTTTTCTCCATGTGTTTTCTTTTTTTAACCTCGATTTTTTTTCTTTGTTCCATGTTCAAATTACTCATACAGATTAACTCATTCAGCCCGAAGCCGGGCCGTGTTTCCGAAATTTTGGAGGCGTCATCTAATGACTATGCACCAGTTGAAGGAAATGGATCGACCATGATAATTGAAAGACAGTGCCAGATTAGCTTGGTGCCGACAGGCGCCAAGCTAACCTGGCACTACCCTTGAATTATCATGGTCTACCCATCTGCTGCAGTGCGTCAGGGCTGAATGGGTTAATCTATTACTGTCTGTTGCGATTTTTGTAGAGATGATTCCTGAAGGAAGCGCCTCGAGCAGAACACGCTACCAACAGCAAACAGAGTCAACTGTTAGTAGAACAAGTGTCGAGCAAAACACGCTGCCAACAGCAAACAGAGTCAACTGTTAGTAGAACAAGTGTCGAGCAAAACACGTTGCCAACAGCAAACAGAGTCAACTGTTAGTAGAACAAGTGTCGAGCAAATCACGCTGCCAACAGCAAACAGAGTCAACTGTTAGTAGAACAAGTGTCGAGCAAAACACGCCGCTACCAACAGCAAACAGAGTCAACTGTTAGTAGAATAAGTGTCGAGCAGAACACGCTACCAACAGCAAACAGAGTCAACTGTTAGTAGAACAAGTGTCGAGCAAAACACGCTACCAACAGCAAACAGAGTCAACTGTTAGTAGAACAAGTGTCGAGCAAAACACGCTACTAACAGCAAACAGAGTCAACTGTTAGTAGAACAAGTGTCGAGCAAAACACGCTACTAACAGCAAACAGAGTCAACTGTTAGTAGAACAAGTGTCGAGCAAAACACGCTACCAACAGCAAACAGAGTCAACTGTTAGTAGAACAAGAGTTGTAATGGTGGCGAACGTGACAGTGAACAGATCGTGAAAACGATGTTCTTCAACAGTCGCCTCTAGAAGCACTAACAAGGCAAACGGACCTACACAGCCGCTTATGTATTCTCCTGACTTGAACCAGAAATGTCAGATTTGTATATGAATACGATTACGAATAACTTTGTTTGCAGCGGATTTTTTTTTTTTAAAGTTGTAAAAACAACAAATGTGAACATAAAACAAATAAATACATTTGAATGACTAGAACACTCCATCCCCCACCCCCACCCTCTATCCCCAACCCCAACCCCCCCCCCCCCACACACACACACACACACACACTTGCGTATCACATGACATTGCAAATTCATAGACCTGAGCCTGACATCTTCACCGTCTTTCAAATGATGCCGACTTTAGGCATGGCTTCATGGTATGGAGGTCTTATGACCTAGACGCAGACCAGCACTGACTCATTTGAACCAACATATGTTTGAACAGCTTTGCGTCTCAGCGTTGCGTTTGGCTGTCGGTAGCGGTTTTTGTCGCGATGATTCCTGCAGGAATAACAACATCCTGACATCCTGCAGAAATAACAACATCCTGACATCCCGCAGGAATAACAACATTCTGACATCCTGCAGGAATAACAACATCCTGACATCCTGCAGGAATAACAACACCCTGACATCCTGCCGGTATAACAACACCCTCACATCCTGCCGGGATAACAACACCCTCACATCCTGCAGGAATAACAACATCCTGACATCCTGCAGGAATAACAACACCCTGACATCCTGCAGGAATAACAACACCCTGACATCCTGCAGGAATAACAACATCCTGACATCCTGCAGGAATAACAACCACATCCTCGAACACTCTCCTGCAGATAAATAACTCATCACATCCTGACATTCTGCAGGAATAACAACATGCTGACATCCTGCAGGAATAACAACATCCTGACATTCTGCAGGAATCATCGTACCGGCAGCCAAAGAGTTAAGGCTTGGATCCGCGATGAGACAGTGCCGTATGACAGTGACGGATCATGTGAGTTTGCTGTGGGAACGGGTTGGATTTGACCTCATGACCTGGACTTTTTTTGGCGGATGTCCGATGGGGATAGAACATGCATTACCTGCGTCATTAGGCGCCCGAGAGCGTTTGGCAGTCAATAATCAGGCTACGTAGACAGGCCTGTGACTGTGCAGATGTGTGGACGAAGCGGAAGTAGGATTACGCCCCATGAGACCACCTAGGCTGCAATGTTTGCTTATATTTGACAAATTTTAACTCATTCAGTCCAGACACACCACAGCGAGACGAGGATCTAGAGTGATAGTTCAAGGGTGGTGCCAGAATAGCTTGGCGCCAATACGGTCCAAACTAATCTGGCACCATCCTTGAACTATTACGCTCGATCTGTCTCCTGAAGTGTAATACAGTCTTCAGGGGGCAACTCGGTCAACATTTGGGGATTTTGGTTATGGGGCAGAATGTGTTAAGCAACTGCTAATAGATTGGAGACAAAATGGCGATACGATGTCATAATCTGACACAGTGGTCGAGTTTTTAGTGTGCAAACTTTGGTCGATCGCGTGTCCGATTTGTTAGGTCGGATTCTGGTCTTAACAGCGTCCACACAGTATCAAAAATCAATCAATCAATCAATCAAAATAAATCAGCGCATTAAATAGGCGCTTTACCCAATTGAATATCGGCTCAAAGCGCCGCCGCGAACTGAACCCAACAAGCACGCTCACGTGAATCACTCGCATTTATTCACACACTGTACATAAACACAGAACATTCACGTGATGCTACTGGCAAGCTCAAGCGAGCTACTGAGGTTTTGGAAATTCAAATCGTTTTATATTTGAATTTTGGTAAGTGGGTTGAAATTGATACCAAAGTCATGGGGGAGGAAGAGCAGGAGTACCCGGAGAAAGAACCCCCGATGGTCCGCCCGAAGTAACGGTGACACTTACTAGAGTAGAAAAGTCCGACGCCGCCGGGAACCCCGCGGTATCGAACCTCGCACCTTTAGCATTGGTGGCAGGCGCCTTAACCACTGCGCCACTGACCGCCCCAAAAGCACTTGTCAACGTTCTGGTGAGTCGTACACGTAACACCCAATAGTTAATTTTATGTATTTTAGTGTCTTTTGAGCTGTAAATGGTTTTTGACATGTGATGCATCTGATATCGACATTGGCTCATCTGCTGCCATATGACATTAATGTATCTATCGTGGATCCGCCAAGCATTTACACCCCCCCCCCTCCCCTCCCCCCCCCAACCCCCGCCCGAATACTTCCCACCTACCGCATTCCCGATCTCCTTCCTCTACCCGATCAGTAGGCAGTGCGCGAGATATCTATGTTACTACCAACCCAAAAAGTGATGCTAGTAGACACGCGCTACGACGCCCTGATCTATAGAAGATAGAAGATACAAGCTGGTGTGTGCTGACAGGTGTGTCTGGCAGCTTTGAATGTATCTGATTATTCTTTAGGTGTCTCATCTGATTTTTTTTTAAACAGCAAAGTCGGTATTTTACCGCCTGAAATGCTATCTTTCTTTCCAAGATAATTAAAAAGACCAGGGGTCAGTTGCATGAGCGAGCATAGTCCTGCACCAGACACTAAGCAAGGTGCGCCGCTGTATGAGCGGCGCACCTTGCGTAGTGGCTGGCGCAGGACTAAGCTCGCTCATGCAACTGGCCCCTGGGCATGAGTAAGTGTTGCGCAAGCCACTACGCGAGGTGCTCCGCTATAGCGGAGCACCTTGCTTAGTGGATTGCGCAGCACTAAGCTTACTCGTGCAACTGGCCCATGTTCTTGTGTTTACGGACAGTACTGCTCACCTCGGCACCCTTTTACACAGCAAACCGAAGACGTAAAAAAAAATATGAAAAGTTATCTTTATACACCGTGTTTATATCAGGATGGTAGATGTCTTGCCGTGTTCATACTGCGCATCTAATCCCACTTTTCCGGCAAAACACCTGGCATGATGAAATGTTTATACTTCAAATTAAATTTATTATCTGTGGGGAAACTTAATCTCCACACGAAACATGTCGGCGTACGGACTTCCTTACTCTCTTGACACTTTCCTAACCCATTCACTGCTACCACCTAGCTGCAATATAGGTATAGATCCTCATGGTCCCTCGCAGTCGGGAGGGTTTAGGAGGATGTATGCCTCGTGCTGAAACCACTTTGTCTCCATGGCTGAGAGCCTTTGGCGTTGAGGTAACACTGATTACAAAAGCAAATTCTGAGTTATCCGGTAGTGCAGGGTTTTTTTGGGTTTTTTAGCGCCAAGTGCGGAAGATGTTTCGACCGTGACATAATTCTAAAGAGTAGTGGCAGATTGGCTTCGTACCTTTCGAGACGCCAAGCTAATTTGTCACTATCCTTGAGCTAACTCTCATTGTTGACACATCCGCCTTTGTGACTTACCAAGTAGCGTTTTCTGATTTTTCAGCATATCTCCCCCACCCCACCCCAGCCCCCCCCCCCCCCTGGAAAGTAATCCATTTAACCCCAAAGCCCTACAGCAGGAGATGGATCGACCATGATAATTCAAGGGTAGTGCCAGATTAGCTTGGCGCCATCAGGCGTCAAGCTAATGTGGCACTATCCTTGAATTATCGTGGTCGATTCGTCTCCTGCAACTGGTGCATAGTCGTTAGAAGACACCTCCAAAATTTAGGAAATGCAGCTGTGGGGGTAAGTGGGTTAAACTCTAAGTATGATGAGTAGAAGGACTTTCAGGGCGGCATGCGTCCTTTATCTTCATATCAGCCCTCTCACCTATGTTTCCTTTATCTTAATCGCGATTGCTTGCACTGATCCAAGTACTCTTTTGAACCACGATGAGGCCAGTCAACCCAGAAGCACCCTTATCACGCAAAGACATATAGCTTTTGAAGACCAACAACAGCGCCCTTTAACCACGCATGATTAGCTCGCTATCGGCAGGAAATTAGTCCAGATTCCGGATTGCTGGCTCCTTCACAAAATCTCAACTCGAGTGGAGGTCTTGTCGCTCACTAAGCGACGCAAGAACTTCAATTTAGATGTTATTTAACGTCCCGATACTAAGGGGGAAAAAATCAAACGTCCAGTGCTTTTGATCTGAGTTCCTGAATGAAAGTTGTTTGTTTGTTGCATGGTTTCGTTTCTTTGTTTAAATTGCATGTCTTGTGTTTATGTGTGTGTGTGTGTGTGTGTGTGTGTGTGTGTGTGTGTGTGTGTGTGTGTGTGTGTGTGTGTGTATGTGTTATTTATGTATATGTTAATGGCTGTACAAAGAAACGAACATGCACCATCAAATTCTTGTTAGCTCTCCTTGGTTGTTTGATTGTTTGTTCGTTCGTTTGTTCGTTCGTTCGGTCGGTCATTCGCCCGCCCGTTCCTTCTTTAGTTCTCTCTCTCTCTCTCTCTCTCTCTCTCTCTCTCTCTCTCTCTCTCTCTCTCTCTCTCTCTCTCTCTCTCTCTCTCTCTCTCTCTCTCTCTCTCTCTCTCTCTCTCTCTCTGGTGTTCGTTGGTTCGTTCGTTCGTTTATTTGTTCGTTTGCTTCTTTCTTTGTTTCATTGTCTGTTTCTTTGTTTGCCTGTCTGTCTGCCGGTCTGTCTGTCTGTCTATCTGTGTGTTTGTATTTGTTTTAACTCTCTTTACGTCTTTCTTTATAGCTAAGTTTTTCCTCTCCATTTATAATCGTATTCCTTCTATTTTTGTTTTTTTATTTCAATGGTCTCAAGGAAAGGCCATAGCATTTGCTGAACTGAGCCACGCAAACAGTTGTACCTCCCAGTGTGGTTTATCTATCCATTTTGAGATTTCCACGATGATGATAAAACCAGAAGTTTTCTAACTCTTCTGGGTCGTGCATGAGGTAGGCGGAAACCCTCCATCTGCAGGAGATCAGGATCCTCATGACCCCAGGCAGATGGCGGGGGAACTTGGATATCTGCGTCTTGTGTCTGCCTGATTCGTGCATGTGTTCCTTTGAGGTGATACTGCGAACATTCTAGGATAAACGTGAATTAGTAATCTGCCCGCAAGAGTCATAGATCCTCATGCGCCCCCGCGACGCGGGGGCGCATGAGGATCTATGTCTCTTGACTTTCTCTTTGGGATTAACCGAATGGATTTTTTCTTATCGCGTGTACGTGAGTCGTATTCCCCCCCCCCCCAACCCCCCGCCCACCGCCCCCCCTCTTCAGCTGTAAGTAGGAGGGTCAGGTGACGGGTTATGTTTTATCAGACGTCATGTGCCGCTTTTCTGGCACGTTTTTTTTTTTTTTTTTTTTTTTTTTTACCTGCATCAGCACGATGCTTTTGGCTGATAACTGTTTTTTTTAAACTTGTGCTGGGGGTTAGAGTAATAAGCTGTGTTGCCGATGATAACATATTATGAACAAAAATATATATGTACTGATAATTTCTCTGGTGATTTAGAAGAGATTCTACAATATTCTAATAATTTATTTGGGTCACCTGTGTGTGTTCGCGTGCGCTTGTTCGCTTGCATTAGTATTTCTGCCACAGGTGCTGGCAATTTAGTGAGGGTTTTAGTTAGCACCAACGTAAGACGTGTTTGGCAGTGGATAGATATTATTACTTTTATTACGAGTTAGGCTTTGGCTAAAGCCCTTGACTTTTACCTTTGACGTTGAACTCCGGGACTGGATCAGACCCGAGAGGCGACAAGAACCACGGCCAAAGCCAAAACTCGTAATGTAACGATTTTGTCTTCAACTGCAAAAATATATAAGCGCGAAGCATACCATTTAAAGAACCCACAGACGAAAGAAGACATGTATTATGACGTCAACACCTCAGCCTTTGAGCACCCCAAAAAAAAAATCTCCACCTCTTCGTCTCTTTATAATATTACAACTCTAACTGACCCCTTTGCACTGCGGGGGGAAAGCGATCGCAGTCCATCTGCAAAAGGCATAGATCCCAATGAGCCCCCGCAATTGCGGGGGCTCATGAGGATCTATGCCTCTTGCTCTAACCACTTCGCATCCATGCTACGAGGGCAAAATCGGGCTCTTGTGCGTTGGCCTAGCAAAGTCTTCAGTAATGCGATCTGCGTCTACAAGCAGCGAATGTGCTAAGATGTGAATATACGTCTGCATATTATGATTTTTGTGGGTTCTTAGAGTACAACCATTTTTTTTTTTTTTGCTTTTAATTACGTCGTTGTTGTTGTTGTTGTTGGTGTTGGTGTTGTTGTTGTTGTTGTTTTTAATCAACGTAAATGTAAACGTCAAACATTCCCAGCCGTCAGAGGAAGCTGCTACAATGTGGTTTCAGCAAAAGGCATAGGTACTAGGTCCTCATGAGCCCCCGCGAGTGCGGGTGCTCATAAGGATCTTTGTCTCTTGCAGCTGATTGGTGTTTAATTTTTTCTCGACAGTGAAGTGGTTAAAACGATCTTTCTGTTTAATTTCGTTGCCCCTTCCCTAAAGCAGATAAGGGTTTAAAGTCTGTAAAAGAAAATTCGGATAACATCTTAGCCTGATCCCTGCCGTCGAAAATGTCAAATCTAGGGATGGATTGCATTGCAGGTCTAGAGAACAACCGACCATGATAGTTCCAGGGTGGTGTCAAAATGGCGTGGCGCCTACAGGTGCCAAGCTATTTTGACACCACCCTGGAACTATCATGGTCGATCCGTCTCTTGCTGTACTAAGTGTTTCAGGGGTGTATGGGTAAACGTTTTCGTTTCGTTCAATCCACCCGACTGACGCAACCCAAACTGTTGAAGTATAGGTCAGCCCTGCTGTTTACATCACTCCGGATACTTGATTTACGCGAAGAATGAAAGAATACAATTTATATGCGGGTCCACGGAAAATAGCCCCTACCCAAAGTCCCTTGTCAAATCTTTACATCTGCAAGAGGCATAGATTCTCATAAGCCTCTGCGTTCGCAGGGGCAGATGAGACTCTAGGCCTCTTGTTGGCAGACGCCAGTCTTACGCATATCCTCAGAGTGCTAGTGAGCAGGTACTCTGCGGTATGCTTTGACCAAAAGAGTCTGGTGGATTTATTGAAGACGGCTGAAGGCTCTGCGACATCCCGCAACATATGACTTCTTTTTCCGAAGCAGAAATGATGTAAGCGGGTCAGCAAGAGGCGTAAATCTTCACGAAGCGGAGGCTTCTTGAGGATCTACGCCCCTTGCAGATGGTTAACGTTGTCACGTAGGTAATCTGGAAGAGATGCCGGCTGAAGCGTTGCCTGACTTAATCACCATTACAATGTTACAAACTGCCGATGAATAAACTCAGTTCTATTCAGAATAGTTAGCTGATTGGTTGTTTGTGTATTTAGTGTATGTTTGTTACGTGCTAGTCATAGACGTAGTATGATACAATCACACAAGACGCACGCAAGTAGGGTTCTTGTAAAGAACCTTCGTCACACGTGGCACAAGGTTGTAGACCACTTTGGAGTAACAGTTCCAACAATATTTAATTGCAGCGATGCGATCTCCACACAATGCATTCACAAATGCACCAACACAGATACACTGTCTCCTCGAAATGCATCAATACTTTTGACACACTGCGTCCCTCACACAATGTACACACATACTTCCTAGGATCGACCATGAAAGTTCTAAGGTGGTGTCAGAATAGCTTGGCGCCAATAGGCGCATAGCTATTCTGACACCACCCTGGAACTATCGTAGTCCACCTGTCTCCAGTAATGTGGGCTTCAGAGAGTATCTCTAAAATCATTGATAATTTCGTACTCGGAGCCTAATGAGTTAACACATTTGAGACGTGTAGCATTAGGATACGCGTATGTGTACCGCGTATCTGTATGCGTTACGTCTCGTTTGAGATAAGCATCTTTCCTTTTTATCCGAGAATTAAACCGCAGATTTATATTACTAAACCATCATAATCAGGTTTGTAAATTTACCGCCGTCTGGGTCCCGCCCACTTCTCTGTTAAGTCCATAATTAGAGACCACACTACATTTTGTTGAGTCAGTTGCAGAATTAACTTGCTGGAGACGTGGCACATCCGTAAACGCGGCGAAGAAAAACGACGTCTGCAGGCATGCTCGTGGCTGCGGAGGCCAATCCGGGGCAGGCAGGTTCGACCGCAGTGGCTGCATAGGGAGGTCTGGCCAGGGTTCTGAGTTGCGGCATCTTTGTTTTGTCTCCTGAGCCGCTTGTCCTTAAGGCTAGCTCTGTGAGAGTTTTCAAAGGAGACGGCTGCCTTGTAACTGGTGGAGCGCCAGGTGTCGCGGTCCGCTGCAAGCGAAGACCAGTGGCGGTGGTCAATTTGGCAGGCACTAAGTGACTTCTTGAGACAGTCTTTGATCTCTTCTTTGGTGGCCCTCTGTCTCGGTGTCTAATGGCGAGCTCGCCAATCAGGGTGATCTTGGGTAGGCGATGATCCTCCATCCTGGAAACATGTCCGCCCATCGGAGCTCTGTCCGCAGCAGCAAAGCCTCCATGCTCACAGTTTCTGCCTGTTCGAGGACCTTGACGTTGGTGACACAATCACTCCAGTGAATACCGAGGATGGTACGCAGGCAGCGCTGGTGGAAGCGTTCGAAGAGTCGTAGTTGGATGCAGTAGAGGGCCCAGGACTCGGAACCATACAGCAGGGTGGTGAAGACGACAGCTCTGTACACGCTGATCTTGGTGCCTGTTTTCAGCTGTTGATTGTGCCACACCCGCTTGAATAGTTGCCCGAAAGCGCTGTTCGCTTTTGCCAGCCAGCTATCCAGCTTTTTGTCCAGCTTGGCGTCTGACGTGATGATGCAGCCAAGGTAGGTAAACTGGTGCACTGACTTTAGTTCAGACTCGCCGATGGTGATGTGGGGAGGGCGATGCTCTTCCTTTGGTGCCGGCTGATGGAGGACCTCTGTCTTTTTCAGACTGACCTCGAGTCCAAAGAGCTGGGCAGCGTTTGAGAAACAGGATGTGATGCGCTGCAGGGCTCTCTCTGTGTGTGCAACGAGGGCAGCGTCATCAGTAAAGAGCAGCTCACGAATCAGTCGGTCTAGGGTTTTGGTGTGGGCCTGCAGTTGTCTGAGGTTGAACAGGCTGCCATCGAGACGATACCTGATGTACACTGCGTCGTCGTCGTCGAATTCCACTGTGGCCTGCTTCAACATCATGCTAAAAAAATGATGAAGAGGGTCGGTGCCAGCATGCAGCCCTGCTTCACACCGTTGACAATAGAGGAATGGTTCTGAGATGCCATTGTTGAGTCTGACCTGGCCTTGCTGGTCCTCGTGTAGCTGGACGATCATGTTGAGGAACTTTGCCGGACAGCCAAGTCGCTCCAGGATCTGCCACATGGCTTGCCTACTCACAGTGTCGAACGCTTTTGTTAGGTCGACAAACGTTACATACAGCCCTTTGTTCTGCTCGCGGCACTTCTCCTGAAGCTGTCTCAGCCCTAAGAGGGTGTCGGTGGTGCTCCTGTTGCCTCTGAAGCTACACTGGCCCTCTGGGTGGTGGTCTTCAGCGATGGCAGGTACCAGCCGATTCAGGAGCAGCCTTGCGAGAATTTTCCCGGCAATGAAAAGCAGAGTAATTATACGATAGTTGGAGCAGGCAGACTTATCTCCTTTGTTCTTGTACAGGGTGATGACGACTGCATCAAGGAGATCCTTTGGTAGTGTTCCTTCCTCCCAGCAGCAGAGAAAGAGGTCGTGGAGCTTGTTGTGCAGTGCTGGGCCTCCATGTTTCCAGATCTCTGGCAGAATTCCGTCAATGCCTGCTGCTTTGCCACTCTTGAGCTGTGAGGGTCTCTTCAGCAGTGGGCGGTTCGTCCAATTCAACCTTTACTGGGAGGTGTGGGATTTGGAGGATGACTGCTTCTTGGACAGTGCGCTCAGCGCTGAAAAGGTTCTGAAAGTATTCCGACCAGCGGTTCCGACCAGGAGGTATTATCTGTAAGGTATTATCTGTCCATCAGCGCTTCGCATGGGACTTTGTACCAGGTGCCTGTGGTCATACATTGCTCTCAGTGCTTCGTAGAAGCCCCTGTAGTCACCGTTGTCAGCGCAAAGCTGGGTCCTCTGTGCGAGTCTGGTCCACCACGCGTTCTGGAGATCTCTGAGCTTGCGCTGGAGACTGCTGCAGACGATGCGGAAGGCAGACTTCTTCACAGGGCAGGAAGGCTGGGCTAGGTGGGCCTGATAGGTGGCTCAACAACAACAAAAACTCAAGCTGTCCTAGGGGCATGGCTTCATAGTGGTATCAGCACGAGGCATTGATCCTCATGAGCCACCGAAACTGCAAGGGGGGGGGGCTCATGAGGATCTATACCGTAATAATACCTCTTGCAATCGGGTGTGTTTTCAGATTTTCTCGGCACTGAACGGGTTAATGCACTTTTTCAGAGTAAACTTGTCTTGTATCCAGCATCCCTTGTGGTACAGTCACACCTACAGAATACATTTACGCCGCAGTGACATACCTTTAAAAAGTCCGGCTGAGAAAGGTAGATGCAGACAAGAAAACTTTAATGAACTAGATCCAACTGCAAGAGGCATAGACCCTCATGAGCCCCCGTAGTTGCGGGGCTCATGAGGATCTATGCCTCCTCCTGACATCATTTTATGTCCGTGTTCTTTGGACAAAGGTATTGAACCAACAAAACAGTTTAGAAACACAATCTGCTACTACGGACAGTGAAGGGGGTAAAATAATTAATTTGTGATGGCTTACAATTGCGGACCTTTTATTCCTTCTCTGAAGTAGTAAGGTCCAAAAACCACTACACATATCATTTGCCTGTAAAACAGAAAACACCAGACTTTGTCCCGTGAATACAAAAGACAGTGAGTCAGTTTCGGTGAAAAACGATTTTTTTTCACTGTGATATATTGAAAATCTTGCTTTCCACAAAAATGTACTTACCGTCTTTTGCCACCATAAGGCAGACCCATTGAGACCCAGACGAGTCTTTGGCAAGAATGACGCATTATACTTTGTGGCTGCAGACGGAAAAATTGGAGGTAATAGTGAGGTTTCTTTGCGCCGAACGACCACTGACAACAAACGAGAGGAAAGACACGGCTGATAGCCAGCTTGTAACAAGAGTAGACAACGCTCCAAACAGCTCCAAGAGGCATATATCCTCATTCGCCCGGAAGGTGCATGAGGATCTATTCCTCTTGGAGGTGTTTGGCGTGTTGCCTCTATGCCTCTGGGAGATGTTTGCATCGTTGTCTATGCTTACGGTAAAACTAAAAGCTGGTTGTCAACAGCGATTTCGCTCTCGTTCGTTGTCGGTAGTCGTTCGTTGTCGGTAGTCGTTCGTTGTCGGTAGTCGTTCGTTTTGAAACGAAACCTCACAAATGCCTCCTTTCTTTCTTTATCTTAAACCGATCGCAGACACACACATACTTACGGCTAAGATGTGGCCATTTCTACTGATCTGTTCTTTGGTACGAAGTCAATATGTGAACCGGGAGGACTGATCGGTGTCTGAGCTGGGTCTGAATGAATGAATATTTGGAAGGTAAAAGAAACCCGTTTAGGGTCTAACGTCGTGTCGTTTGTCCACCACGAAGGAGATTTCAAAGACTAGGCACAGACAGGGTTTGAACAAACGTTGCACCCAACTGGATTTAAACTTCGCGAACTTTCGGGCGAGATTCAAACTCTCTATTATCATTTGCCACCCAGATCATAACGAAAATTTCTATTAACCCTTATCATTCGGAATACATCACTGTGTGAAATAAGTTTTAATAAAATAGTTCAAGGGTAGTGCCAGAATAGCTTGGCGCCTCTAGGCGCCAAGCTATTCTGTCACCACCCTTGAACTAAAGCCATTGTTTTATATCCTTATCTGTAAGTACTATAATGTAGCTTGCATATTGAAGCTTTTAGCCGCAGTATGATATGGGTTAAATAGAGAGTGGGAGTAAATATGGGGCGAAATGAATAGGAGGAATTAAACTGTGCCTATCCCTTGCCCCCCCCCCCCCCCCCCCCCCCCATCTCCCCCTCCACCTCCTCCCCCACCTCCCCCCTCCCCCCCCCCCCCCCCGCCTCCCCCACCAAAGCTTGAACTAATCAGCTATATGTGACAAAGAAACTTTTGGCTGCCGGTAGCGGTTTTTTTTTTTTTTTGTCGGGATGATTCCTGCAGGAATCATGGCGACAAAACACGCTACTGACAATCAAAAGGCTAGCATTTTCGTCAACCCCTTTCATTGTCAGCTGACGCGGTCTGCGTTTCTGCAATACTCGATAATTCAGCACACACCCACACAAAAACTAGCTGCTTCTGGAACATGGATTCAAAGTGGTGTCAGCAAGAGTCATAGATCCTCATGAGCCCCCCGCAACTGAGTGGGCTCATGAGGATCTATACCTCCTGCGGGTGGGTGGTGTTCACTGGACGGGTTAACATAGTTTGTTCGAATGCTCGGTTACGTGGCAGCCTGTTCCTCAAAATTGTAAAGATCTACATCAAGTGGTATTTTGTTAGTTATTCCTATTTATGTCCCCCCACGCCCTCCCCCCACCACCACCACCCTCACCCCTCCCCCCCCCCCCCCACCCCATAAGAAATAGATATTTTAAAAAAATAATAAGTCGGGGGGGGGGGGGTGTTAGTAAAAGCCGCAGCTCTTTAACCCTTATCATTCGGAATACATCAGTGTGTGAAATAAGTTTGACTACAATAGTTCAAGGGTGGTGTCACGCTTGAACTAAAGCCATTGGTCTATATCCTTATCTGTAAGTACTATAATGTAGCTTGCATGTGGCAGTGTACAAATTTGAAGCTTTTAGCCTCAGTGTGATATGGGTTAACTCATTCTACCCCAACACCGAAATCCTTAAACTTTGCCGTTGTCCTCTGAAGACTGCATTGCAGTGCAGGACACATATCGACCATGATAGTTCAAGGGTGATGCCAGAATAGCTTGGCGCCCATAGGCGCCAAGCTATTCTGGCATCACCCTTGAACTATCATGGTCGATCCTTATCGATCCTTATCTTCCTGTGCTGTGTCTGGGGTAGAATGAGTTAAAGAACTTGAGTAGGCGACCATTGAAAGTTGTGGGCGTCGGAAAAGAAACGGAAGTATTACTTCTGAGTCTGTGGACATTATTTTGTATTCTAAATGACAGGTGGTCTGGGGTAAAATCGGGAAGGGTCCATACACAGACTATTTTAGGAAACGTTTCACCTATGTAATTTATCTTTTGTTGACGCCACTTCACAGACGTAATCCCAATGCGCAAAAGCCCATCGGGCCGACGTCGGCCCAATGTTTTTTTTGCGCACTGGGATGTTAGAGTGGAAGAGTGGAAGAGTACCATGTGTTTGCTTGGGTGGATGTTGTGCATGTAGGTTGGACAGTCAAGTGAATTTTAGTAGCAGTGTCATGTCGATCTAACGCAATAGACTCTAGGTTATCTAAAAATCAGATCTAGAAATTAGGTCGAACATTGCACAAACTACAATCATTCCGTGGATGCATCCCGTCCCATATACCCGCGCTGATGAGACGTCTATTCCACCTGCAGCCGCAGGGACTCATAATAATATAATTATATTTGTTTTCATCCCTACGTCACACGACCAATCTGTTTAGCGCAAACTGAACCACATGACCGAGCTACAAAAACCCTTGTAGCGACTAATGGCGGACTATTTGTAGCCCTCTTCAGTACTGACGCGTCTTGCATGCCAGTTTTGTGCTAGAAAAGACCATGGAACGTTCTAAAGTACAAAGTTACTTTGTGCTGTTAGAAACAACAAGCGCACTACTGGAGACAGCAACGTCATGAAAGATTTTTTAAATTACGTCATAAGTCTATTGTGTATAAATGTATATTCTTTGACGTCAGTCATGTCTGGCGCGATCCAGGTATGAAGATTTCTTCTTGATTACTTTCAGTTACGAATATAGCGGAGGAATGAAAACAAATACGTTATTGGTAGCAGGGGCTTGCTGCACGGACATTTATAGACCCGAGGGAGGTCAAAGAAACCATTGTACCCCTCAGGCCTTCGGGGTACAATGGTTCCTTTGACCTCTCCCAGGCCTACAAGGGTCCGTGTAGCAAACCCTTGCGACCAATACCTTATAATATGCCTCTTCCTTGCAAGGAGCTGACTGATTGATATCTACAGTTGGAGGTAATTTAACCCATTCAGCCCTGACGCACTACAGCAGGAGATGGGTCGACCATGATAATTCAAGGGTAGTGCCAGATTAGCTTGGCGCCTGTCGGCGCCAAGCTAATCTGGCACTGCCCTTGAATTATCATGGTCGATTCATCTCCTGCAACTGCTGCATAGTCGTTAAAAGACGCCTCCCAAATTTGGGAAACACGGCCGTCGGGCTGAATGAGTTAACCCCCTCGCTGCCAGTAATCAGAAAAATCGCGTGTGAACCACTGCACGCTGACCGACATTCACGTGAAGAACACATATGTAAATTAGACCACAAATAGGAGTAAATAACATAGGACTAACAAGAGACATAAAACCTCATGAGCCCCCGAGGTTGGCGGGGGCTCATGAGGGTTTATGTCTCTTGCAGCTGGGTGGTGTTCTCCTTGCCCCGGCAGTTTAGGGGTTAACAGTGAGACCGCTAGAAGGATGCAAGCCGCTCTGATCGGAACAGTCCAGTGAAAAGGTCTCTTTTATTTGGGGCTCAACTTACTGCCTTTGACCTGATTTAGATCTCAGAATAACCCTTACTGTACATGGCAGTCGTTTCATACTTGTCATGCTGTGGAACTGATAAGGTGTCACAACTCCACGTCTTTTGCGCTCGGAGTCAGCCAGGGGCACACAACTATTGACAGAAAACCTTTCCCCTGTGCTCTCTTGCTGCGTCAGTTTCAAAAGAAAAAAAAACGACAGCTTTTTATAAAGTTCCGCGTTGATCCTTGTTTTGTGAATTGACACTTACATAACAAAGCTGAGAACCGCTGTGACATTTTGAAGTGCAATACAGGCTGGCAAAAACTGAGGATTATTTGTAAACCCAGACTGAAAGAAGCATAGTTCCACATGAACCCCACATTTTAGGGAGTTCACGAGAACCTAGGCTTATCAGTGTCGAACAGACTTTATATCTGTGGTCATTTTGAAAGGGAGACGAATGGGACGCTTTTAAACATCTCGCTTTTCCTAGCAGACCGCAAAAGAAGCCAGAAACTTTGAAAGCTACTTAAAAGTACGAATTAGTTTGTGTCTCTAACGACACCGAGAAGGCCAATGTGGCGTTAAATCGATTATCGATCAGCATTACTTATACTGTAAAATAGTTGGATAGTCGCTGCTTGCGCTTAACCCCTTCACTACCAGTGCTACTGTATTTACGAAACATTCCTTATTGCAAGCCAAGGAGCCCCAGCTGAACAAGGAACGTGGATACAAAGTGACCCCAGCAAGAGGACTAGATCCTCATGAGCCCCCGCAACTGCGGGGGCTCATGAGGATCAAGGCCTCTTGCAGCTGTCTACGTCTCTTCTGTTTTCCTTTTTTAGTCGGGAGAGGAGGGGTTACATTCTTGCAACTTTATAACTAGGGCTATTACATGCACACTGAGACGGAAATAACATTTGAGAAATTTGAATTGATAGTCATTTCCTTTTTATAAATCATTTCCTGAACGCCGTCCGTTTCGGTGCTGTCGGTGAAAATGTTTCAGTTTTATCAACCCGACGGCACTGAGCAACAACTCATTAAGTAAACAAAAATTATATGACAGACAGACAGTGACAGAAAATGAATCAATGAAACTTTACAACGGTTGAGGCATTGACATCGTAAGCGACAGAACCATTTACAAACATGCCCAGCGTTGATAACAAGCAAAGAATATCTACAAACATGAAAACACTCTCAATATTCAATAGTGTACATATAATATGAGAGGGGAGTGGGGGGGGGGGAGGTGGAGAGAGACAGACAAACAGAGAGATAAGGACAGAGAGAGAGAGAGAGAGAGAGAGAGAGAGAGAGAGAGAGAGAGAGAGAGAGAGAGAGAGAGAGAGAGAGAGAGAGAGAGAGAGAGAGAGATAGAGAGAGGAGCATTTGTAATCAATATTTTTAGTTCGTCCTCCAGATATTAACCCTTTCAGCGCCAACACCCCACATCAAGAGATTGGTTGACCATGATAATTCAAGGGTAGTGCCAGATTAGCTTGGCGCCTTCAGCCGCCAATCTACTCTGGCACTACCCTTGAATTATCATGGTCAATCAACCTCCTGCAAGTGGTACATAGTCGTTAAGTAACACTTCCGAAATTCGGGAAATGCATCCATGGCGCTAATAGGGTTAAGTTCATTTTTACCGTACACCCGCACGTCGTGATAATGATGTTGATGTCACGGTAAGCGGTGGAGACACAGCCAGTCTGGCGCGTGTCAGATTCTATGTGAACGTGCGTCAGTAGTAGTGCAGATTTCTGGAAGTCATCCTCTAGCTGTGTCAGTACCGTCGCCAGACTAAACGCCCGAGAATCTACTCTGCCTGAGGAATACAGATATGATGTACATAAACCGACCAAGTGGCGTAGATCGTCATGCGCCCCCGCATATGCGGGGGCGCATGAGAATCTGCGCCTCTTAAAAAGGATGAGTGTGACATTGTTGGATGTCATTCTGCTCGACCTGCGGAATATGATGTTAATTAATGGAGCAAAAGGTGTATATATCCTCATTAGCCCCTGCAAATGCGGGAAGCTATGTGGATCTATGCCCCTTGCCACTCGCCGGTGGACATCGTTAAATACTGACGTTTCAGTCCATCTTTTACTGGACTGTGCCAGCAATGAAAACTACACTTTAACCCACAGGAGAATAAAAACTAACGACATCCAACTGCAAGAGGTATAGATCCGCGTGAGCCCCTATAACTGCGGGGGCTCATGAGGATATATGCCTCTTGCTGAAGCCACTTTGTATCCATCTTCTTTCAAGTGACAATTGTGGACTAAACGTTGACCATGAATTTATAGTAATTTCAAAATCACAATCTGCGCTCACTGGCATAGAGAGGTAAAGAATATTGGGCTTTCTGGAGGCCATCGATTCGATCGTTTATTTCTCAGGAAATTTTGCTTGGATCATTTGCAAGCAGCAAATCAACGGTCGTTAAACGTATTTTGAAAGAAAAGAAATTGATGACATGGTTATTTAGAAAACGATTTGAAGACTTAACAAGAGCATGATGTACACCGACAAGGAGACAAGGACGTTGTACAATGGTTAATCGATTAGTACAAGGTCTTTCGTTTTCGATCATGTCTTTGATACAAGACTCAACTACAAAAATATGCGAAGGAGAAAGAGGGAGGAATTTAACCCATACCATACAGAGGCTAAAAGCTTCAAATTTGTACACTGCCCTATACATGCTACATTATAGTACTTACAGATAAGGGTAGAGACCAATGGCTTTAGTTCAAGGGTGGTGCCAGAATAGCTTGGCGCCTAGAGGCGCCAAGCTATTCTGGCACTACCCTTGAACTATTTTTTATTCAAACTTATTTCACACACTGGTGCATTCCGAATGATAAGGGTTAAGAGAGAGGGAGGATTAACGAGTGCTAGCTAGATGGCGTGTTCTCGCCGCCTCCAAATGACCAGGAACGCCTCCAATTGGACGAAAGAGTGATTGGTCTTGCACCGAATTTGTTCCTCGATCAAGTGAGAGGTCATTTACTAGAATGCTCGTGTCCAGCCGCCTTCTCCCTCTATTGCAGACGTTTGCCGGGTTATTACCGCACTTTACTGCCCCGGCGCAAACCATGGCCGATTACTTCTAAATCTACACAAGAAAAATGGCTTTTGTGTATAGAGACACCGTCCCTGTGCATAGTGCCATCCGCGGATCAAGCACAAGGGTGTTAACACACTTGAGACACGCCTCGTCCGGATACGCGGTTTTTACCCCTTCACGGGCCGAGAAAATCTTTTAACACAATCCAACTGCAAGAGACATAGATTTTTATGGGCCCCAAACACTGCGGGGGGCTCATGATAATCTATGCCTCTTGCTGAGAGCAATATGTATCAATGCTTCTTGGTCTCGGGTCGCTAAATAAGCAAACAAGTCAGAAACGAAATATAGGTACCGTGACAAGGAAAGGGTTAAGACGAGTATCCGGACGCACCGCGTATCGAATAAATTTAACCCTTTGGCTGTCGGTAGCGGTTTTTGTCGCCATGGTTCCTGCCGGAATCATCGCGACAAAAACCGCTACGGACCGCCAAAGGGATAACAGCTTCTATATCATATGTGACTGCGGAAATGAAGTAACTCTTTGATGTCATTGTACACGGTGGATTAAATATACTAATGGTCAAAACTTAAGAGCCACCCCACTTTTTGTGTCTTTGTTTATCGTCGTAAGTACGCTAATAAAATACAATGTTCTTTCGATCCAAATTTGTTAAAAGTTGACCTTAGACAGTCCACTGTACAGGGAACAATAGACAACAATTCATCAAGTTCCACGAAACGTGTCAAATGCACGTGAAACATCGTCAGTTTTTGTGAAAAGCTGTGCGATATTGGAAAGCGTACCAAAGGCAGGCAGGTGGAAAAACTCGGTAAAGTCGTGATGCACGTACTAAAGGGGTCAGTCGTGAACACTGAGCACTTCTGTTTCGCTACAAATACCGGTACAGTAGGGGCATAATTGTCACTTTCCTAACCATGCCACCACGACGAAGCCTAAGGCCAGTAGATCAAGGCCGGGCGCTAGCATGGCTGCAGGATGAAATTTTCGGACGAGAAGTTGGGAGACGTCTTGGGGTGTCCCATTCAGTGATCCAGAGGCTGCTGGCACGATTCCAAGAAACTGGAAGGGCAGAACGACGACCCTGCTCAGGACGCCCGCGCCGAACCAGCAGAAGGGAGGACAGATACCTCTGTGTGGCGGTTCTGCGCGACCGAACTGTCACGTCAGCCACTCTGCGACGTCAACTGATGCAAGCTGCAAACGTTAACGTCAGCAGAAACACATTCTGCCGACGTCTGCGCGAAATTGGCCTCACTCCAGCTCATCGCAGAGCGCGGGTTG
Organism: Semisulcospira habei; assembly: GCA_036245525.1. Lineage (NCBI taxonomy): Eukaryota > Metazoa > Mollusca > Gastropoda > Semisulcospiridae > Semisulcospira > Semisulcospira habei. The sequence goes on along the minus strand of BTPG01000002.1, from coordinate 281,813,988 downwards.
CCTGGTGTCGTCAGCATGTGAGGTGGAACAGACTCCAGTGGACTCAGGTTCATGTTTACTGATGAGTCACGGTTCACTGTGTCCTTCAACGACGGCAGGGTGAGGGTTTGGAGACGCCAGGCCGAGCGATTCACGGATGGATGCGTCCAGGAGGTGGATCGATACGGAGAAGGCTCAGTCATGGTCTGGGCAGGCTTCAGCAGGAGAGGCAGGACCCCCCTCCACGTCATCCGAGGCACCCTGACTGGACTGCACTATTGGGACGAGATTGTGCAGACCCTCGTCCAGCCATCTCTCCAAGCCATAGGCGACAATGCTGTTCTGCAGGACGACAACGCTCGACCTCATCGCGCCCGTGTGGTGGATGAGTACCTTAAGCAACGGGGCAACATGAGGATGGAGTGGCCAGCTCGGTCAGACCAGGACGACAACGCTCGACCTCATCGCGCCCGTGTGGTGGATGAGTACCTTAAGCAACGGGGCAACATGAGGATGGAGTGGCCAGCTCGTTCACCTGATATGGCTCCCATCGAGCACCTCTGGGACGTCTCGAACATCCTCCATGCGGACGACTTTGCAGTGTGGAGCGCAGCAGACATAAAGAAATAGCATCCTGCAGAATCCAGGATGCTGCCAATAGAGTCAGCAGCTGGACTGAAAGATGGCCACACAAACTGAGCTAGACCATCTCTTTCAATCAGATGGAAGAGGTCACCTTGAAAACTGAGACCTTCCAGTACCAAAGACAGACAGGCCAACTTTACTGGCAACATCTAAATTACTGGATTCACGTGGAGTCCTCACATCGAAGCCATGGAAGCTAGAGCTGTGGAAAATAAAGTATATGATGTATAAATTGGTGGGGACCACACTGGCGCAAATTACAGCATCCTGGCGCAAGCAAACACCAGCTCGGTCAGACCAGTAGTGCGGTATGGTACCAAGATACTTCGATAACATGAAACACTGCCTGCAAAACCAAAAAAGCCAGGCTTGACAAGAAACAGAACATGGGTCATTCTCGTGGTGCATTGACATTCTTAGAGCCATCTGGAGCACCCCAATTTAGAAAATGGAGGACATTGGAGCCACTGGAACGCAGAACAGCATACACGATGAAGAGACTTACTAAACACCGACAGCACTGGAGTCTACAGGAGCATACCAAGAACCGTCAGAAACGCCGAAGTCTGAACCGCCAACTAAAGGTCCTGCAAAGGGCTAAAACTGACGACATAGAACCAAGCCCAAAGATGTGTGCAGAGCTCCCTTCAGATACCTGGACATCTCGAAAGAGCCTTCTAAACAACATAAACGATGTTCCAGGACTCTTTGCCAAAGGTCGCAGCACTGCACAAAGCCATCGCGCTGGAGATTATGTACGAGGGTGAGTCAAAAAGCAATGCCATTTTTTTGTATATCAGGTGACGTTTTTGATTTAAAAAAATACCTGAAATGTTTCGCAGTGATAAATGATTATATCATTTACGTTATGAAATATTTTGTTTCTTACTTTTCAGGTTTTTAGACTCGCAAGGAAAATTCATAATGGCTGCCCCTTTAGAGTTGCGTCAAAACAATGAGCAGTGCTTGAATTCCTTGTTGCTCAGGGGGACACCCCTGTGAACATTCACAAACGATTACAAAATGTGTTTGAGTACAATACTTTAGATTATAGCAATGTATGCAGGTGGGTCCGTCGTCTGAAAGATGAAAAGGTGGGAACTGTGAGCGTAGCCGATAAACCCCGTTCTGGCCCTCCGTCCTCTTCTGTGAATCCTGCCAGTAAACTTTACCGCATCCTCCATACTCACCAGATTTTGCGCCTTCAGACTATCATCTCGTCGGCCCCATGAAAGAGGGTTTGAGAGGCAAACATTATTCCAGTGACGAGGAAGTGAAAACTGCAGTGAAAAAAATGGCTCAAAGAACAGTCAACAAAATTTTACGAGGCAGTGATACATGCTCTCATTCGAAGGTGGAACATTGCTATTGAGAGACACGGTGACTATGTTGAGAAGTAGGGATGTGATCCAGAGAGGACCAGGGTCATTTGGGTGTATGATACATGTTCCTGTGTTGGTAATTATACCTGTCCTAAAGGAAATGGCATTACTTTTTTACTCACCCTCGTACAAGCGCTACCCTCACAGCAGCTGTGCTCACGTCTATACAGGTGGGTCCGCACAAGAAGCAGTGCGGAACGAAGGGAGTGGAGTGCGCACTACTACCTCCTTATCCTTACCAGCTGGCGGCAGCAGCTCCAACTATCGTACAGATCTGCAGGTGCTCAACACAGCAAGAGAGCACTAGCTAGGCTAAGACAAAAGCTTGATCCACTGATCTCATCAGGAAGCTTCAAGATAGACTGGATGCCCTGTCCACAAAATAGTGCTGCAGTGGATTCAAGTGCATTGGGTAGCTGGGAATGGAGAGGCTGACAGCCTGGCCAACGCAGGCGCTAGACTACCTCAAGATCACAACCTCCTGTAAAGAAACCAAGGCACTACAGCAACAAAGTGATTGGCAACAGCAGAATGGCGGTTGCAGCCCGTGAGCAGACAACATCAACAAGCTGAACAGGGAGAGCCAGGCCACCATCTTCCATCTACGCACAGATCACTCTGGACTCACCTCGTGAGACTGGGTCATGCGGAAACATCCCTATGTGAATGTGGCGTAAAAAATCAGTCTCCTTAGAACATTCTCCAAACCTGTCCGTACAGAGAAGAGGTCCGCTGGCAGTTCTGACCAGAAGACACGCTCCTCTACACCAAACTCTGAACACCTGCTGCCGAGCTCTTGACAGCTCACTTATTGGCAGCCAGAACAATATAAGATTTAAAGACAGCCATCAAGGAATTGAACGTTGCAGAAGAAGAAGGCAAAAAATAGTGGGGGAAGTGGTGATCTCGTGGTGGACATGTGGAAACTAATTATTTTGATAACATTGTTTTGGCTGTTAGGAACCATGAAATTTTATTACGCATATTCATGTGTACACCTTTCTAGACGAAAATAAATGAAAAGAAAAGGGGAGACGTTACTAGAGCCGCCTTACGCTAGGTAAAATATCACCTAAAAGACCAGCCAGTTAAAAATAATTACAATTAACTTGATGGGTCACATTGAAATTAATGAAATAATCACAATTTTTATGCTCAATATGCGTACTTTGTTACGAAAACAGGCCAAAAAAAATAAACAGAGGAGAATGACGTAAGCAATTGTTATGATCGTTTTGCGTTCCTTTGAGTAATGGTAAAATGGGGATAGGGCAGCAGATTCAGCCACTGTGGCCCCTAAATGCATCACAACATCATAAAATCAGGTTGGGAGTAACTGTGATACTCTATCCTAACCCAAAAAAACTAAAAAAGAAAAAAGACCTGTCAGTTGTATACATAATTTATGAGGGCATCGGAAACAAAGTAAGTTTCCCAATTCCGCAATTTTAAATGGGAAAAAGCTATCATTCACCACAAACGTACCCGTAAAGGATGCCGACTTTCCTTATTTTCTTGCACTTTATGCTCACATTATTAAAACTTAATAGGTAAAGGGAGGTCAAAACGAAATGGAATAACTTTAGTAATTTTTTCTAATTTTTTGTGTATTTTTACAACTTATGGGTAGAGATACAAAATCAACCACTGTGGCACTCACAGTGATCACATCATCACCTAGTCAAGTTTATAATAATTATGACATCTTGGTGCAACGACATAAGCCTGAAAATGGACTTCCAATGCTATGAAAAAAATGTCTGAAGGCATCTGACACATTATTTTTGTCTTTTTTTTGCAATTTCAAGGAAATGACCGTTTACTGGGTACACAAATACCTTCACTGTGAACCAGAGATTCAATATTGTTTCATTCCGTTTTTTGCAGAGGACGCAGAATGTGTGCCTTAACATAATATTTTCTGATTTGGGCTTCTGGAATGAATTCTGATTTATTTAGAAGAAAATGTTTCTCAACCTCATTTTTGCATCCGCGAAGAGCGTGAATACCCTTGCGCCATCGGCTATATCTCTGGTGTGTTCCTAAGGATTTTAGGGGAACGTCGCTTAAACATCTCAGAACATACTAAGGTACAATTTGAAACCCATCTTATTGAGTACTGGGCTGTTAGGTGGGGGGGGGGGGGGGTGCACGGTAGCCAGGACTGGCTTATGGAGTATAATTTGCATCATAACCGGGATTAATAATTAAGCCGTATTTATTCCATGAGAAATGTATACAGACATTCGAATCAAATATTAGGTTGAAAGTTGTTTAACTGATCATTGTTCTTGTTGCAAGCGTTTCCCTGATGTAAGTCACTTGTGTTGTAGCACTCTACTGGACTTACAGTCTGTCACAGTTAACCCTTTGCGTGTCGGTAGCGGCTTTTGTCGCGATGATTCCTTCAGGAATCAACGCAACAATAACAGCTGCCGACACGCAAAGGGTTAACACATTCGAAGCAAGCTGCATTCGAGAACGCGGCTTTACCTATTGTGGCACGTCTCGAAAGAGTTAATCCTAAGATCTGCACGGTACCTCCTTAGATCTGACACTGCACTTCCGAGCAATATTGTGACGGTTGCACAGGGCCTGGTGAGGGCTTTCCCCACACTATCACCGCGCTAGCCACGGCAGACAGAATTAAATGCTTCAGTGCGCCTCGTCCGAGGTGAACCCACCGATCGGGCGAACCGCTCGCGTCAGCCCCTGTCAATGATGGAGCAATCAACAAATGATACGACCCTGGATGCTGTTAAATGCATGGGTTGTCTGCGGTCAAGCACCTAGACAGTGTTCAAGCTCTGGACTTCGCGCCTGCAAGAGGCACAGCTCCTCATGAGCCCCCGCAATTTGCGGGGGCTCATGAGGATCTGTGCCTCTGGCTTGGGTTAAGGGGAGCTGGGTGGCTCGGCGGTAACGCGTTCGACTCTCGTCCGAAAGGTCCCGGGTTCGAATCCAGCTGGAGTCAAAATTTGTTCAGACCCTATTTTGGTGCCGCGTCTTTGAAATCACCTTCGTGGTGGACAAAAGACGTTAAGCCCTAAACGTGTAAAGTTTTGCTTGATCGGTATATCCTCCAGGCAAAACAAAGAGAGACAAGCTGTGGTATGCGGTTTCTTTGATTCTTACCGCGGGGCTTCGTTGGTCAAGCTGATCAGTCTTCTAACACCAGCAGAATAATTACCCTCACCATCTCCCGCATGGAATACTGCTTCAAATGAGACCAGCGAGAGACATGCTATTTTCTTAAGCCTCCAGAAACTGTGGACACTCCTGAAGATCTGTCCATTACGCGGATGGGCGCTGTATGGTCGTTCGGCTGATCAAGGGTGTCATGGATGTGAAGGCGGGTTGGATGCGGTCTTGTTCTATTCAGATCACACAAGCTTTATGGGTTTAACTGACTCGCACGAAAAAAGCCTGCATGGCTCACGCGCATGGCCGAAGATGGGATGTACACAATCGGAAAGGCCTCAGAGATGTTCGCATTGCCCTTCAGACATCGTAACATTGGCGCATTAATTGCTCTACCTGCATTTACCATATGATACAGCCCCCTGTGTGTGTGTGTGTGCGTGCGTGCGTGCGTGCGTGCGTGCGTGCGTGCGTGCGTGTGTGTGCGTTTAGTTTTATGTATAGTTTATTTTTAGTTACCAGTTTATATTGCTCTGATACCGTCATGACTTATGCTATAACTTACAACTTTACACATGTAATTATTTTAGTTTAGTCTTAGCCTATGGTTTATTGTGTAGACTAGTAAGTTTATGTTGTTTGTATTTATGAATGCGGAAGGGTATGGGAGAGGGAGGGGGAAGGGTGTTGCGGATGACGTGAATATGTAACTTTTATTTCTTTTATTCTTGTCAGTATTGTGTATGTTATACCGCTGCGTCAAAATTTCCCCTTGGGGATAATAAAGTATAATTGTATTGTATTGTATTGTATTGTATTGTATTGTATTGTATTGTATTGTATTGTATTAATAATAATAAGCGCATTAAATAGGCGCTTTATCCCAATTGAAAATCGGCTCAAAGCGCCGCCGCGAACTGAACCCAACAAGCACGCTCACGTGAATCACGCGCATTCACTCACACACTGTACATAAACACAGAACATTCACGTGGTGCTAGGGCAAGCTCAAGCGAGCTACTGTAACTTTTGGAATTCAAAATCGTTTGTATTTGAAATTTGATTAAGTGGGCTGAAACTGATACCAAAGTCGTGGGGGAGGAAGAGCCGGAGTACCCGGAGAAAGAACCCCCGACGGTCCGCCCGAATTAACGGTGACACTTACTAGAGGAGAAAAATCCGACGCCGGAACCCGTAATCGAACCTCGCACCTTTAGCATTGGTGGCAGGCGCCTTAACCACTGCGCCACGGACCGCCCCATCTTGTATTGCTCTGGTTTACTATGGCTGTCTCATGGTCACTCGAGTAACAGGCCTTCTGCTGTATTAACACATTCTGCTCCAGGACCGAAATCCGCAAATTTTGAAGTTGCCCCCTGAGGACTGTATTACACTTCTGGAAACAGATCGAGCGTGATTGATCAAGGGTTGTGCCAGAAAAGCTTGTGTGTGTGTGTGTGTGTGTGTGTGTGTGTGTGTGTGTGTGTGTGTGTGTGTGTGTGTGTGTGTGTGTGTGTGTGTGTGTGTGTGTGTGTGTGTGTGTGTGTGTGTGTGTGTGTGTGTGTGATGGTGTGTGTGTGTGTGTGTAAAAACGTTTTTGTTGTGTGGTCTTGTTGCCTTTACTAGTGTTATATCTAAAATGTTATTGACGTGGAAGAAGGTCTGCGTGCCTTCTGTCTCTAGCCTTTAAAAATACAGCTTCATTTCCAGTTCAGTTCACAGCCTTTTAAATGTCTTTTGATCTATCGGTATATAACTCTATACACCTCGTTAGGCAGTTTTTACAGGATGTGTGCACAAACCTGGAAGAAAGGTGTTGACTTTTTGAAAGTGAAACCAACTTTTGACAGACAAAAGTGCACCATCAATCATTAGTACCTCAAAGAATACACACACCTGACTTAAAAAATCTTCTTAGGTCTGACGAAAATACTGAAGGTTTGGCACATTTGAGTGCCAAGGTTGTGGGTGTAATATGACAAGATTTATGATCCAGCGACGAGAGATACGTTTTCTTCGTTGCAGATAATGTCAAAAGATTTCGAAAAAAGTAAGAAAAACGATCGACAACACCATGTATAACAGCTACTTATCATCATCCCATCCAACCCTTTCCTTCAGAAAGAGGCATAGATTCTCATGAGCCCCTGCAAGGCAGGGGCTCATGAGAATCTATACCTCTTGCTGACCATGTTTGACTCACCATTCAGCTTGATTGCGTTTGTTTTGGCTTTTACCGGTATATGTGACTGTTTTGCATCTCTGACAGTCATTTATCAGTACGCCTTCGTCTGACGTAAACTCAACACGTGGATCTGATTACGTATCTTCTCTTCATTAATCATAAGATGTTTGTGAAGCATTTGTAGAAGACAGAAAATGCATCACATATCAAGCAATGGCAAAAGCAATCACGGATATATAGATTTAGTCTTGTTGGCGTTTGCCTCTATTAATTGTTTAAGAATTCAGACGATCAGTGTTGCATCACCGACAACTAAACCAGCCCAGACACAACACAGCAAGACGTGGATCGACCATGATAGTTCAAAGGTGGTGCAAGGAAAGCTTGGCTCCTATAGGCGCCAAGCTATTCTGACACCACCCTGGAACTAAGATGGTTGGTCAGTCTCCTAAAATGCAATACGGTCTTCAGCAGACAACTCAATAATGTGTGGATTCCGAACTTTGGGAAACATTGGGCATGGTTCGACTTTGTTTGAAATGAAATGAAATGACAATGTTCGCTGGTGACCGCTGTAGGCTGCTCGCTGTTAAGCCCGAATAAATAACTAACTAGAATGACATCTGAGAAGGACAAGCCAAGTAAGTAATGATAACGCACAAAAATCCTGCAAAAGATCGACGCAAAAATCGGAAGCCCCGATTGGTAATAAGCAATGGCCAAATTACAACTCCGAAGACGCTTGTGAATCTACTGCCCAGGAGCCAGTTGCACGAACGAGCTTAGTCCTGTACCAGCCACTAAGCAAGGTGCGCCGCTATAGCGGCGCACCTTGCTAAGTGGCTTGCGCAGGACTAAGCCCGCTCATGCAGCTGACCCAGGACATGTTAGAGTCCAGGGCAATGATCGAGCGGACACCCTAGCTGGGGCTGCAGATGGGTAAATCAGACGTGGTGAGAAACCTGAGAAAGAATTTCCAGAAACATAGCCAAGGGCACCACACAGTCGATCTCCTCCGGAGCAGAGGTGTGAAGAAAGGCAGCCGGCTTTGAAATGGACTGACATGAGAGGTCCTGAGTAAACCAGACTAATCTCGGTACATTATCAAAAAGAACTCTGGGAATGACTTCTAATGGGTGGGGTGTAGCCTTTCCGAGCGCAGAGACCCCATCTTGACTTGACTGAACTGAATGCACAACAAATCATTCGTCGGTCAGGACCTTCCCGTCCATTCCTCCTTTAATCCTTTCCGAGTAGCGTGAAGACCACACGTGAAACGAGACGAAAAATGGGCACAAAGGACATGTTATTAGCAAGAGACATAAATCCTCGTGAGCCCCCGCGACTGCGGGGGCTCATGAGGATTTATGTCTCTTGCAGCTGGTTAACGTTTCTCTTGGCCCGGCAGTAAATGGCTTAAAACTGGCCAGGCCAGAGAATCCCTGGGTTGATTCGGCGTAACGATACAAAGCCGACAGAGTTTGAAAAAGGCACGGATCTTCACGAGCCCCCCGCAAATCTATGCCTCTTGATAGCCTTATATTAACCCCTTGCATCCTTCTGACGGCGAAAGTCACTGGGCGTTAATTAATGTAACGTGACGACTCCGGCTGGGACGTTGATGTTGTGCACGCTGGGTCCTGTACGACCTCTCCCCGTCCGGCCTGACAAAACGCACGCATAATTACTGTCAGTCTGGTCAGCCAAACTGAATGGCTGCCCTCAACCCATTCACCGCCAGGACAAAGTCAGATAGAGGGATAGTCACCACACGATCCGAAGTTCCCGTCTTTTGCTGGCTCAGTTTATACACGCACAATTATGCAGAACGGTAACCCCTTCCCTGCCGAGGAAGGGTGAACACGATCTAACTGAAAGAGGCTCATGAGGATCTATGCCTCTTGATCAAACCACTTTGTGTCCATGTTTTTTGGACAATTGTGGCTTGTGGTCGTTGAGGGAACACGGATTTCAGAAACAAACAGTGCGTGCGCTGGGAGGGAGGGGGTAGTCAGGTTTTGTTTTGGTCTGTCGTGGTTTCGTTGGTATAACTTAGGTCCGCTGGCACTGAGGGGGGTAATCGTTCTTCAATGGTAGGAAGGAATCGGAGCTCAAAAATCCGTCTGCAGACCGGCGCAGATCGATGTATATTTCCTAAGGGGCTCAATTTGCCGTGGTCTGCGTCAGTGTGCATGCCAGCAAAACGTTTATGTTGTAATTTCTTGGACTTGAGCAAGATCATTACATGTCTGGCCGCTGGAGGAAAATATAGCCGTCTCATGCAGATGAATGGCAAACGATGGCGGGACCCAGTGCGCAAAGGGCCATCGGGCCGAAGTCGGCCGCAACGGGCCCGCGCGTGACTGTGCGCGGTCGCGTAATGGGGTGTGTTTACGAGATCAGTACTATGCTTCATTTCCCCCTCTTCCAAAAACGATCACATCATTTGCTGACTTGCTCATTTTTCTCAAACTCTTACGCCGCGGTTTCAAGGGTCACGTCCAATAGTCCATAAGCTAGGAAAGTCTACCGTGCACCCCCCCCCCCTCCCACCCCCAGTACTCAATAAGATGGGTTTCAGAGTGTTCCTTGGTATGTCCTGAGATGTTTAAGCCATGTTCCCCGAAAATCCTTAGGAACACACCCGAGACATAGCCGATGGCGCAAGGGTACCATTCACGCTCTTCGCAGGTGCTAAAATGAGGTTGAGAAACATTTTCCTCTAAATAAATCAAAATTCATTCCAGAAGCCCAAATCAGGCAATATTATGTCAAGGCACACCTTCTGCAGCCTCTGCAAAAAACAGAATGAAAACATATTGAATCTCTGGCTCACAGTGAAGGTATTTGTGCACCCAGTAAACGACCATTTCTGCGAAATCGCAAAAAAAAAAAGACAAAAATAATGTGTCAGATGCCTTCAGACATTTTCTATAGCACTGACAGTCCATTTTCAGGTTTACATCATTAAAACAGGATGTCACAATTATTATAAACATGACTAGGTGATGCTGTGATTACTGTGAGTGCCACAATGGTTGATTTTGTATCCCTACCCCCAAGTTGTAAAAATACACAAAATTAATTAGAAAAAATTGCTTAAGTTATTCCATTTTATTTTGACCTCTCTTTACCTATTAAGTTTCAATAATGTGAGCATAACGTGCAAGAAAATAAGGAAAGTCGGCATCCTTTACAGTATGTTCGTGGTGAATGATAGCTTTTTCCCATTTAAAATTGCCGAATTGGGAAACATACGTTGTTTCTGATGCCCTCAGAAATTTTGTATACAACTGATAGGTCTTTTTTATGTTTTATTGATTAGGATAGAGTACCACAGTTACTCCCAACCTGATTTTAAGATGCTGTGATGCATTTAGGGGCCAAAGTGGCTGAATCTGCTGCCCTACCCCCATTTTACCTGTACGCAAAGGAACGAAAAAAATGATCATAACAATTGCTCCTCTGATTAAATATTTTTGTTGCCAGTTTTCTTAACAAAATATGCATATTGAGCATAAACATTTGTGATCATTTCATTAATTTCAATGTGATCCATCAATTTAATTGTAATTCTTTTTATTTAAGGCATGCTTAACAGGGGCTGCCACTGAAGCTTCTACCGTCTGCATATTCAGCACTCTTGTCAAACTCGGGGAGATGTTGTGTCTGATGCTGTTTTTGGTCTACATTAATGACATCAGTACAACAGTACCAAGGTTCGTTTTGAACATCCTCCATGCGGATGACTTTGCAGTGTGGAGCGCAGCAGAACATAAAGAAATAGCATCCTCCAGAATCCAGGATGCTGCCAATAGAGTCAGCAGCTGGAATAAAAGAGGCCACTCAAACTGAGCTAGACCATCTTTTTCAATCAGACGGAAAAGGTCACCTCAAAACTGAGACCTTCCAGTACCAAAGACAGACAGGCCAACGTTACTGGCAACAAATAAATTACTGGATTCACATGGAGGCCTCACATTGAAGCCATGGAAGCTAGAGCTGCAAAAAAAAGTCTCTGATGAAGAAACTGGTGGGGACCACATTGGCGCAAATTACAACATCCTGGCACAAGCAAACACTTGCTCGTTCAGACCAGTTGTGCGGGTACCAAGATACATCGACAACATGAAACACTGCCTGCAAAACCCAAAAAGCCAGGCTTGACAAGATGCAGAACATGGGTCATTCTCATGATGCAGTGACATTCTTAGAGCCATCTGGAGCACCCCAATTTAGGAAATATAGTACATTGGAGCCACTGGAATGCAGAACAACACACATGATGAAGAGACTTACTAAACACCGACAGCACGTCCAGAACAATGCTGCCCGCCTCGTCCTGAGAAAGAAAAAATCCGACCACATCACTCCCCTGCTCAAGCTCCTTCACTGGCTCCCCATCCCCCAACGCATCCAATACAAGATTCTGTCTCTCTGCTACAAATCCCTGAACAACTACGCTCCTGCTTATCTCTCCAACTTACTTCACCCCTACACTCCTCCCCGTTCCCTCCGCTGCGCCTCCGACCCTCTCCGCCTTCTCATCCCCCGCACCAAACTCAGCACTTTCGGCCCCCGCTCCTTCTCAGTATACGGTCCATCCACCTGGAACACTCTCCCGCTCTCTCTCCGTCAGAAACACTCGCTCTCCTACTTCCAGTCCGCCCTCAAAACTCACCTCTTTCAACAGTTCTATCACCACACTCCCCACCCCAAGCTGACCGTCGTAATGTTTTTTCACTATTTGTGTTACGTGAGTCATTGTCTAAAGCGTGCGCATGCGTGTGCGAGTTGTGAGTGCGCGCTTAGAGTTATAATTATTATACGATAAGCGCATTATAAATACCGTAATTATTATTAATTATTATTATTAGCACTGGAGACTACAGGAGCAGACCAAGAATCGTCAGAAATACCCAAATCTGAACCGCCAACTGAAGGTCCTGCAAAGGGCTAACACTAACTTCCTGGAACCAAGCCCAAAGATGTGTGAATAGCTCCCTTTAGATACGTGGGCATCTCGAAAGAGCCTTCAAGACAACATAAACAATGTTCCAGGACTCTTTGCCAAAGGTCGCGGCACTGCACAAAGCCATCTTGCTGGAGGTTGTGCACAAGCGCTACCCTCACAGCAGCTGTGATACCACACAAGATGCCATGCGCAATGAAGGAAGTGGCGCGTACATCTGTTGTGCAGACCGCACTACTACCTCCCTCTCCTTACCAGCTGGCGGCAGCAGCTCCAACTATCGTACAAATCTGCAGGTGCTCAACACAGCATTAGAGCACTAGCTAGAGAAAGGCAGCAGCTTGATCCACTGATCTCACCAGGAAGCTTCAAGATGCCCTGTCCACAAAATAGTGCTGCAGTGGATTCCTGTGCCTTCTGGACTAGCTGGGAATGGAGACACTACAACAATAAAGTGATTGGCAACAGCAGAATGGCGGCTGCAGCCCGTGGGCAGATGACATCAACAAGCTGAACAGGGAGAGCCAGGCCACCATCTTTCATCTACGCACTGATTACTCTGGACTGGGTCCATACAGAAACGCAGGAACGTTTCACAAACCCAAACTGAAGCCTGAAGGTTTACACACTTTAATCAGATCACTCTGTATCAGCAATTATTTGAAGCTTCCGTGCCTAATGCATGAAGAGATTCCAAATAAAAGAACGCTTAGGGAATGGCGGACTTCGGTAGAAGCGTAAACAACCAATCAGAATGTTCACTTTATGATCAGAGCTAAATAGAGATCACTTGCAAAAAGCGTCAGCATGATCGTTCACAATGGAATAGTCACAAACTGGGGGAGAAAAAAAAAAAGAAGTAGACACAAGTTTGCCGGCACGTTGTCATTTTTTACAAACTTTCACAGAGTTTAAGGAAAAGGACTGAAATTTACAGACTTTTCAGGGCCCTGAAAAAGCCTTGTCATTTTTTAACAACTTTCACAAATGTTCACAGACCGTAAGGATCCTGCTGGACTCACCTCGTGAGACTGGGTCATGTGGAAACAGCCCTATGCGAATTTGGCGTAGAAAATCAGTCTCCTTAGCACATTCTCCAAACATGTCCATACAGAGAAGCGGTCTGCTGGCAGTTCTGACCAGAAAACACGCCCCTGTACACCAAACTCTGGAAACATGCTGCCTAGCTCTTGACAGCTCACTTATTGGCAGCCAGAACAATATAAGATTTAAAGATGGCCATCAAAATATTGAATGTTGCAGAAGGTGGAAGTGGAGATCTTGTGGTCGACATGTGGAAACTAAGTATTTTTGATAACATTGTTTTGGCTGTTAGGAACCATGAAACTTTATTACGCATATTCATATTTACACATTCCTAGATGAAAATAAATGAAAGGGAAACGGGAGACCTTACTAGACCCGCCTTACGCTAGGTAAAATATCACCTAAATGACCAGCCAGTTAAAAATAGTTACAAATAAATTGTTGGGTTACATTGAAATTAATGAAATGATCACAGCTTTTTATGCTCAATATGCATATTTTAAAAAAAAAAAACTGGCAACAAAAAATATTTAAACAGAGGAGTATGACGTAAGCAATTTTTATGATTATTCTGCGTTACTTTGCGCACTGGTAAAATGGGGGTAGAGCAGCAGATTCAGCCACTGTGGCCCCTAAATGCATCATAGCATCACAAAATCAGGTTGGGAGTAACTGTGGTACTCTATCCTAACCAATAAAACCTAACAAAGACCTATCGATTGTATACACAATTTCTGAGGGCACCGGAAACAACGTATGTTTCCCAATTCGGCAATTTTAAATGGGAAAAAGCTATCATTCACCACGAATGTACCGTAAAGGATGCCGACTTTCCTTATTTGCTTGCTCTTTATGCTCACATTATTGAAACTTAATAGGTAAAGAGAGGTCAAAATAAAATGGAATAACTTTAGTAATTTTTTCTAATTAATTTTGTGTATTTTTACAACTTGGGGGTAGGGATACAAAATCAACCACTGTGGCACTCACAGTAATCACAGCATCACCTAGTCATGTTTATAATAATTGTGACATCCTATTTTAATGACGTAGGCCTGAAAATGGACTGTCAGTGCTATAGAAAATGTCTGAAGGCTTCTGACACATTATTTTTGTCTTTTTTTGCGATTTCGCAGAAATGGTCGTTTACTGGGTGCACAAATACCTTCACTGTGAGCCAGAGATTCAATATTTTTTCATCCTGTTTTTCGCAGAGGCTGCAGAAGGTGTGCCTTGACATAATATTGCCTGATTTGGGCTTCTGGAATGAATTTTGATTTATTTAGAGGAAAATGTTTATCAACCTCATTTTAGCACCTGCGAAGAGCGTGAATGGGGGTACTCTTGCGCCATCGGCTATATCTTTGGTGTGTTCCTAAGGATTTTCGGCGAACATGGCTTAAACATCTCAGGACATACTAAGGAACACTTTGAAACCCATCTTATTGAGTACTGGGGGGAGGGGGGGGGGTGCACGGTAGACCTTCCTAGCTTGTGGACTACAAGAGATGGTTTGAAACAGATCACTGAAATTACGGTTGTGACACAGTCATTCACTATTTCAGACGTGTGTACACGTAAACTTAGGTTATCTAATGAACCTGGAGACTAGAAGAGGTCTGACAAAAAAATTCGTGTTTCGGGGATCCCAGTGCGCCAGAACTCGAGATGCCAGACTTGCTTGCCACCGCCCAAAATAGAACTCAGTGGAGAGCACTGTCTGTTGCTGCTGCCTTTCAGTCCCCCCAACGCCCAGTTCGGGCAAGGGACTGATGATGATGATGATGAGTGCGCCAGCCATTTTTGTCGTTTGATTGACCGTGATGGAGCAGTAAGTAGGCTGTAAACAAACTTGGATGCAGTCTGCGAAAGGCTATCGGATTTCGCGAAGTCGGTCGCAGAGGACCCGCGCGCGACTGCAGTCAACATCGCGCGCGACTTTAAAATGAAAAAACAAAAGTCAGACAGGACGCAACCTCTCCATTTTTGCGACCAGAGTTTGCTGTTGGTAGCGGTGTTTGTCGAGATCGTTCCAGCACAATCACCTCGGGGGAAAAAACACCAAAAAAACAAACAAACAAACAAACAAACAAACGTACAACGTCAGAATTGCAAGGATGAATCCTAAACATGTTCATTTTTATCTGTCAATCTCTGGCATGCGCCTTCAGGAATAACATCCTCATTAAAATGGCATGATCAGAGATCTGGAAAATCTAAGGTGTATCCGAGAAATTGCTTTGAAATGACATTTTCAGCGCAGCATGCTGCGTTTGACAGTTGTTACGTAAAGAGTTGTCAGGCGAGTTCTTCAGGACGACGATCGGTGTCCGTCAAGGATGCCTGCTCTCTCCTGTCCTTTTCAACATATTCCTGGAGAAGATCATGCAGGAAACCCTCCACGACCACCATACTTCAATCTCTATTGGTGGCAGATCCCTGTGCAATCTTCAATTCGCAGACGATATTGACCTCATGGCAGGCAGCAATAGTGAGCTCCAAAACCTGACAGACAAACTTTCAAGTAGCGCAGGGTCTTATGGCATGGAGATCAGTACGGATAAAAGCAAAGTGGTGATCAACACCACAAGCGACAGCAGCAGCAACATTCACATGAACGGCCAGAAGCTAGAAGAGGTCAATAGCTTCAAGTACTTGGGAGCCACCCTGTCCAAAGACGGTAGTTGCGTAGCAGAGATCCGTATCAGGATAGGTACAGCAACATCCGCAATGGCCAGGCTGGACAGGATATGGCGAAGTAACTCCATCAGCTTCACCATCAAGTACAGGCTTTACAAGTCCCTCGTAGTGTCTATTCTACTCTACGGCTGTGAGACTTGGACACTGCTTGCAGACTCAGAAAAGAAAATCCAGGCCTTTGAGAACAAGTGCCTGAGGAAGTTGCTCCGCATCTCGTACCGCGAGCACAAAACCAACGAATATGTACGGAGCATCGTCACCTCCCTGGTGGGCCCACATGAACTTCTTCTGGCAACCGTGAAACGGCGCAAGCTTGCTTGGTTTGGCCACGTGACCCGACACAACACCTTGTCCAAGACTATCCTCCAAGGCACTCTCGAAGGAAGTCGTCGGCGAGGTCGTCAGAGAAAGAGTTGGGTCGCAAACATAAAAGAATGGACCGAACTCGAGATGCCAGACTTGCTTGCCACCGCCCAAAATAGAACTCAGTGGAGAGCACTGTCTGTTGCTGCTGCCTTTCAGTCCCCCCAACGCCCAGTTCGGGCAAGGGACTGATGATGATGATGATGATGACGTAAAGAGTTATCAAAGGCGTTTGTCGCAGTTTGTAGATCATTTCAGGCTTCGCTGATCAGCCTTCGCATTACAGACATGCCCAGGGGCGGATCGAGGTGGGGGGAAGGGTGTTTGCGGAACTTAACTCCCCCTACCCTCCCCCCGGCCAAAAATTCTTTAAAATGCTATAAGAAAGCCCCTTTTCTGGTGTTTGTACTTCCCCCTTTCCCCCGCTGTTCGATATTTCGGCGGGTGGCGAGAGGTGGGGGGTGATGCCACAGACGGGCGGCGGATATACAGTCTACCTCATTTAAGCAACCACAAAGTGGTCTTACAAGTCTGAAAGGGAGACAAGCGTCACGTGGCGTGTTATTACGCCCTTCACTGCCACTGATCACGAATCTGAAACGACTGGCCGATATTACGCGTGAAGAGCACATACGTGGAAAGTAACATGGGACGAACAAGAGACATAAATCCTCATGAGCCCCCGCGACCGCGGGGGCTCATGAGGATTTATGTCTCTTGCAGATGGAAAGCGTTAGCCTTCCCCCGTCGATCTAGGGCTTAAAGACCGCCATTTAGGTGGCTCATAACAGGTTCTGCTGTACGATGCAAGTTTGAATTCATTGGAATGTTTTCATGGACCTTGACCAGTTCGAGAAACTTATCCGACATTATGCAAATGAAAGGCATTGGCCGATCCATCAGCGAAGACATGAAACGGAAATATGATTTTGGTAGGGATTAGCCAGCGCCATGAGTAGCTTATGATGACGTAATACATGCCTCGTGGCCAGACTCCTGCAATGAGGTCTGGTTTCTCGTGTTCCAGAGGACTTGTCTCACGAATTATCATGGCGGGTTTTGTCGGTTAGATTTACGTTTCTGTGAGCATATACATTTATGAGCAAAGAAAACGCGACATTTTTGGAATCATCGCAAACTCTAAACTCACATTTCTTTCGCTCGTCAGTATATTAATACATTTTTAACTTTTCTTTTTAAATTTGATTTCAAAATCACGAAGGGAGAAAACTGTGATTGTTCAAATATGTTCTAGTAACACGTTATTCTACAGTAAACATTGTATATGACAAATCGTCAAGGGACCCGTCTTTTCTTGTTGTTATATCAGCAGTTTGTTATAAGCGAACTAGTTTACGTAGTGCTCTCCTGCCTTTGTGTTGTTCTTATATTCGACTTTTGTAGTCATAACCGACCTTGTTATAAACAATGCAATGTATATTTCTTGTCTGTTAAACCATTTCATACTGACGCTAAAAGCTTCAAATTTGTACACTGTCATATGCAAGCTACATTATAGTACTTACACATAAGGACATAGACCAATGGCTTTAGTTCAAGGGTGGTGCCAGAATAGCTTGGCGCCTAGAGGCGCCAAGCTATTCTGGCACTACCCTTGAACTATTTTAGTCAAACTTATTTTACACACTGGTGTATTCCGAACGATAAGGGTTAAAAAAAAAAAAAAAGTTTCATTGGAGACAGCGACAATTTTCAAAAAGACGTTTGGAAATCAAAAGTATGCCCAAATTGCACGTGTTTCGTCGAAAACAGTGGATTAAAAGCCCGGACAAACACGCGATATCGCATGTTTGTCCGGGCTTTTAATCCACTGTTTTCGTCCACACACGTGCGGTTTTGGCCTACTCCTGATTTATGGAACTCGTCTGCTCAGACACTGAATTATCAGCTAGCTGAACAACATGCTCATAAACGTGTTTACCTAGCTTCTCACAGCAATGGGGGTCAGAATAAGATGCCCTTCCCCGGCTTCCATGCAAGAGAGATTGGCGCGGGGCAAGCGTCAAAGAAGAATGTATGGCATGGTTAGAATGACTGACCACTCCCCTCGGCAGGCTATGGTTAGCCGGTCCCTGAGTCTATAAAGGTTCATTGTCACTCGTTTCAACAAAGAATTCAAAGGTCTGAAAACTTCTTTTTGTGCATGTCTCTGAAATCTACCACAAGCACGGGATGATCGTTGCGGCGTCGCTGCTCATCTCCAAACCTTACTACCCGTGTTAGGTGGGCAATGATGCAACGATCATCCTGTGCTTGTAGCATCCACTTCCACGACTGGCTCTGTCCCTCACGGAGCTTGTTGTCAGAAAATGGCAATACCTCTGAGTTATATTGATGGAGACATCTCTCTTTTCTTGTATCTTTAAAGTGTACTGAAATATCTTATTTTTATACGTGTGCTGCTCTGTGATTTTGGACCTTACGACCTTTGGCTGTAAGGTCCAAAATTACAGACCAACACACACATACAATTTTTTTTTAGTCCCTTCTATATACAGAAGGGCTTTGTTTTAGGACGGTGTCGAGGTGGGGCAAAATTAATAGCATGTCCATGATGTCAAAGGCGGGCAGGCTAAACCTCTCACAACTGAAGTAACAAGATACAAATTACGTCATGTCTAGTTACGCTAACCTCGCTTCTGAACGTACATTTGGCGCGAAGCGCCGTATGTGCGTATGTATGTGTGTGTGTGTGTGTGTGTGTGTGTGTGTGTGTGTGTGTGTGTGTGTGTGTGTGTGTGTGTGTGTGTGTGTGTGTGTGCGCGCGCGTATGTATGTAAACAAAAGAATCGCCAATATTTCTGTACACACAAGCTTGAAACTTGGCGAAATACTTTTTTAAAGGGGTGGCTAAGAGAGCCTCCGAGCATATTGTAATTGAATGTCTCATTGAAGACATTAATAATCGTTTATATGAAGTCTGATGACCTAGATTAGAGTTACTTGAAATTTTGGATATGGCTAGTTTGGGTAAAGACACTGGATGAGTTCTAAATGAAAAGAAAAGGGGAGACTGCCAGTGCTAATATTTTAGGAAGGTTACAAAGTAAAGTAGGTAAAAGCACTGTCAGGGGAGATAAGTGTGCATGATCGACCAGTGATCATAGATCTACTGTGGCCAAAGCACAAAAAAAAAGAGATAGGAAAGAGGGGGTGCGCTAAGAAAGTGACTGGAAGCAATGCATATGGAAGCCCCCCCCCCCCCCCCGAAAGGGGGGGGGCGTATCACATATTCCACTGTTCCAGCCACTCAGTTTAACTTTAGGGTGCATGGAAATTTGGCTCTAGGTGGTGGCATGAAATATATGTCCCTGCAGACACCACAGTAAAATGTGGCTGTCATTGCAGGTAGGCAGAAATTCCTGCCTCCTCCAGTATTGCCGATGGTGTGCTGAAGAGGTCGACAAGACCGAAACAGCTGTCCACACCGGCTAAATATCTGGACCCCCCTTGGGGGACCTAGATTTAAATTTCCATGCAATGAGTGGCTGGAACAGTGGGATATGTGATACGCCCCCCTTCGGGGGGTGGGGGGGGGGGCTTCCAAATCAGTGCATTGCTTCCAGTCACTTTCTTGGCGCACCCCCTCTTTCCTATCTCTTTTTGTGTGTGTGTGCTTTGGCCACAGTAGATCTATGATCACTCTTCGATCATGCACACTTCTCTCCCCTGACAGTGCTTTTACCTACTTTACTTTGTAACCTTCCATTGTTCGTTAGCCAGCTTTGTATCCTTTCAGTTTGTTTTAGTTTAAAAAACAATTCAGAAAAGAATTGAAACAGTAAAAAGCCTTGATTTCTAGAGAAAGTCAGGCAGTGGCGGTGACGTAAAAGAGGCAACTCCGTCACCACGCAGACATTGACATAATACTCTAAATATGACGTAATTATCTCTAGCGCGCGCCGAAGTCTCTCTCTCTCTCTCTCTCTCTCTCTTTCACAGACATGCGCGCATCTCCAAGAGGCATAGATCCTCATGCGCCCGGAGAGCGCATGAGGATCTATGTCTCTTGGAGATATTTGGAGCGCGCGCATGCACGCACTAACACGCGCGCGCGCGCACGCACACACACACACACACACACACACACACACACACACACACACACACATCGTCGTGCTTACAGAAAAGCATGCGGGTGACCCGATTTAACTAGTTTGGAGAAAGACATTGGATGAGTTCGTTAGCCAGCTTTGTACCCTTTCAACTTCTTCAAAACAGAAAAAAAAACAAGAAAAAAACTCTCTCTCTCTCTCTCTCTCTCTCTCTCTCTCTCTCTCTCTCTCTCTCTCTCTCTCTCTCTCTCTCTCTCTCTCTCTCTCTCTCTCTCTCTCTCTCTCTCTCTCTCTCTCTCTCTCTCACACGCTCTTTCAGATGTATTGCTTCTTTAACTTGGAATTCCTTACCGACTGAGCTGAGAAATGCTTCCCCCCTTACGCAATTCAATGCAAAGTTAAAAACTTACTTTTTCTCGCAGACTTTCGTGTAATCTCTACGGTTTTCTGTAAACCCCCCCCCCCCCCCCCCCAGTCCCTGCAGACTCTGTGTGTGTGTGTGTGTGTGTCTGTGCGCGCGCGCGCGTGTGTGTGTGTGTGTGTGTGCGTGCGTACGTGCGTGTGTGTGTGTGTGTGTGTGTGTGTGTGTGTGTGTGTGTCGTTTTCGCCTGCGCATTGAGTTATATTATAAATATGAGAAATGCGCCATATAAATACCATGTATTATTATTATTATTATTATTATTATTACATATGTGCGCATCTCCAAGAGGCATAGATCTTCATGTACCCGGAGGGCGTATAAAAGATGTTTGGAGCGCTCGCACGCACGCACACGCACACGCATACACACACATCGACGCACTTTCAGAAGAGCATGCAGGAGTGCTTAGTATAGCATGTAGCTAGCTAAAGTCAATCTGATTTCACTCAAATTATAGCAAGACTGAAATTGTACCGTGAAAATCTATTTTTTTCATCATTTTCGCAAGTCTTGAAGCGAAAGTGAAACTCATATCACGTTAAATATAAAATTACGTAAAAACAAAAAAATAATTCATGACAAATGACGTTTGACAAACCAATGACGCGCATGTACTGCGCGCGCCCTTTATAGAGTTCACTATGCCGCACTTTAAATATAAAATTATGTAAAAACAAAATAATACGTCATGACAAATGACGTTTGACAAACCAATGACGTATGGGCACTGCGCGCGCCCCTTCTAGAGTTTACTATGCCGCATTGGCACATCTGCGAGGCTTTTTCAAAAGGAGATATTTCAACATCAGAATCAAGTCAAAGACTAAAGGTAGAGAAGACAGCGAAGACATCTCTCATATAGAAGGGACTTTGTGGGTTATGGTTCATCTCATCTTGTATTTCTTCGTCAAGGCGAAGTTGTCGCAAAATTTCTGCACTTTTACATAGCACTGGAGTCAGAAATATAGAGAAAATGTTCAGACATGCAAATTTTGTATGGCCTTTTTATGTATGACATTAATTCGCGCAGATAGTGAGAGAAAATAGAACGAAAACAACATCTCGGTCAAGAAATACCCAAGAAAAAAAGAAACTCGGTTACAAAGGACAGTTTATGATATTCTCCCGGTCGAACCTTTCTCTTTTTTTTAAATATACATCTGTCGTTGTAATGGTAAAAGGCAGTGTGCACATTCTTTTTTTTTTTTTTTTTTTTTTTTTTTTTTTTTTTTTTTTTAGAAAAGTGGGATTTTTCTTGTTATACAACGAAAATCTCGTCTTTCTCGAAACCTGACATACTGCCTTTTGCGATATAACGGCAAACATATGCCTATATAAACAGAAATGCAATGGACTACTTAACAGTTTGAGCGTCGGTCGCGGTTTTTGTCGCAATAATTCCTGCAGAAACCATCGCGACAAAAACCGCTACCGACGCCCAAAGGGTTAATATGTTTCTATGACCAGAAGAGAGTTTCTTCGTGTATTTTTTTTTCACCTCAACTCTTCAAAGTTAATGAAACTGTGCTGTGCTTGTCTTTTTTAAGTGTGTTTGTTTCTTTTCTTGGACAGAGGGGCACCAAAGAAGAGATACAAAGACGGTCTCAAGAAGTCGCTTAGTGCCTGCCAAATCGACCACCGCCAGTGGTCTTCGCTTGCTGCGGACCGTGACACCTGGCGCTCCACCATTCACAAGGCAGCCGTCTCCTTTGAGGACTCTCGCAGAGCTAACCTTAAGGACAAGCGGCTTAGAAGAAAAAACAGAGTTGTCGTAACTCAGAACCCTGACCAGACCTTCCCCTGCAGCCACTGCGGTCGAACCTGCCTGTCCCGGATTGGCCTCCGCAGCCACGAAAATGCCTGCAGACGACGTGGGCAAGCCCTATAGAATCTTCGTTCGCGAAGTCAAGCCAGCCACAAAGCCACATTTATTTATATTTTACCTATCCGGCAGTCGCCTTTTTTGGTGTGGATATAACAATTCAGTCACTATTAACCCATTCAGCCCTGACGCACTACAGCAAGAGATGGGTCGACCATGATAATTCAAGGGTAGTGCCAGATTAACGTGGCGCCGACAGGCGCCAAGCTAATCTGGCACTACCCTTGAATTATCATTGTCGATCCTTCTCCTGCAACTGGTGCATAGTCGTTAGATGACGCCTCCACAATTTGCGAAATACGTGCGTGGGGTTGAATGAGTTAAGAAAAAGACAGTCAGCCGCTAATCATCAGTTCGAGACCTAAGACCTGTTTGGTTGGTTGGTTGGCTGTTTGGTTGGTTGGCTGGTTGATTAGTTGGTTGTATCAGAAAAATAAATGTGCGACGGACTTCTCAAAGGTGTTGTTTATATCCGATTTCGTCACATCCGACGACATTATGAGCAAAGTCAACGTCAGTATACTTTAATTGGACATAACAAATCGCCTTGGGGACCCAAAATTCCTAGCCAACTGCGGATATAAGAACTTGCCAAGGGACCCATATATTTTGTTTAGAGTCCGAAATAGCTCAGGCGGTTAAGCGTCGGAGCAGGAGAGCGAAGGGAATCGCCGGGTCGTGGGTTCGAATGCCCGTCCTGGCCCTTGTAGCTGGACTCGCAATCCAGGGGGAAAAGACGGGCTTGTTCCATATCATGTCCGTTGAAAGGTCCTGGTAAATCAAAGTGGCACAGTTGGAGTGCGCCTGAGTTGATCAGTGTTCAGGTTGTACTCTATAGGCCGATTTCCCTGTCCCCCATAACCCGCCCTTCAGGGCTGTCCATTATCACTAGGGTGCCGTGGACGTTAAACCGCGAACTTACCAACCATATATTTTTGTCGCAAGCAAAGTAATTTGTATAGAAAAAGTGCTGACGTTACCTCTGAAAAAGCGATGTTAAATCCGACCTTGTTATGAGCACAGGCGACTATGTATTCTTATAGCTATATTAAAGTTTGTTTTAACTCATTCAGCCCGACGGCCGTATTTCCCAAATTGTGGAGGCGTCATCTAATGACTATGCACAAGTTGGAGGAGATGGATCGACCATGATAACTCAAGGGCAGTGCCAGATTAGCTTGGCGCCGACAGGCGCCAAGCTAATCTGGCACTGCCCTTGAATTATCATGGTCGACCCATCTCCTGCTGTAATGCGTCAGGGCTGAATGGGTTAAGCGAAGTAATTTGTATAGAAAATGTGTTGTCGGAGCTTTGAAAATGTCGCTATGTCTGATTTCGTTACACCCAGCGTCGTTATTAGCAACGTGAACTATACTGACAAGCAAGTGAAATGCGACATATTCTGAATCATCGGAAACGATCTTGCCGATGGTTCCAAATAGGTCGCAATTCTTTTGCTTGTCAGTATACTTACACGTATTTTGGCCCTTTTCTGCCAAACGCCATCTATCACCATAGTCATTTGATGGAGATGGGAATAGAACATCCCAATAGACACCTCTTTACGCAGGGAAGGCCGGTGATGAATAGCAATTTGCATCAGCGAGCCGTTGTCCAGGCCCGCGGCCCAGGTGCAAGAGGCATAGATTCACATGAGCCCCTGCAGTCGCAGGGGCTCATGAGAATCTATGACTCTTGGTCACCAACATGGGCTCGAACTGAGGGCTTTATTTGGTCGGACGGGTGGAACTAACCATTGCGACTGTTTGAAGGCTTTTTTTTTTTTCCGGGTCAGGTACGCGTAGTTTATGAGTCTTGATTTATCGCTTGAACGGATGTGCTAAGACAATACAAGGATGGTAAATAAAAATCATATTTCAATGTTAACACATTGTACGCGAGGACCGAAATCCCCACATTTTAAAGTTGCCCTCTGAACGACTGTATAAATTCTACAGACAGATCGAGCGTGATAGTTCAAGGGTGGTGCCAGAATAGCTTGGCGCCTATTCTGGCGCCACCCTTGAACTATCATGCTCGATCCGTGTCTTGCTGTGGTGTGTCGGGGCGGAATGAGTTAACCCTTTCACCGCCGAGAAAAATAAACTTCATCCAGCTGCAAGAGGTATAGATCCTCATGAGCCCCCGCAATTGCGGGGGCTCATGAGGATCTATGCCTCTTGCTGAAACCAATTTATATACGTAGGCGCCTGGAGTGTGGATCTTTCACGTTGAATCTACGCCGATTTCAAAAACAGAATATACATCGAGTGGCAGGGAAGGGGTTAATGATTTTTAAACGCAGTCCTAAACTCGTCTTTTCTAATATTGATTATCTGTGTTCTAGTACTTGTTCGTATGCTATTTTATTGTGTAATGTACATATGGATTTTGTTTTGTCACTTTATTGTTGTGTAATATTTTCCTTGTTCATATTTTCGGCGCCTAGAGCATTTAACCATGTATAGGCGCCTTATAAATCCTCTTCATTATTATTCATTTGAGACGTGCCATATCAGGATACTTGACACAAAGACGAGTATCCGAATGCAGCGCGTCTCGAATGTGTTAAAATGTGGTTGTTCTGCCGCTTATAATTATAATGCAACGGTGGAAAAGAAATTGAATGCAACCTATATATAGAAGAAATCTATGTAAACATTTTTCTAGCAGTGCTTAACTCATCGCATTCTTTCTGTTTTTGTATAGATATTCTTTGAGGTCTATGGCACATTTCTGGAGCCAGATCGACCATAATAGTTCAAGGGTGATGTCAGAATAGCTTGGCGCCTGTAGTCGATCCACATCCTGTCGTAACATGTCAGGGCTTAAAGGGTTAAACCTTAATTCCTCCTTACCTCCTTATGTCCAGCTCTGTTTTCCTCCCCGAAATATGCTTTCTCCATACGGTTGTTCAAAAATATGCTCCAAATGTACAGAACTACATAGATTTGTTTCACATCACGCATACAGTGATGATACACAGCTTTATAAGTCAGGTAGTGTGAGTCAGGTCAACGAAATCATCCAGAGCGTGTCACTTTGCATTCTTGATGTGAGGCTGTGGATGTCAGAAAACAAGCTCAAACTGAATGAAGGAAAAACGGAAGCCATGCTCATTGCATCACCCAGAATGTCTTCTTCTACCGCTTTGCCTCAGCATATCATGATTGAGAACACGACCGTCAGCTTCTCTCAGTCAGTGAAGATTGATTGATTGTACATTGCTTAACGTCCCGACAGCAACAAGGCTTTCTCAGGACGTGCCTGCACTGCTTGTGGAAAAAAAAACAACTAAACATAACATGGAATGTATGTCGCCAGCCGGTCAAATACGTTAAATAAACCTAACACATGGGGCCTAAATAAAGCTAAGACCATTTAGCAACACACATCCAATATCAAGAGCTACAGGCAGTGCAGACAGTAGGGAGAGTTTTAAAAAGGCAAATACAGGTGAATGGACAAAGAGTAGACAGAAACACATGCCCCAGAATAGTGAGGAAAACCCACCCTGTGGGGCTGACCAGGGTGACCCTGGGAACTAAAAAGTAGTTAACCCCACCCAAGTCCCCCAATGAAGAACCTGGGTGTTGCAATTGAGCAGGACTTGTCCATGGATAAACAGGTGATAAACATTTGCAGGGCAGCCTATTTGGAGATGCGTCGCATTAGCTCTATTAGACAGTTCCTTACCTCAGAGGCTACAAAAACTCTGGTTTGTTCATTTGTTCTGTCTCGCATTGACTATGCCAACTCACTCGTATCTGGATGCCCGCAGTATCTATTTGATCGGCTCCAGAGAGTCCAAAATTCAGCCGCACGTCTGGTCATGAAAGCGAAAAGGTCAGACCATGTGTCCCCCATCCTGCACGCTCTCCACTGGTTGCCAGTGAAGGAGAGAGTCAAGCACAAAGTCTTGTCCATTTGTCATGTTTCTCTTTCTGGCACTGGACCCACTTATCTCTCAGAGCTCCTTCACTGTTACATCCCTTCGAGGCAATTGCGCAGTTCGTCTGACAATAAAATGCTTCGTATTCCTACAGTAAGGACTAAAGGATTTGGGCAGAGATCTTTTCTTACCAGGGTCCATCAGCCTGGAATGATCTTCCTAAATCATTGAGACACAGTGAGTCTAGTGCCAGTTTTAAACACAGTCTTAAAACCCATCTTTTCCCACTTTGATTATTAGTGTTCATGTATTTAGTCATAATTTCTGTTCTTTTGTGTAATTGTACATGTGGCTTTGTCACTTTTTGTGTAATATTTGTATGTTTTGTTCATATGTACGGCGCCTAGAGCATCTTACCATGTATTGGCGCCTTTTAAATCTTCCTTATTATTATTATTATTATTATTATTATTATTATTATTATTATTATTTTCATGCAAATTTTATTTTTCTCAAGCTTACCACAAATCGCGGGTGGACTGGACGGGAGAGGATGAGGATGGAGGGGGCAAAGAAGGAGGAGGTTGGGGGGGTGGGGGGAATGTCCCCAGACACCACTGATTTGGCGCATCTGCAAAACACACACACACACACACACACACACACACACACACACACACACACACACACACACACACACACACACACACACACAAACCTTCAGCTGTCTGCTCAAGAAAACTTCATCTTTTTTTATCATGGACCACTGTAACCCCTTAAGGCGAACGCTATGCAGCTGCAAGAGACATAACCCCTCATGAGCCCCCGCAGTCGCGGGGGCTCATGAGGGTTTATGTTTCTTGTCAGTTCTGTGTTCTTTTTGCTCATTGTTGGTCCCGTTTCATTTGATTTCATGCGAGTGTCGGTCAGTGTGCAGAGGCTTCAGACACGAACTCTGCGATCACTGGCAGCGAAAGGAGTTAACTCATTCGAGAAGTGCCGGCTCAGGATACGCGGCTTGTGCCGCGTATCCGGAGGCGGCACGTCTCGAATGAGTTAAGCCGTGTTCAAAAGTCATTGGTCTGTCGATCTGTGGCGTCGGATCGGGCGGCATTCCAGCATTTTTGCGCCTAGAAAAGTTCGAGACGATGAAAGTTTTTTTGGGTGTCTCTCTCTTACGAAATTTGCTGTCAGCCTAGATTAAATCACCGCCTTCGGCTAAAATATGCTAAAAACGTTTAACCCCTTGACAGCTACTGTCGATACCGCTCGGCCGAAAAGACGCATACGTACGCGTCTTTTCCGCAAAACGGAATCTTCAGTAGCAGTCAATAAGTTAAACTAGAAAAAAAGACAAAACCCCCAGGGGTGAAGTATTGTAAATAGCATGCCATCTCCAACCTTTTCCATCACTTAAGAAGCCAAATATTTGTAGTAATTGCGAAAATCCATTAGTACTAATATGCTATCTACAGAGCGTAATCTTTCCCTCTAAGTCTGATTTTAATCGTTTGACTAAACTTGCTTCTTTCGTATCCAGAAATAAGGCTGGGTATCAAAGTACTTCCATCAGAAATAAACCCCAGAAAAGGTGCATTGTATTGGTGGTCACTTCAAGTCATGATAGAATAAAAACATTTTAAGACGGCTTTTACATATAAATTCCCTCACACCATATCTCCTACCGCAGTCTTATCGCGCGTTGATTTCTGGGATCGCAAGTACATCTCCAGGCGGCTGGCAAGCTTGATTGTGCGACAAACAAACAAACAAATACACACGGTTTGCTCTACACTAGAATCAATGACATCGCATAGAAAGCGATAAAACGTCTGAAAGTGAAGCAAACCAACCTTTACGACTCATCGTCACTTCTGTAGATATCCAACTTTTACGATGTTTGCTCTACAAAGCAGTGAAACTTAACAGAATCAGCGGTGAGCGGCTCAGACCGAGCCATTCGACAAACAGTCTAAAACGAAACTGTCGTCTTCTTTGTTTGATTTTTGGTGACTGGATTTATGTTGTGAAAGGTTCTGTAAAACATAGAAGTGGAGTTTTCGTGTACTTTAACTCATTCAACTCCAACACGCCACGACAAGACATGGATCGAGCGTGATAGTTCAAGGGTTGTGCCAGAATAGCTTGGCGCCCGCTTATAGGCTATTCTGGCACAACCCTTGAACTATCACGCTCGATCAGTTTCCAGAAGTGTAATACAGTCTTCAGGGTACGATTTCAAAATTTGCGGATTTCCGTCCTTGAGCAGAATGAGTTAATATTTAGAGAGGAATAGTCGGTCATTTTCCAATATCGTTTTAGACAACAATATTTGTGTGCTGGTCTGTGATTTTGGACCATACGGCTGGGAACCGTAAAGTCCAAAATCACAGACCAGCATACATTTGATTTTCAGCTTGCTGCTGTTTGCTTCTTCTTTTTTTCAAATAGCTCGGTACGTCACCCTTATTTGGTTGGAAGCCGCAAACCGAAACATCAGTGCGTAGCCAAAATAGAACACACTTTGTCTCTTTTGACAACCTTTCTGGCAATCTGCACCTACCACACTTCTGGACAAATCACTTTAGCTCGAGGGCCTTTTCAGGAGTATTGATGAATCCTGCCAATAAACGGAGTCACTCGGCCAAAGTCCAGTGTGCCTACAATGGCACGTCTTCAGTGTAACTTCTCCCAGTCCAGACAGTACAGATCCACATGAGTCAACATAGTCTGCTGTCGATGCTTTCATTTGCATCTGTGTTCGTCAGTTGTTAGTCTGTCTGTGATGACCAAGGCGCAGACGTGTCCATATAAGGGAGTGTCTGTTTTATATAACTGTCATTGTTCTGTCTAGCATTGTCCAGACGTCTTTTTGCGAAAGAGGCATTTATACTCATGAGCCCATGCAACGCGGGGGATCATGAGTATCTATGACTCTTGCCGGCATCAGCTAGGCTACTGAATTTTACGTCTGCTTTCCCAAGAAGGAGATTGTCCATGGGCATTCAAGCTAACGAAATTGCAGTCACCAATGCGAGGTCAGCAGGAGCAACGTATCTCGTGAATTTCATCCCTAGGACTCGTGATGATTTGAGAACACATAATCTATGTCTGATCGGCAACGATCAATATAATCTTGAGTGACAATGACAAACTGGCAGCAATAAAGTGAAGACCGAATCATCAATTTTTTTTTTTCCTTTTTAACTTGTGCCGCATACGAACAGGAAGATAGGAAACGCAATAGTTTGGATGAAACTGATCAAGTGGATTAAAAGAAGTTTATCGCTTTGAATGATTATGGCCGCTGACACCTTGACTTTAGAGACTGTGACACGACTGTTTTTCGCGGAGACATTCCGTTTAATTAGAAACGAACTGCCACCTTATGAAATTTTTAAAACCTGATTTCAATTTGGCCTTGAGACCTTTGCTTTAAGTAACTCCATTCCCTGCCAGCTGTCAGAACTGGTTTATGTGTAACCATTACACATCGTCTTACTTAGTTCACAGAGTGTAAATATGAATGAGTTGAGCAAGAGGTGTAGATGTACGGGGGCATATGCGGGGGCTCATGAGGATCTACGCCTCTTGCCGCTATGTGCTTTCCGTTGTGGCCGGCAGAGCAAGGAGTTAAATGCTTGAAATCAATCTTATTCATTAGCTTAGTCTTTTCCAACGTAAATGCCAGCTCTCCAAAGCAAAAGGTCGTGCTTTGGGAAACAACTTTTGCCAAACTCGTGCACGCCAACTTCTAATCGAAAGTTTTCAACTTCTTTCGTTTGAAATGAAGACGATATATATCGCCTTTGCCACGTCTGCGAAGTTATAGCATCGTCTGAAAGGGTTATTCGGAGAGAAAAAAACTCGGATAGACACCTCGAATCAAAAAAGCGTTTTGCATGCAATTTGTTAATTGAAACTTTCAACAAATTTGCATTTTAAGCTGAAGCTGAGATTAGACTCCTCAAATTCAAGGGCAGCTTAATGGGGAAAAAATGAATTCTCTGTTTTCCTGAATATCCTTTAATCATGCTGATGTCCTGAAGATGGATTGGCCGTAAGATGGTTAGCTAAGCGACTTTAACCCATTGTGCCGCAAGGTCGAAATCCCCACATTTTGGAGTTGTCCCCTAAAGACCTTTTACAATTCAGGAGACAGATCAACCACGATAGCTCAAGGGTGGTGCCAGAATAGCTTGGCGCCTATCGACGCCAAGCTATTCTGGCACCACCCTTGAACTATCATGGTCGAGACATAATTTGCTGTGGTGTGTCGGAGATAAATGAGTTATTGGGGTGGAGATATAGATTCTCATGAACCCCAGCGACCTTAAGGCTCATGAGAATCTATGAGTCTTACAGATACTGTATTTATAAGCGTGTGGCTTAGGGTCTCTCGCGGTTCGACCATATTGTTTGTGACTTGATCTAAGATCATAAGAAACTGTGTAGCAGCCAGGGACTTTTCTCTGAGATCGTAGAAGCGTCCATCAACAAGACGCATATATTCTCAACAGCCCTTGCCGCCGCAAATGTCACTTGCAAACTTAATTGACTGAGATTTTTTTTTTAACTTGCCTGCATTGTTTCTGACGCCGAAATTGTCATCGGACTCGAATGAGGTCCGTGCCACTAGGGCCGGATGTAATTAAACGGCACCATATTTAGCCGCCACTCCCGCACGAAACTTGTTTCTTCTGTAACCCTGATGTCATCCTCTGCCCTAGGAGCATAGAGGTAAATTGGGACGGTCCTACGAATCTGTTAGCATAAACTTTTACTTCTTAACCGAGATGCATAATATAAACTCACAAAACAGTCAAGAAACACATTCCAATTGTTTGACGTTTTCAGAATGTTGAACAAACACAATGCCAAGCCTTTCCTTGTAAAATTACAACGATTCAGTCATCGAATAATTTTCTACGAGTTCTTTAACATGAACGGGTTTTTCTTTCTTCTTCCTCTCCCTAAAGTCACACAATCGTAATTACTGTTCTAATGGCTCTAATGGTTGCTTTGAGAAAAGGAGAGAGCTTTTTGAGGGATTGTACGTAATCCAACCCTGATTGAAACTCATGAGGCACTCTGAAGAAGGTTATATCCTCGTTATCGCGCTGTCATAGAGTTCCTAGACATTGCAAAACACAGGCTTAAACACATACATACAGACGAAAAGTTTCTTCTACCGCTTAAGTCGTCAGCGCCCAGACTTACCCCATCGTCCAGCTTATCGAGAAACATTGGGGTATCCCGTTTAGCCCCGATGTATGACAGCAGGAGATGGCTTGACCGTGATAATTCAAGGGTAGTGCCAGATCAGCTTGGCGCCATCAGGCGCCATGCTGATCTGGCACTACCCTTGAATTGTCACGGTCAAGCCATCTCCTGCAGCTGACACACGGTCGTTAAGTGACACAATTAAAATTTGGGAAATGCGGTCGTGGGGTAAAATGGGTTAAAACAGCCAACAACAGTCACAAATCCTCCTAAACCCCCATTGAGACTTCTTCCATCTACAAGATGCATCGATCTTCATGAGCCCCTGCATGATTACAGAGGCTCATGAGAATCCATGCCTCTTGCAGATCGAAGCCTTTAACTTCTGTGAGACACTGTCTTGGGTCTGTAGGACTCTTCATTATTGGAGCATAGCGTGACACGATGCAGTATCGGAACCTCCAATTCCCTTCGCAGTTCTGTTCTCAAAGCCCCACAGCGTCCAACGTGTGTGATCCTTATCTACATAAAACAGACTCCCTACCAGCAAGAGGCATAGATTCTCATGAGACCCTGCAGCCGCAGGGGCTGATAAGAATCAATGGCACTTACAGATGTAAAATAAAGTCTTGGGCCACGGTTCTGCCGAGACAATCTGAGGGAGTGGTGAATGTTACTCTCCCATCAAGAGGCATAGATGTGCATGAGTCCCTGCACTACAGAGGCTCATGAGAATCTATGTCTCTTGCAAACGAAATGGGTTTCATGGGGGTCACGGGGGCACTGCCCAGACAAACAGTCAGGTTGGGGACTTTAAGCAGATGGCGGTACACTTGGTTAAGTCACGCGACAATTTAGTCAGCAAACTGGAAACATAACCTGAAAGGCACCTGTGGTCATTACCCTACTTTTGTGACATTGTTGTTTCCTGGTTATATTATTGTTGTTGATGGTGGTGCTGGCGTTGTTGATGTTGCTGTCTTTCTTTTAGAGTTGTTATGTTGTTTGTTGTTCTTATGGTCGTCGTGGTCGTTGTTGTTGTTGCTGTTGTTGTTGTGGTCGTCAACGGATGGATGGACGGACGGACGGACGGACAGATGGGTGTGTGGGTTGGTGGGCGGTTGGAAGGATGGACGGATGGGTGAATGGATGACAAATGGGTGCCAAATTATCCCATCCAGTCCTCCTAATTGGACCTACCAAATGTTTACTGGGCCCTACTTCCTTCATGCCCAACTGCTACTGTACGTGGCTTAGCAGACTTCTTGTACAAGCACAGACAACGGCACAGTTTGACTAATATGTTGTCAGGCAGATCAGTAACAAAAGTAAAACGAACCAGTGTACCGTGAGCAAAACGGCGTCGATATTTCAGGCCCACATACCCCTGGCGGTGTGTCGCGAGCCGTCTGCAAGAGGCAACTGCCTCAGGGTAGCGAAAGAACTGGTAGTGCCGGACTAGTTTTGCGCCTTGGGGCGTCCTTACGCTTGACAGCAGCTAGGGCACGGATCAACCATGATAGTTCACGGGTAGCGCCAGAATTGGCACCACCACTATACACTGACATAACTGTAGGAAGTGTGTTCACTGAGATATCGTGGACGCAAATCCAGCGAAGTAAAACGGTTGTTTCGTGGGGGGGGGGGGGGGGGGGAAGGGGGGAGTAGAAGGAGGGGAGGAGGAGGGGGGGTTGTAAGTGTGGGTGTATGGGATCGCCTGCATATGTGCAGCGAAAGTCTCAAGGACCTAGCGTGGACCGAAAAGGGCCGATAAGTCCTACCGTGACCTGACTGACGGACCTGGGGTGGGGTGGAGGGGGGAAACAGGGGAGGGGGAGGGTGCTGGGGGGGGGGAGGGGGCGGGGGATGGGTCTTCTTCTTCTTCTCCTTGAACGCCGTCACACTTGGAGTTTGGCTCTCAAAATGAAATCTGTGGTCTTCTGTAGCACCTCCACAGGCCCGTACAGTTTCTCTTGTAGAGTGGCGGGCTTCTGCCATATCTCCTCCCTCAGCAGCTGGTGGTTCCCACAGTCCTGGAGGATGTGCTCTGTGGTCTGCTCTGCTTCTCCACAAGGGCACAGGGGAGATGGCACGAGGTGAAAGCGTCTGTGCAGGTGGAAATTGAGTCGGTTGTGCCCGGTCTTCAGACGGAAGATGGTCACCTGCTCTTGTCTGGACATCTGATGGTAGCTGTCTAGGGGCCGTTGTGTTGGTCTGTACACAGACTGGGGGATGGGTTTGCCGGGGGAATGGTTGGGGTGGGTGGTAGCTGGAGAGACGAGGACCATCCGCTGATCTATCTCATTATCAGACAATAGAGTACGTAGCCCAAAAGGTCATGGTGTGCTTACAGACTTCAATTGAAGAATTGGACGAAACTCATGCTTTGGTCGAGATTTCCGCAAGGTCGACATCCATGAAAAGTGTCGGTAAATTCGACCTAAAGCGTGTTTGGTCGACCAGAAATTTTGGTCGAAATATGTCAACAAAACCAACTTTGGTTGAGTTGACAGTACAATTTTAGCGAGATAACGTTATTTATCATGGAAATATTTATTATATATTTTGTGGTAAGACGATTTTTGCTTATCTCCCTTTTAGAATACTCGATGGTTTAGAGGTATTCTGGCTCACATTGTCTGTATTGATCTACCCTGATCAGTGCGTTTTTAACATCTTTGGCTTTTGGGCGAATATTTTGTTTTCAAATTTTAAATGTGATTACAGGACAATTTATCACGTTATATGCTTTTTGAAATGTTCATTGTCCTTTTCTGCGGAAACCTCACATAATTTATAGCTTTATAGATGTGCTGTGTTAGGGGGGGGCGACCAGTAAAATATTTAGGTGCCTCAGTTTTAGTATTGGCGATGTGTTCTGCATATAAACGACGAGCTTGTTAAGATAGCATTTCCGTCAAAAGGTCCCGCTAAATCAAAGTGGCACAGTCAAGTTGCAGTGCGGCTGAATTGATCAGCGTTTAGGCCACACTCCATACTAAATATCTGTTCCTTTACCCCGCCCCCTAGGGCCGTCCAGTATCCCTCCGATGTTCTGGACTTGAATTCCCCGAACTAACTTGTCAAGGTTTTCCGTATGCCTCTTTGGTAAAACCTGTCATGGGACGAAGAAGATCGTTTATTTTAAAGTTGGTAAGCTACTATTCTGGGGAAATCATGGACAAGAGCTACTTGAAAGTCGAAACATATACCTTGTTCAGTCCTCATTTACCTCTGACCTGCAACGCTCCTGCTGAAACTGTTATAAGCTATGCACGGATCAGACGCCTAGAACATCACACTTTTAAACACTCAACGTGGAGAGCGTGAAGTGTACAGGAGTAAATGTGACAGTGTGCTCGACTATGGTTTACCCCCACCCGGGTCTGCCCTGGGGGACTTGGGTGGGGTTAGGTACTTTTTAGTTCCCAGGGTCACCCTGGTCAGCCCCACAGGGTGAGTTTTCTTCTCTATTCTGGGGCATGTGTTTCTGTCTACCCGAGATCCATTCACCTGTATATGCCTTTTTAAAACTCTCCCTACTGTCTGCACTGCCTGTAGCTCTTGATATTGGATGTGTGTTGCTAAATGGTCTTAGCTTTATTTAGGCCCCATGTTTTAGGTTTATTTAACGTATTTGACCGGCTGGCGACATACATTCAATGTTCTGTTTAGTTGTTTTTTTTCACAAGCAGTGCAGGCACGTCCTGAGAAAGCCTTGTTGCTGTCGGGACGTTAAGCACTGTACAATCAATCAATCAATCGACTAGGGTTTAGTTTGACAGGTTTAAAGTTGGTCATGTTAAAATTTCCCGAGGGCAGCGGCTTAGCCATTGTCATGACTAAAGGAAACTTAAAATAAATAAAAACATGATCGTCTAGCTCCACGAGGACCAGCAAGGCCAGGTCAGACTAAACAGTGACCTCTCATAACCATTCCCCATTCGCAACGGCGCGAAGCAAGGCTGCGTGCTGGCACCGACCCTCTTCACCATCTTCGTTAGCATGATGTTGAAGCAGGCCACAGTGGACCTCGACGATGACGACGCAGTGTACATCAGGTATCGTCTCGATGGCAGCCTGATCAACCTCAGACGACTGCAGGCCCACACCAAAACCCTAGACCAACTGATTCGTGAGCTGCTCTTTGCTGATGACGCTGCCCTCGTTGCACACACAGAGAGAGCCTTGCAGCGCATTACGTCCTGCTTCGCAGATGCCGCCCAGCTCTTTGGACTTGAGGTCAGTCTGAAAAAGACAGAGGTCCTTCATCAGCCGATACCCAAGGAAGAGCATCGCCCTCCCCACATCACCATCGGCGAGTCCGAACTGAAGTCTGTACACCAGTTTACCTACCTTGGCTGCAACATCACGTCAGACGCCAAGCTGGACAAGGAGCTGGACAACAGGCTGGCAAAAGCGAACAGTGCTTTCGGGCGACTATTCAAGCGGGTGTGGCACAATCAACAGCTGAAAAAAGGCACCAAGATTAGCGTGTACAGAGCTGTCGTCCTCATCACCCTGCTGTACGGTTCCGAGTCCTGGGTCCTCTACCGCAGCCAACTACGACTCCTCGAACGCTTTCACCAGTGCTGCCTGCGTACCATCCTCAGCATTCACTGGAGTGACTATGTCACCAACGTCGAGGTCCTTGAACAGGCGAAAACTGTGAACATCGAGGCTTTGCTGCTGCGGACACAGCTTCGCTGGGCGGGGCATGTCTCCAGGATGGAGGATCATCGCCTACCCAAGATCACTCTGTTCGGCGAGCTCGCCACTGGACACCGAGACATAGGGGCACCAAAGACGAGATACAAAGACGGTCTCAAGAAGTCACTTAGTGCCTGCCAAATCGACCACCGCCAGTGGTCTTCGCTTGCTGCGGACCGTGACACCTGGCGCTCCACCATTCACAAGGCAGCCGTCTCCTTTGAGGACTCTCGCAGAGCTAACCTTAAGGACAAGCGGCTCAGAAGAAAAAACAGAGTTGTCCTAACTCATAACCCTGACCAGACCTTCCCCTGCAGCCACTGCGGTCGAACCTGCCTGTCCCGGATTGGCCTCCGCAGCCACGAAAATGCCTGCAGACGACGTGGGCAAGCCCTATAGAATCTTCGTTCGCGAAGTCAAGCCAAGAGGTTAAAATGCTTAGCCATTGTCATGACTAAAGGAAACTTTAAATAAATTAGAGTCTAAGTCGGTGATCATCTTTTTTAAAGTTTAGTTAAACAAATTATAAAAAATAAAAGCTTGTCAAGCTTTGCCCCAACGGACTATACACGAATGCAGGAAACTGTAGTAATGATGAATGCCAAGCCCATTTCCCTGGAGTAACCGATTCCAGGGGCGAATCAGTTATCTCCTGGGGAGGGGCGGGTAACTTTATGATTGGGACCTTTAACCTGCCACAACAGGTTTCGGCTCCCGACGCCCCAGTCCCCTAAAGATCGAAACGCCGGAGAGGTGAGAGGGAGGGGTGGGGGAGGGGGCGCCAAGCACGTGTGACAACATCTAACACCTTCTCACCAACCACTGCTTTATCGAAAGGGGTGGCAAAACTCGCAAAACGGAACACCCCCCTCCCCCCCCTCCCAGATCCCCCCATGAGACAGACAGACATAGAGACAGAGACAGGGAATGCATGTAAATGGATAGATCGATAGATGGATGGATGAATGGATGGATGGATTGATGGATGGATGTCTTGCTGGAGTGAGAGAGTGAGAAAGGGAGAGAGAGAGATGATGATGATGATGATGATGATGATGATGATGATGATGATGATGATGATGATGATGATGATTAAACGTTTTTATTCAGGATAAAAAATTTAGGCATCGCAATGCCTATCTTCCAAACTGTCCTGCTAATCTACACATATAAAAATACATCAGACGATACATCAAAAGATAAAACATATGTAAGTAAAAAAGACCCATCCCCCCTTCCCTCAGAGAGAGAAAATAATATATATATATATATATATATATATATATATATATATATATATATATATATATATATATATATATATATATATATATATATATAAAATATATATATATTATTTTCAATATATATATATTATTTTCATAATCTGCAGCAACAGTAGAAGAGTATTAGGTAATAGGAAACTTGTCACTAACTATACGAATAGTAGCATAAAGGAGCCAAACATACTATTAATTGTGAAGTAACTATTTATGGAGGCGATTTTTGAAGACGCTAATCTTACAAATAGATTTCAGGTGTGGAGATAAAATATTCCACACTTTAGCGCCTGAAAAAGACAGGCTGGTTTTACAGATGTCTAATCTAATTTTTGGAAGGTGGATCGAGCTATTTCTCGTGTTTTTCCTATTATTGTCGGAAAATAGAGTTTTTAGATAGGGTGGTGCTTTTCCGTGCATGATCTTGAGAAAGAGAGGGAGATAAAGAGAGAGAGAGAGAGAGATGATGATGATGATGATGATGATGATGAAACGTTTCTTATTCAGGATAAACGTTTTAGGCATTGCAATGCTTATCTTCCAAACTGTCCTGCTACTCTACACATCTAAAATACATCAGACGATACAGCAAAAGATAAAACATCTATAAGTAAAAACACTCCTCCACCCCCCCCCCACCCCACCCCCATCCTCCAGAAAAGAAATAATATACATAATATATGTATATATTATATATATATATTATATATATATATATATATATATATATATATATATATATATATATATATATATATTTTTTTTTTTTTTTTTTTTTTTTTTTTTTTTTTTTTTTTTTTTTTCTTGGCTTGACTTTGCGAACGAAGATTTTATAGGAGTTGACCACGACGTCTGCAGGCTTGTTCGTGGCTGCGGAGGCCAATCCGAGACAGGCAGGTTCGACCGGAGTGGCTGCAGGGGAAGGTATGGCCAGGGTTCTGAGCTGCGGCATCTCTGTTTTTTCTCCTGAGCCGCTTGTCCTTAAGGCTAGCTCTGTGAGATTCTACGCATTGACGGAATCCCGCCAAAGATCTGGAAACATGGAGGCCCAGCACTGCACAACAAGCTCCACGACCTCTTTCTCTGCTGCTGGGAGAAAGGAACACTACCAAAGAATCCCCGTGATGCAGTCATCATCACCCTGTACAAGAACAAAGGAGAGAAGTCCGTCTGCTCTAACTATCGTGGAATTACCCTGCTGTCCATTGCCGGGAAAATTCTTGCAAGGCTGCTCCTGAATCGGCTGGTACCTGCCATCGCTGAAGACCACCTCCCAGATGGCCAGTGTGGCTTCAGAGCCAACAGGAGTACCACCGACATGGTCTTTGTGCTGAGACAGCTTCAGGAGAAGTGCCGCGAGCAGAACAAAGGGCTGTACGTAACGTTTGTCGACCTAACAAAAGCGTTTAACACTGTGAACAGGCAAGACATGCGGCAGATTCTGGAGCGACTTGGCTGTCTGCCAAAGTTCCTCAGCATGATCGTCCAGCTCAACGAGGACCAGCAAGGCCAGGTCAGACTCAACAGTGACCTCTCAGAACCATTCCCCATTCTAAAAGGCGTGAAGCAGGGCTGCGTGTTGGTACCAACCCTCTTTACCATCTTCTTTAGCATGATGTTGAAGCAGGCCACAGTGGACCTCGACGATGACGACGCAGTGTACATCAGGTATCGTCTCGATGGCAGCCTGTTCAACCTCAGACGACTGCAGGCCCACACCAAAACCCTAGTCCAACTGATTCGTGAGCTGCTCTTTGCTGATGACGCTGCCCTTGTTGCACACACAGAGAGAGCCTTGCAGCGCATCACGTCCTGCTTCGCAGATGCTGCCCAGCTCTTTGGACTTGAGGTCAGTCTGAAAAAGACAGAGGTCCTCCATCAGCCGGCACCCAAGGAAGAGCATTGCCCTCCCCACATCACCATCGGCGAGACCGAACTGAAGTCTGTACACCAATTTACCTACCTTGGCTGCATCATCACGTCAGACGCCAAGCTGGACAAGGAACTAGATAACAGGCTGGCAAAAGCGAACAATGCTTTCGGGCGACTATTCAAGCGGTTGTGGCACAATCAACAGCTACAAAATGGCACCAAGATCAGCGTGTACAGAGCTGTCGTCCTCACCACCCTGTTGTATGGTTCCGAGTCCTGGGCCCTCTACCGCAGCCAACTACGACTCCTCGAACGCTTCCAACAGCGCTGCCTGCGTACCATCCTCGGCATTCACTGGAGTGACTATGTCACCAACGTCGAGGTCCTTGAACAGGCGGAAACTGTGAGCATCGAGGCTTTGTTGCTGCGGACACAGCTTCGCTGGCCGGGGCACGTCTCCAGGATGGAGGATCATTGCCTATCGAAGATCACCCTGTTCGGCGAGCTCGCCACTGGACACCGTGACAGAGGGGCTCCAAAGAAGAGATACAAAGACAGTCTCAAGAAGTCACTTCATCATCATCATCATCATCATCATCATCATCAGTCCCTTGCCCGAACTGGGCGTTGTGGGGACTGAAAGGCAGCAGCAACAGACAGTGCTCTCCACTGTGTTCTATTTTGGGCGGTGGCCAGCAATTCTGGCATCTCGAGTTCGGTCCATTCTTTTATGTTTGCGACCCAACTCTTTCTCTGACGACCTCGCCGGCGACTTCCTTCGAGAGTGCCTTGGAGGATAGTCTTGGACAAGGTGTTGTGTCGGGTCACGTGGCCAAACCAAGCAAGCTTGCGCCGTTTCACGGTTGCCAGAAGGGGTTCATGTGGGCCCACCAGGGAAGTGACGATGCTCCGTACATATTCGTTGGTCTTGTGCTCGCGGTACGAGATGCGGAGCAACTTCCTCAGGCACTTATTCTCAAAGGCCTGGATTTTCTTTTTTGAGTCTGCAAGCAGTGTCCAAGTCTCACAGCCGTAGAGTAGAATAGACACTACGAGGGACTTGTAAAGCCTGTACTTGATGGTGAAGCTGATGGAGTTACTTCGCCATATCCTATCCAGCCTGGCCATTGCGGAGGTTGCTGTACCTATCCTGATACGGATCTCTGCTATGCAAACCGTCTTTGGACAGGGTGGCTCCCAAGTACTTGAAGCTATTGACCTCTTCTAGCTTCTGGCCGTTCATGTGGATGTTGCTGCTGCTGTCGCTTGTGGTGTTGATCATTACTTTGCTTTATCCGTACTGATCTCCATGCCATAGTTCCTGCACTACTTGAAGAAGTAGCTACATGGAGAAGTATTACCTTTGACTTTTCAGCCAGCAGCGCCTCTTGGGGCAGGCGGGAGCACTGGTCTTCACATGGCACTCAACTCTCATAGCTGGCTCCAGGTCCTTCATCTAGCCACTGGTCTTCACATGGCACTCAACTCTCACAGCTGGCTCCAGGTCCTTCATCTAGCCACTGGTCTTCACAT
Organism: Semisulcospira habei; assembly: GCA_036245525.1. Classification (NCBI taxonomy): domain Eukaryota; kingdom Metazoa; phylum Mollusca; class Gastropoda; family Semisulcospiridae; genus Semisulcospira; species Semisulcospira habei. The sequence continues at coordinate 281,772,682 of BTPG01000002.1, read as the reverse complement.
GGCACTCAACTCTCACAGCTGGCTCCAGGTCCTTCACCTAGCCACTGGTCTTCACATGGCACTCAACTCTCACAGCTGGCTCCAGGTCCTTCACCTAGCCACTGGTCTTCACATGGCACTCAACTCTCACAGCTGGCTCCAGGTCCTTCACCTAGCCACTGGTCTTCACATGGAACTCAACTCTCACAGCTGGCTCCAGGTCCTTCACCTAGCCACTATTCTTCACATGGCACTCAACTCTCACAGCTGGCTCCAGGTCCCTCACCTAGCCACTGGTCTTCACATGCCACTCAACTCTCACAGCTGGCTCCAGGTCCTTCACCTAGCCACTGGTCTTCACATGGCACTCAACTCTCACAGCTGGCTCCAGGTCCTTCACCTAGCCACTGGTCTTCACATGGCACTCAACTCTCACAGCTGGCTCCAGTTCCTTCACCTAGCCACTGGTCTTCACATGGCACTCAACTCTCACAGCTGGCTCCAGGTCCTTCACCTAGCCACTGGTCTTCACATGGCACTCAACTCTCACAGCTGGCTCCAGGTCCTTCACCTAGCCACTTGTCTTCACATGGCACTCAACTCTCACAGCTGGCTCCAGGTCCTTCACCCAGCCACTGGTCTTCACATGGCACTCAACTCTCACAGCTGGCTGCAGGTCCTTCAGCTAGCCACTGGTCTTCACATGGCACTCAACTCTCACAGCTGGCTCCAGGTCCTTCAGCTAGCCACTGGTCTTCACATGGCACTCAACTCTCACAGCTGGCTCCAGGTCCTTCACCTAGACACTGGTCTTCACATGCCACTCAACTCTCACAGCTGGCTCCAGGTTCTTCACCTAGCCACTGGTCTTCACATGGCACTCAACTCTCACAGCTGGCTCCAGGTCCCTCACCTAGCCACTGGTCTTCACATGGCACTCAACTCTCACAGCTGGCTCCAGGTCCTTCACCTAGCCACTGGTCTTCACATGGCACTCAACTCTCACAGCTGCCTCCAGGTCCTTCACCTAGCCACTGGTCTTCACATGGCACTCAACTCTCACAGCTGGCTCCAGGTCCTTCACCTAGCCACTGGTCTTCACATGGCACTCAACTCTCACAGCTGGCTCCAGGTCCTTCACCTAGCCACTGGTCTTCACATGGCACTCAACTCTCACAGCTGGCTCCAGGTCCTTCACCTAGCCACTGGTCTTCACATGGCACTCAACTCTCACAGCTGACTCCAGTTCCTTCACCTAGCCACTGGTCTTCACATGGCACTCAACTCTCACAGCTGGCTCCAGGTCCTTTACCTAGCCACTGGTCTTCACATGGCACTCAACTCTCCCAGCTGGCTCCAGGTCCTTTACCTAGCCACACCCCGGTAACCGCTTCTGCTGGCGGGCGAAACGTTGTGAGGGGCTGACGCGTCTCTCAGTCAGTTGAAATACGTGGAGAGGAGACGGGCGCCGCCAAGTTCGCCTAAGCCCATTGAAAGGACTGAAGAAGTCACTTAGTGCCTGCCAAATCGACCACCGCCAGTGGTCTTCGTTTGCTGCGGACCGCGACACCTGGCGCTCCACCATTTACAAGGCAGCCATCTCCTTTGAGGACTCTCGCAGAGCTAACCTTAAGGACAAGCGGCTCAGGAGAAAAAACAGAGATGTCGAAAATCAAAACCCTGGCCAGACCTTCCCCTGCAGCCACTGCGGTCGAACCTGCCTGTCCCGGATTGGCCTTCGCAGCCACGAACATGCCTGCAGACGTCGTGGACAACCCCTATAAAATCT
>BTPG01000002.1:281755914-281765914 GCA_036245525.1 Semisulcospira habei | reverse complement strand
AAAGTACGTTTTTAACTTCGGTTTGAACTGCATAAGGCTGGAGGCATTTCTCAGCTTAGTCCGTAAGGAATTCCAAATTAAAGGAGCTGTATCCATTCAGTGCCAATGGACGCACAGTATGCGTCTGCGTTCTTTTATAATTCAAAACCAAAATGCCCCAGCTTTCTCAGGAACATGGATTCGAAGTAGTGTCAGCAAGAGGCATAGATTTTCATGAGCCCCCGCAACTGCGGGGGCTCGTGAGGATCTATGCCGCTTGCAGATCGGTCTCTTGGCTTGACTTCCCGAACGAAGATTTTATAGGGCTTGCCCACGACGTCTGCAGGCCTCCTCGTGGCTGCGGAGGCCAATCCGGGACAGGCAAGTTCGGCCGCAGTGGCTGCAGGGGAAGGTCTGGCCAGGGTTCTGAGTTGCGGCATCTCTGTTTTTTCTCCTGAGCCGCTTGTCCTTAAGGCTAGCTCTGCGAGAGTCCTCAAAGGAGACGGCTGCCTTGTAAATGGTTGAGCGCTAGGTGTCAGCAAGCGAAGACCACTGGCGGTGGTCGATTTGGCAGGCACTAAGTGACTTCTTGAGACCGTCTTTGTATCTTTTCTTTGGTGCCCCTCTGTCTCGGTGTCCAGTGGCAAGCTAGCCGAACAGGGTGATTTTGGGTAGGCGATGATCCTCCATCCTGGACACATGCCCCGCCCAGCGGAGCTACGTCCGCAGCAGCAAAGCCTCGATGATCACAGTTTCTGCCTGTACAAGGACCTCGACGTTGGTGACATAGTCACTCCAGTGAATGTCGAGGATGGTACGCAGGCAGCGCTGATGAAAGCTTTCGAGGAGTCGTAGTTGGCTGCGGTAGAGGGCCCAGGACTCGGAACCATACAGCAGGGTGGCGAGGACGACAGCTCTGTACGATCTTGGTGCCTGTTTTCAGCTGTTGATTGTGCCACACCCGCTTGAATAGTCGCCCGAAAGTGCTGTTCGCGTTTTCCAGACTGCTGTCAAGCTCCTTGTCCAGCTTGGCGTCCGACGTGATGATGCAGCCAAGATAAGTAAACTGGTGCACTGACTTTAGTTCAGACTCGCCGATGGTGATGTGGGGAGGGCGATGCTCTACCGTGGGTGCCGGCTGATGGAGGACCTCTGTCTTTTTCAGACTGACCTCGAGTCCAAAGAGCTGGGCAGCATCTGCAAAGCAGGATGTGATGCGCTGCAGGGCCCTCTCTGTGTGTGCAACAAGGGCAGCGTCATCAGCAAAAAGCAGCTCAGAAATCAGTTGGTCTAGGGTTTTGGTGCTGGCCTGCAGTCGTCTGAGGTTGAACAGGCTGCCATCAAGACGATACCTGATGTACACTGCATCGTCATCGTCGAGGTCCACTATGGCCTGCTTCAACATCATGCTAAAAAAGATGGTGAAGAGGGTCGGTGCCAGCACGCAGCCCTGCTTTACACCGCTGAGAATAGGGAATGGTTTTGAGAGGTCATTGTTGAGTCTGACCTGGCCTTGCTGGTCCTCGTGTAGCTGGACGATCATGCTGAGGAACTTTGGGGGACAGCCAAGTCGCTCCAGGATCTGCCACATGCCTTGCCTGCTCACAGTGTCGAACGCTTTTGTTAGGTCAACAAACGTTATGTACAGCCCTTTGTTCTGCTCGCGGCACTTCTCCTGAAGCTGTCTCAGCACAAAGACCATGTCGGTGGTGCTCCTGTTGTCTCTGAAGCCACATTGGCCCTCTGGGAGGTGGTCTTCGACGATGGCATGTACCATCCGATTCAGGAGCAGCCTTGCGAGAATTTTCCCGGCAATGGACAGCAGGGTAATTCCACGATAGTTGGAGCAGTCAGACTTCTCCCCTTTGTTCTTGAACAGGGTGACAACGACTGCGTCACAGAGATCCTTTGGTAGTGTTCCTTCCTCCCAGCAGCATAGAAAGAGGTCGTGGAGCTTGTTGTGCAGTGCTGGGCCTCCATGTTTCCAGATCTCTGGCGGTATTCCATCAATGCCTGCTGCTTTGCCACTCTTGAGCTGGTGGATGGCTGTGAGAGTCTTTTCAGCGGTGGGCGGTTCGTCCAATTCTACTTTTACTGGGAGGTGTGGGATTTGAAGGATGACTGCTTCTTGAATAATAATAATAATAATAGTAATAATAATAATAATAATAATAATAATAATACCGTTATTATATAGGCGCTTTTATCAATTTTTGGACAAATCGACTCAAAGCGCTGCGAACTGAAACCCAACACGCACACTCACGTAACAGACACGGATTTACGCCATTTAAGACAAACACAGTACAGGACAGACAAAGGGCCAGTTCAGCTACTGAAGTTAACTAGATTTTGATCGCTTGTATTTGAAATTTGTAAAGTTGCCTGAAACCGGTACCAATGTGTGGGGGGTGGGGGGTGGGTGGGGGGTGGAAGAACCGGAGTACCCGGAGAAAGAACCCCCGAACAGTGCGCTCAGCGCTGAAGAGGCTCTGAAAGTACTCCGACCAGCGGTTCAAGATGGAGGTATTATCTGTGAGCAATGCCTGTCCATTAGCGCTTCGCAGGGGACTCTGTACCAGGAGCCTGGGGCCATAAACTGTTTTCAGTACTTCGTAGAAGCCCCTGTAGTCACCCTTGTCAGCGCAGAGCTGGATCCTCTGTGCGAGTCTGGTCCACCACTCGTTCTGGAAATCTCTGAGCTTGCGCTGGAGACTGCTGCAGACGAGGCGGAAGGCAGACTTCTTCACATGGCAGGAAGGCTGGGCTAGGTGGGCCTGATGGGCGGCTCTTTTTTTTTTTTTTTTTTTTTTGCTAGGAGTTCCTGGCTCTCTACATCGTTTTCGTCAAACCAGTCTTTGTTCCTCTTTCTAGCGAAACCCAAGACTTCTGCAGAAGATCATTGTCCTGCTGCCTTCTAACCCTGACATCAAAGCCCCAGCGTCTCCGGGGAAGGTTTTTGAGCCTGAGACTAGGACAAGGACAGTCTGATATAAAACCTACGGACCTCGATGCCATCGTCCCAGCGTGCTAGGCCATGGCAGACGAACCAAAGTTTAAAGGGTGGGAACAGTACTGCGCACACTGCACTCCACAAAACAGTTCCACCGCACAGGCTTTAGGAAACGTCCACGGACCATGACACCGATCATTCCAAGTCCTGTAGCGACGGGCGTTGGGCGAAACGGCAGGTGAAGATGTCACTGGAAGCCGCAGTCTCAAACCTGCCTGCAGGCGGTTCAGGATATTGGTCGACGCGCCTGATGTTGACCTGGGGATGACAACGTCACTCGGCACACCCTGAACGACTAAGCAGCCTTCTCTAGGGACAGCACTGCTTGCTCCACATGGAGAAGGTCCTAGAGAAGGTGACCTAACCTAAGCTCGTCCCCTCGCAACCCCAGTTGGCTAGCCGCGGTCAACGGGCATCTTCTCCTGCGGTCAGAAAACAAGAAAAAATAACGGACCCACTCTCATGACGACGACGACCGGACTCAAAGTAGCATGCTGGAACATCCGAACCATGCGCGACACAGTAGACAGCGGACGCCCTGAACGTCGCTCCGCTCTCATTGCCCATGAATTGCGTAGGTTAAACATCGACATCGCCGCGCTCAGCGAAGTACGCCTTTCGGACGAAGGCAGCCTCCAAGAACTTGGCGCTGGCTACACCCTCTACTGGTCAGGCAGGCCTGCATCAGAAAGACGGCTCTCAGGCGTGGGCTTCATGGTCAAGACCTCCATTGCGACTAAGCTGGAAAACCTACCAACCGGTCACTCAGACCGCATCATGTCCATGCGCCTCCCACTGAGACACCAGCAAATACGTCACCCTTTTCAGTGTGTACTCCCCAACCCTCCTGGCAGAGCCTGCAGAAAAGGAAAAGTTCTACACTGACCTGCGCAGCCTCCTACAGAGCACCCCTGCAGACGACAAAGTCATCATCCTTGGCGACTTCAACGCCAGAGTGGGCCAGGACACTGAAGCCTGGAAAGGCGTCCTCGGCAAGCATAGCTGCCTACTGTTGGAGTTCTGTGCAGAGCAGCAACTTGTCATCACCAACACAACTTTTCAGCAAAAGGACAGTTGAAAGACCACCTGGATGCATCCTCGCTCCAAACACTGGCACCTTATCGACTATGTCCTAGTGCGTCAGAGGGACCGCAGCGACGTCCTCCTCACCAGAGTGATGCCCAGCGCAGAGTGCCACACTGACCACCGCCTTGTCCGCTGCAAACTCAGGCTCCACTTCAAGCCAAAGCCCAAGAAATGCCCCCCCCCCCCCCCCCTTAAAAAATAAAAAAAAGCTTGATGTTGCCAGCCTTCAGAGTGACGATGTGAAAGCTGCCTTTCAGACAGATTTACAGCGCAGGCTCAAAGACACAGCGGACCCAGCAGACTCCTCCCCTGAAACACTCTGGGAACAACTGAACACTGCTATTGCAGATGAGTGGTGTTCCGGTATATCCTTGGCACTGAACGGGTTAACGCTCAAGGTTTGTCACGGTCTGATCAGTTTGGCGCCTAGGGCGCCAAACTAATCAGACACGAACCTTGAGCTCTCACCATCTGTCCATCTCCCGGCAGTCAGCAACTGAGTAGTGCCTGACCACCCGGCGCGTCCTAAATGCGAACTTTTTGGACTCTTACAGCACTGAAAATGGGGCTCAGATGTGTCCTCACGCGGTAACATACATTTTCTTAACACAGGCAGCAGCTGGTTTCCAGTGCAAATGCTTAACCCCTTGACTGCTACTGACGATATCGTTCGGCAGAAAATAAATGTTAGTTACGCGTCTTGCCCGCAGTGCTGTGTCTTCAGTAGCATGTTAAGGTGGTTGACCTCTTAGAGTGCCGGGACAAGGCAAACGCTACTCAGCTGCAAGAGACAAAATTCTCATGAGCCCCCGCTGTCGCGGGGGCTCATGAGGATTTATGTCTCTTGCTAGTCCTTTGGTTTTTTATGCACAATTACATCTGTGTCCTTCACGCGAATGTCGGTCATTGTGTACCAGTTTCTGACGCGAAATTCGTGACCACTGGCAGCGAAGGGGTTAAATCTTTCTCTTTTTTTTTCTTCCGGGAAGCCTTTTCGGTTGCGTAGTTGCACGAGGTGTCTGCCTGGTTTCCGTCGAATATTAATGGCACAGGGAAAACAGTTTGTCGGCATCTGCAGATTCACGGCGGGCAACACGACACATTCAATGTCTTTCTCGTTTAGTTATTCTTTTCTTTTTTTTTCTTACCTTGTTTATTTGCAAGTTGCATGTTCGTTGTCTGTTTTGTTATTGTTAATATAGTGCGTTTTGTTTTTTCTGCGGTTCAGTTCCTTGACTCTGCTTGTTTGTAAATGTTGTTGTCGGCGATGCTGTTGTTGCTGTTTGTGTGTCCTTGTGGGTGTGGGTGGGCGAGTGCGTGCATGCGTATGTGTGCGTGTGTGTGTGTGTGTGTGTGTGTGTGTGTTTATGTGTGTTGTGTGTGTGTGTGTGTGTGTGTGTGTGTGTGTGTGTGTGTGTGTGTGTGTGTGCGTGCGTGCGTGTCTGTGTGTGTGCGTATGTGTGTTTGTGCGGGTGTATGTGTGTGCGCGTATGTGTGTTTGTTTGTGTGTGGAGGGAGGGGGAGGGAGGTGCGTGCGTGCGTGCGTGCGTGTGTGTGTTTGTGTGTGTGGTGTCTGCCTGTCTGTTTTACATCTACGTAATACACGTGAGGTCGCACGAGTACATGCCTGAAGACCAATCCTTATTTTGACCAATTTACCATTCATTCCATGAAAAAACAAAGTACACACGATATAGCATCGCAAACACGAAGTGTTCATTTGGTTTAATATTACAGTTTGAAATTAAAATGAACCCTCCTAATGAACCATTCTAATTCAATGTGTGCTGTCTCGTGCTCGCTTTGTTTTATGAACTGTAGAATATAAATGACAAACTAAAAGAATACAAATTAATTTTAAACACAATCTGATTTCAGCTGTCACTTCCGACACCTTTTAAAAAACTTGAAAATAATCGCTATGGAAATATACAGACGAGCAAAAGAAATGCCGCATTTCTTTTGCTCGTCTGTATATTTATGAAAGATAACCCCTGTTTACTTTTCGTCAGTACAACCTATGAGACCAGAGTCTGTCATAAAGGAACACACTTCGCAATGTCGGAAATGCATTGTCTATGTAATGGAGAAATTTTATATCTGACGCACAAACGTGAGTGCCAGGTACTAGGCTTTCCAGCTACACCGACAACATATTCCAGACTTTGTCTTTTCTAAGCGTGTTTCTCTTTTCGTTGGGTTTTTATCTCCGTACTGGTGATAAGAAATATTAAATGCAAAATGAGCAATTCAAAGAACCACCTTCTCAGTCTATTTATATCTCGATGACGTACAGTGATAGAACTTTTTTGTATGAAGAATGTCGTGCAACAGTTTTAAAAGCGATTTTAAACCTCTGTTAACTAAAACGATTTAACTTTTAAATTGTTTTAATTTACAAGCCTGTCGTGCACCCAGCCCAATCACAATTGCATGTTTCGACGATATCGATATGACATGTTTGTCCGGGCTCGGAAATCCAATGTGTTCGTCAAAACACGTGCGATTTGACCTACTTCTGATCTACAAACAACGCCTTTTGGCGGTAAGTTTCTATCTATAAAAATAACTTCCATAGGCTGTGCTTCCAATGGGCAAAGCCCTCGGGCCGACGAAGGCCGAAGTGAGCCCGTGCACGACTGTACCCACTACGGCCTCCGTCGGCCAAAAACTTTTGCTATAATTGGGCTTTTGCTCGCTTGTATCAAGTCCTACACATATACACACATTATTTTATTTACGATCGGTTCATTGTAAATTTTATCGTAGGTTCATTGGTCGTAAACACTCTTAGTTCATTCAGACATCAAAATCAACAGCAGTAGGTCCTAGACTGATCGACCATGACAGTTTAAGGTTAGTTCTTGATCAGCCTGGCGCCTTTCTAGGTGCCAGGCTAAGCAAGAACTACACTTGAACTAAAGCGGTCGACCTCTCTCGAACTTCCTTGAAAAAAAAAAACATAACTTTCATCTTAATAATATGTACACACTCTCCGTTGTTAGAATCACTGATCTCCGTTGTCGGCACACATCGTGAAACATTAATACAGTCAAACCTGCTCAAACGGCCACCTTTACTTATTATTGGTCATCTGCCTAAACTAGCCACTCCAAAAAATATATTGACACGTGTCTTTTATTATGTAAAACGGTCACCTCTCTACAGTGGTCACATCTGTCCCCGTTCCATTAGGTGACCGTTGACCGTTGATTAGGTTCGACTGTCACCACACACAAAAAGAAAAAAAAATTATAATAAATAATACGAGACAGACAGAATACACTACTGTCATCATACTGCTGCGTGGCAGTAGTAGCCAAGTTCTTCATTTTTTTTCAAAATTACATCTGAGCAATTAGTACAATAATGAACTTATTCAGCCCGACGGCCGTATTTCCCAAATTTTGGGTGCGTCATCTAATGACTATGCACCTGATGCAGGAGATGGATCGACCATGATCATTCAAGGGCAGTGCCAGATTAGCTTGGCGCCGACAGGCGCCAAGCTAATCTGGCACTACCCTTGAATGATCATGGCCGACACATCTCCTGCTGCTGTAGCGCGTCAGGGCTAAATGAGTTAACAAAGAAAATTCAACAATATGCACATGCACACCTGCTTGACAAGGGGCAGTTTAACCTCTTCGCTGCTGAGAAAATTTAACTGACCAACCACCCAGCTGCAAGAGGCCTAGATCCACATGAGCCCCCGCAGTCGCGGGGGCTCATGAGGATTGATGCCTCTTCCTGAAGCCACGCTGTGTCCATCCTTTGACGGCTCGGGATCTTTGACGTCGGAGTCACAATGATTTCAAAAACACAACCTGCGTCAAATGTCAGTGAAGGGGTTGACAAGTTCCCTGCAGCAGGCCGCGGCTCAGGTCTTTTAGAGCGTTACTGGCCGACCGTCCAGTAATCAAGTTGATGTAAGGAACAGGATATACATGACCCCAGCAAGAGGCGTAGATTTTAAAGAGCCCCCGCGAAGGTGGGGGCTCTTAAAAATCTACGTCTCTTGCAGGTGTGGGTTTTCTTTCTCTCTCTCTCTCTCTCTCTAGGACAGATGAAACGGTCTGCGCACCTTCTTTATCTGGAAAAAAGTTCTTTCATTCATTCATTCTCTCTCTCTCTCTCTCTCTCTCTCTCTCTCTCTCTCTCTCTCTCTCTCTCTCTCTCTCTCTCTCTCTCTCTCTCTCTCTGAAATTGCAACATATATATGTTTATTTTTTTTAGTTTAAACCATTTTGACATACAAATGAGAAAAGACGTTTCACAATTCATATCATCAAAAGTGCACAATAATCATAATAATAGTACCGGTTATTATAATAATATAGGCGTTTTTCCCAATTCTGCGAATCGGCTAAAAGCGCCGCGAACTACACCCAACACGCACGCTCTCGTGACACACACGGATTTACTCTGGAGACAAACACACTACAGGACAGACACAGGACATTCACGTGGTGTGAAGGGTCAGCTCAGTTACTGAGGTTTCGGAAATTTTGATCGCTTGTATTTGAAATTTATAAAGTGGCCTGAAACCGGCACCAAAGTGGAGGGGGTGGAAGGACCGGAGTACCCGGAAAAGAAACCCCCGTTACGATACGTGCCAAGGCTTCGAGTAAGACTGAAACAAAATCATCTCATTCTTATCAGAAACTCGTTCATTTGAAATTCTTTTCATTTCGTCAAACCCGTTTCATGCAGACTCCATTACGTGTTCTCGTGAGCCCCCGCAGTCGCAGCAATACACATAGATTCGCATAAGCCACTGCGAATGCAGGGGCTTATGAGAATATATGTCTGTTGCTGGTCAACCGAGACGCATCCTTTTCTCAGACTGAAGTTATATGCGGGAAAAGGACGATAAACACCAGTTTATAAGCCACCCAAATCATTTGAATGCTACTGACGATACCGTTCGGCGGGGAAAAAAAAACGTGTTGTTAACCCATTCAGCCCTGACGCACTACAGCAGGAGATGGGTCGACCATGATAATTCAAGGGTAGTGTGCCAGATTAGCTTGGCACCTGTCGAAATATCATGGTCGACCCATCTCCTGCTGTAGTGCGTCAGGGCTGAATGGGTTAATGCGACAATCACTGCACCTTTCAGAGAAAAGTAGTGGTGGCGTGTGTAAGGGTGTTGGAGTCGGTGTGTTGGGGGTGTTGGCAGAAAGTAGTGGGAGCATTGGTTCCGTGCAGAAATAAAACGCCAAAAAAGTCAAAGTCCAGTCACACCTCGTTCGAAAATGCGCGTCCCGTTGCGGTTTGTGATTACCCATACGAGGAAAAGATCCTCGGGCGGACGTCAGCCGCTGTGGGCCCGCGCACAACAGCACTGCGGCCTTACGTCGGCTCGAAGACGTGTGCTTATTGTTACAGAAACTCGTCGATTCATATAAGAGTGTCTGGAGAAAACACGTTTCGTCGATTCGTCAGAGATCAATTGCGGAAAGCAGTTATTACATACCACGTGTTAATTAAGTTCCTCAGCGTCCAGACGCAGTGAATATTTAACGAGAGCTGCACACAGGGGTTTAATGATAGTCAGGCCATCTGGCCGACGTAGTCCGCCGTTGGCCCGCGCACACCGACGTCGGCCCGATTACTCTGCTCCTCTTCAGTTTAGCCGTGATCAACTTACTAGCTGCATCTGCATCCCCTGATAGAGGACTGAACCCCTTCCCTGCCAGTGGACGCAGCCTGTGTTTTCGGAATCATTGTAAATTCAACGTCAAAGATTTCCAGACGTCCAAGGAACATGGATATGCACACGCAGCAAGAGGTACAGATCCTCAAGAGCCCCCGCAACTACGGGGGCTCATGAGGATCCGTACCCCTTGCAAATTGGGCTGGGTCCGCAGTGGTGTCCAAGTTTCCTTCTGAAGGCAGTGACGTTAATCTGAAAACTGT
>BTPG01000002.1:281463414-281750914 GCA_036245525.1 Semisulcospira habei | reverse complement strand
TAACTGAATACCACAAAACTACAATTCATAGTCCCTCATGACCCCCCCCCCCCTCCACACACACACACACACACACACACACACACACACACACACACACACACACACACACACCACCCCGCCTGAGCCCCACTCCCCAGTTGCACTGAGGGGCTATGGATCTAGCCTCTGTTCACACCACTGGTATAAGTGCCTACATCGAATTCCGGGGGTCTTTCCGGTACTCCGCTCTCCCCCCCACTTGGATCGTTCAGTCCCTACAATTCAATACAACGATTTGAATTCCAAAACTACAGTAGCCGCTTGAGCTTGCCTTACACACGTGAAGTCTGGACGTTCATGTGTGAGTGATGCGCGTGATCACGGAGCTGCTGTGGTTCAGTTCGCGCGGCGCTTGAGCCGATTTTCATGGAAAAGGCCTATTATGCGCTTATTATTATTATTATTAAATACACCAGTGTGTAAAATAAGTTTGAGGACTCATGAGGATCTATGCCTTTTGGAGATGTGTGGAGTGTTGTCTATGTCTATGGTAGAACTTGAGCTGGTTGTACGCCGTGAATTTGCTCGCGTTCGTTGTTAGGAGTCGCTCAGTGCAAACGCAACCTCTGTTTTAGAACTTTCTGGAGAGCTGATAATTGTGGTGCCAGGCAGGCGCCCAAGCAACCCCTATGTTCAGCGAACGTGCAACACGGAAACACTTTTGATTCTGCTACAAATGCAGTTAACCCATTGAATCCCGAGGATGAATTTATCAGATGTGTGAGCTGTCCTGTCAAAGCTACAGTACAGTTCAGGAGAAAGATTGACCATGATAGTTCAAGGGTGGCGCCAGGACAGCTTGGCGCCTGCAGGCGCCAAGCTGTTCTGGCGCCACCCTTTAACTATGGTCAAATCTATCTCACGTTAGGGTGTTTCAGGATTTATCCCTTCCCTGCCAGTGGCCAAACTGAATAATTCTTCATTCAAAACTGAACAACTTCATCCGTCCAACGAACCTGGATATAAAGTGCAATCAGCAAGAGGCAAAGATCCACATGACCCCCCGAAACTGCCGGGGCTCATGAGGATCTATGTCTCTTTCATTTACATCTTGATTGTTGTGCTCCGGCAGCGGAGGGATTATTATGCCGAATGAGTCATTGATTATGATGGATACTCACTACGTGTTTTCATACAAGGCCTTGACGGTGACCCACGGGACTATGGACAGCAACGGCAATGCTAGAAACGAAAAACAAAGGACTAAAGGCTGTCAGCGTTTACAGAGCAAAGGCTACAACACTACAACACTACACCGTAGTCTCCCACAGCGGCTACACACCACAGTTTTAGTGCCTCTCTAGCTGTAAGCTGGTCTGTGCTTTTGAAGAACACATGCTAGTACACATTAAATTTCGAAATAGACGATTTCTGGAAATCAGAATAAGTTCAAAATTGCACGTGTTTCGATAGAGAAAAAAAAAGTGGATTAAAAGCCCAGACAAACATGCCATAGCGCATGTTTGTCCGGGCTTTTCACCCACTCGTAGTAAAACTGTTGTCGCTAGGGTTTCATGTGAAAGAAAAACAGAAGATGGTGGTGGAAAACCCTTTAAAATAGAAACAAGGAACGACGTTTCGGATCAAAGATCCTTCTTCAGGTGACATGGAAACAAACGTAGAACAGAAAAGAACACGAGAGAAAGAAAAGACGTCATCCTGTATAGTGAGAATTTAGAATGACGTAAAAAAAAAAATTTAAATTAAAAAATTTAAAAAAATGACGCAAATACACAAGCACAAACCACGTAGCACAAAACTTACGTCGACATAGTACATACACGTCACTGAATATAATTCGCATTCACTCGTGCCTGCTGCCGCTCACGTACATGCACACACACACACACACACACACACCACACACACACACACACCACACACACACACACACACACACACACACACACACACACACACACACACACACACTCAAATTATGGAAACGCTCTTTTTTTCTTTTCCTTTTTTCTTCTTTTTTTTCACCCACTCTTTTTCCCCGACGAAACACGTGCAATTTTGACCTAACTCTGCTTTCCGAAAATCGTCTGTTCGGTTTTATAATTAACCCTTTTATCCCCAAGGTCCCATTTCTCAAATATTCGAGTTGTTGCCTAATGACTATATATGTACCAGTTGTAGGAGAGATAATTCAAGGGTAGTGCCTGAAGGCGCCAAGCTCATCTGGCGCTACCCTTGAATTATCATGATCAATCCATCTTCTGCTGCAGGGTCCCTGGGCTAAAAGGGTTAAATTAACCGGCAGATTTGTTCAACTTCATTTTCATCCACTTGGGACAATGGGATGCGCATTAGAATTGCAAAATATATCACATTACGGTTAGAACAAACAGAAGAAAGTATATTTATAAGAACACGTATTGCAAATAAAAACAGAGATTACATTTAAGGCGTGTTTCCACGTATCGGCGCGACAGCGACAAGAAAACGGCGTCGAAGCGATACGAATCGAGAACATATAAATAAAAGAGCGTTTCCATAATTATGCGCGAAGTGACAGTGCTGCGATTGCGGTGCGACATGCGACAGTGGCGCGACAAAATGGCGAATCGCGATTCAAAAGCGATTCAGTGGCGATTTCGCTGTGAAGGTAGTGGTTTTACTTACGCGACAACAAATTGCATCATTTCTAAACAACTTATATAGAGGAAGGGTGGGGGGGGGGGGGGTGAGCGATGCCGCCTGTCGACCCGCTATTTGGAACTACTGTTTTCTGCATGATTCTGAATGACCTTTTTGCCGTGTTTCTGAAGATTTAAAAATTAAAATGTCGCATTTCCTTTGCTCGTCAGTATATTATGGAAACACAGCCTTAGAAAGGCGGGGGGGGGGGGGGGGGGGAGAGAGAGAGAGAGAGAGAGAGAGAGAGAGAGAGAGAGAGAGAGAGGAGGGAGAGTGCTGTAGAACCTGTTTTGAGCAACTACCCTTTGCAAGAAAAAACAGGTGCTGTGTCAAGTGAAGTCTTAAAGGGCACAAGGTGTCACCTGTCATTAAAGACCATCCTTATGGCACTGAAATGGTGGTCATTAACTCATTGTGCCCGAAGGACGAAATACCCATATTTTGGAGTTATCCTCTGAAGAGACAGATCGGCCATGATAGTTCAAGGATGGTGGCAGAACAGCTTGGCGCCTACAGGCGCCAAGCTATTCTGCCACCACCCTTGAACTATCAGGGTCGAGCCATATCTTGCTGTGGTGAGCCGCGGGCAGAATGAGTTAATGCCAGGTGATCTCTCAATCGGATGCTCGCTTAAAACAGGTTCTGCTGTATACGTACACCAGCCGAGGACGACGTAGGCCCTGACGCCTTTCCGCTCCGTCACCAGGGGTCGCTGTACTAACACGGTCAGATAGAGAGCCTCGGCAAATATCCACATGTTGCACGCGCTGACAGAGTACATGAAGATTGTAAAGAGCAAGCGGCACTCCCAGTGCTGAAACGAAAAGAAAAAAAAATAAAAACTCCTGCACTGCGTTAGATCGCGGGACATTAAACCAAAACCCCTGTGCATTGAAGAGGCATAGATTCTCATGCTCTCCCGCAGCTGCGGGGAGCGCATGAGAATCTATGCCACTTGCTGGCCTCATTTACAGCCGTATGCATCAGGAGGCAGATGACGTTATCTGTGATGGCTTTGTATAGATTATTTTTAACTGCTGACAATGATTTTTTTTTCTTCTTTTTTTTTCTTTTTTTTTTGGGGGGGGGCGAAGGGGGGGGGGGCTAATGCGGGTGAGGGAACCTGTCAGGTTGCGGCACAATTACCAATGGTGGTATCTTTTATTTTTGTTCTTCTTCTTTCTTTCTTCATCCTTTTTTTCCTCTTATGGCATCAACTCCCTATTGTCTTTTACCCTTCAATTTTTTTTTCTTCTGTCGCAATTCTCGATTGCTAAGGGGCATTGTCTTCTTTCAGTCTCTTTACACTTTTTCTCATTGGCCTGGCTCTATTTGATGTTTTCCCTGGTCGGCCGTTCTCAAGGCAACACGGGTTCCCTTGTCACTATACTACCAAGCTAACGTAATAAGCAGACTGCCTTATTACATTTTACGATGACAACGTTACTAGCTGAGCAAAGCCACAAAATAAATCTTTGGCCAGTCACATTTCTTCGGTACAAACATACACTAATCTTCATTCAGTCAAAACTCTAAATAAAAATTGCGCGCGTTATGTTCGGCCTATACTACCAATTTCATACAAAAGAATGACTGAAAATGTGTTAAATTAACAAAACAAAACAAAAATACACGAGAGAGAAATTCCAGGCGACTGCAGTTCGCGGGAGGTTGTTGAGTGATCGTCGGAAGTATGGAGCATTACGTCCATTGAATCTCTACGTCACGCGTAAAGTTTAGGGCCCTTTCAATGGTATATTTCAAGCTATTACTTTTTACACAATCGTTGTATTACGAGTTAGGCTTTGCCAGTGGTTCTTGTCGCGTCTCGTGTCCGGTCAGGGGAGTCAATGTCGCAGGTAAGGTCTCGGGTTAAACGCCCCCCCCCCCCCTTCCTCCCCTCCCCCCTGCCCCCCCCCCTTCCTCCCCTCCCCCCTGCCCCCCCCTTCCTCCCCTCCCCCTGCCCCCCTTCCTTCCTCCCCTCCCCCCTCCCCCCCCTCTTCCTACATTTTCTCGGCAGTAAGCTCATTGTGCCCGAGGTACGAAATACCCACATTTTGGAGTTATCCACTAAGGACTTCATTACAATTCAGGAGACAGATCGACCATGATAGTTCAAGGGTGGTGGCAGAATAGCTCGGCGCCTATAGGCGCCGAGCTATTCTGCCACAACCCTTGAACTATCATGGTCGAGCCATATCTTGATGTGGTGTGTCGCGGGCAGAAAATGAGTTAACGGCGAATGCATTTTTACAAATAAATAGCCAATGGCAACAAAAAAAAAAATAAATAAATAAATAAATAAAAATACACGACAGCTAAATCTTGTTATAACGACACTCACCGGAGCGTCGTGAACAAACACGTAGATGCCGTCCTCCCCTAGCGTGACGTCCTTGGCCAGCCCGATGTCACCGACGAACAGCAGGTCCTTGGCAAAGGCCAGGATAGCGCGGAGAATGAATGCCAGGAACAAGTTGATGTGCAGTGTGTTGCTCTTTGAATGAAGGCGTCTGCAAGTACAAGTTAGAATTTTATAATTAACCCTTTAAACGTCTGGCAGGGCTCATGACGATCTACGTGGGTTTTGTTTGTTTTTTGTTTTTATTTTTGCAGTTGAGTATTGGCCACCATGTTCTGGCAGGGAAATGGGTAAAACTGCAAAATTTGGAAGTTGTCATTGGAAGACTGCATCACGGTTCAAAGGACGGAAGTATATACCAAGGGTCAGGTGCATGAGTGATCTTAATCCTGCGCCAGCCACTAAGCAAGGTGCTCCGCTATAGCGGAACACCTTGCTTAGTGGCTGTCGCAGGACTAAGTTCACAAATGCAATTAGCACCAGAACCTGTAGTCGCCAAGTTTTTTTTTTCCGGCACCACTCTTCAGCCATCAGGGGTAATCCATATATTTTGTTGCGGTGTGTCAGCGTGTTGTTGCTGCTACTGCTGTAAGTCGTTGTTGATGGTATTTTTGCTGTTATCGTCCTTGTTGTTGTTGTTGGTGTTGTCCTTGTTGTTGAAAGAGTGGACATTTTATTGCGTAATGCAATTATTCTTACATAAAACCTGAAAATATTTTCAAACTTCAATTTCACGCAGCAATACGCATGCCAAAGACTCATATAATTTCACGCCAGCAATTGTATTTGTTCCCGATTCTGGTTCTGATACAGATGCTATGTCGGCAGACATGATCAAAAACTCAAATTAGAAACTGTAGAAACAGAAATGACAGCTGATGTAAAGCGCTCATGTTGGTTTTGTTTTTAGCATCCTCTCATTTGAAAGTGTGTTTTCATCATCGATCACCCGGCTGGTGTCTGGATCGCGGCTAATGGAAAATAGAGAATTGCGTAACTTTAAATTAATGTTGCGAGATCTCTAGTAAGCAACAAGTCCTATGGCCGACGTCAACCTTAGCTGGCCCATGAACGGCTGTGCGCTAAGGCCGATGTCGACCCGCGGACCTTTTGCTCAGCGGTCGTATATTGCATGCTAGATTTTAAGGTTTTTAACCGACTTTCCTCAGACCATTTTTTTTGGCATACAAACCTGGTAATTGGTTTCAGAAAAAAAATCAAAAGGATAATGCAACTACAGTGGCTTGTATGCAATGAGGCAGGATAATTAACCATTCAGTGCCAGCTGAGGCGGACTGTGTTTCTACAATCTTCGTCAATTTAACCCCCCCCCCCCCCCAAAAGAAAAAAAAAAAAAAACAAAAAACTCTAGATGTCCAAGGAACATGGATTCAAAGTGGTGTCTGCAAGAGGCACAGATCCTCATGAGCCCCCGCAATCGCGGGGGATCATGAGGATCTATGCCTCTTGCAGTTGGATGGTGTTCACATTTTCTCGGCACTGAACGGGTTAAAGAAAAGTTGAAATTTGTATCGTCGTGTTCATCTTCTCTGAATACAATAGGGGTATTATAATTTTTTTTTTTAATTACAAAAAAAGTCACCTTTTCTTCCATTTATATGAAACTCTTGCGGTAATTTGTTTCTTTTTCCCCTTTTCTTTCTGTGCCATTGTCAGTTTGGAAAAATCTCGTATATGTATGAACCTGTGATATAGTGCTGGATTGTTAACAGCAGCTGGAGCAAAAATAAACACCACACGAATGTAATACTCGGATTGTTGAATATAAACTTATCACTGAAACCAAAAGTACAAGATCTTTGAACACTTCGGGAAAGAAAACTGATTACATGTGTGTGTGTGTGTGTGTGTGTGTGTGTGTGTGTGTGTGTGTGTGTGTGTGTGTGTGTGTGTGTGTGTGTGTGTGTGTGTGTGTGTGTGTGTGTGTGTGTGTGTGTGTGTGTGTGTGTGTGTGTGTGTGTGGTGTGTGCGTGTGTGCGAGGAGGGGAAGGGGGGGGGGGGGGCAGGGGGTATCACCAGTTCGCTATCAACTTCAAAACAATGTCAGTTTAACTACAGGGGAAAAAGTAAACTGTTTCCATTTAGAAAAAAAAGAGGAAGAAATTGAGCAGATTGTTGTAGCAGGTCAAAAGACATACGCAGAAACGTGAACTGGTCCGTAATTTAGAATCATACTGCTCCAGGCCGAACGGTGACAACGCACAGCCTAGAAAATTCATAAAGTAATAATAAGCGCAATCTTTTGTTCAGGAATGAGACGATGACATGTGCAGGTGCCATAGATCCTCATGAGCTCTCGAAGCCTTCCAGGGATCACAAAAACCCCAGTAGCAAAAGGTCTTCGGGCCATTGACGGCCTCAGTGGGCCCGCGCACAGCTGTGCGCGTGTGTACTGCGGCGTCGTGGGCCCAAGGACCTATAATCTGTATCCATTCGTGTCTGCTGGCAGTTCACAAATTCGTATTACGGCCGAATAAAATCATTTCTGTGGAAGCAAAATTGTCGTTGTATCACAATGACAATCAAGCTATTCATAAAAAGGGGGTGGGGGAGGGAGGAGAAAGGGTTGGGGGACACACTGTGTCTTGACAAATCAGCCCGACAGAATTAATCTTGACGGATCTTATTCACGAACGTAGCCAAATCCTTATAACTAAGGTAATATCCTCATAACTAACGTTACCAAATCCTTACGGATTAGAAGCAAAGAAAAAAATCCCAAAAATAAATGTAAATAAAAATCAGGGCAGGGGCAAAATCAGTTCATCTGCAAAAGACCTAGATACTAATGAGCCTAACCAGCTTGCTGTGACTCATGAGAATCTATGCCTCTTGCACTTCATTTTCACGCCCACTTCGATCCTCAGGAGGAGGTGGGTGAGGGGGGCCGGGGAGGGAGGGGGGGTAGGACTAGGGAGTATATAGGTGTGTCTCATGCAATTAACTCATTTGAGACGTGCCGCATTCGGATACGCGGCAATAAAAAGCAGCGTATCCGATGCGGCGCCTCTCGAATTGTTAACCCCGTCCTTGCAAATGTTCGTGCATTTTTTGTTTCTGAAATCTTTTGTTTGTTCAACGACCAAAAGCCACAACCGCGCAAGACACATGGATACAAACTGGTCTCAGCGAGAGGCATAGATCCTCATGAGCCCCCGCGGTCGCGGGGGCTCATGAGGATCTATGTCTCTTGCACATAGATCGTGTGCACTTTTTCTCTTCAGTAAAGGGATTAATGCCTGCTCGCATATAATATGTTCTGGCCATCTCGTCACTAAATTCCCGATCCCTTTTTCTGCGCTTAGAGCGTAATGAAATTTATTTTACATTTTCCTGTTAACCGATTATGTTCACTTCTGAAAGAAAACCATTAATCGTGAACAGGAATGAACATTCAATCAGAGGGACAATGACACACATTCGTTGAGATGGGGGTTGTGTGGAGCTCGGGGGTCGGTCGGGGATGAGGGTCTAGCACGAAATAACTATCGTGACACGCTGTGCCGTAAATGTCCAAAGCACTATACTGGAATGCAAAAACCATCGGCAGAAGTCGCCGCAGTGGGCCGCGCACGACAGTGCGCGGGCCCACTGCGGCGACTTCTGCCGATAGTAGGTCTATTTAGACCAGCACACGTATATCCATCGATAAAAAAACATTAATATCCGCTACAGACCCCTGAAGTGGTCATCCTATAGGAACGTCACGTGACTAAGTTACGTCATACCTCTTGTTCAACGACCGGACAGGGCGTTATCAGTTTCAGTCCTTCGCAGTAGTTATCGCCGGCATTCTCCTCCACGGCGGCGGGAATTCCATCAACTCAAAATGTACCTCGTTACAAACTATTTTACTAATTTTGCAAGCGATGGAGTATTGTTGTTGTAATCACGGTTAGGTGATCACTATAAATAACTATTTTAGCAAGTTCTGTTTGGGTTGTTCATGTGTTAGAGCAGAGCGTTCGACCCTGTTCCGAAAGGTCGCGGGGTGGAACCCGGGTGGGGTCAAAATTCTTTCAGATCCTATTCGGTGTTCCGTCACATTTGCGATGGACAAAAGACTAACGGTTTCTGTTTGTTTGTCTTGTTTGTTTTTTTGGGTTTTTTGTGGGTTTTTTGTGTTTGTTTGTTTCTCTGTTTGTTTGTTTGTTTTGTTTAGACTTACTTGCAACAGAACATAATGAAGACAGCGATAAGCAGTGTGCCCAGGGAAATACTGTAACCCACTGTGTACAACAACCGGATACGGTCGCCGTGAGCCTGTAGACAGCAACCAAAAAGACAACGTGTTAACGCATGATTTCACAAAAGTAAGTATACCGACTTGCGACATTCGAATGATGACACATTTCTTTTTCCTCGTCAGTACATAAGCATCGTTCATATGACATCACGTGGTATCAGTCATTAGACTTTAACTAGACAGTGAAACTGTCATGACAGGACAAAGAAATCCGAAGTACCTCAAAATGGGCTTGGTTGTTGTTATTTTCTGTGGATCTCACAGACATTAGACTTATTTTATCAACATCGACAACATTCAACCCTTATCTCAGCTAATCGCGTGCTACTGGGAGAATTGTAGATGTTCATAAGCCCCTTGAGCAACAAGAGATTATGATAATCCACGCAACCTGCAGGTAATTTATAACACAAGACTGATACTCTCATCCAGGTGTACTAGTCAGGTTTACGTGTACAATATAGGGCATGTAGGAACACTGACGAGCAAAGGAAGTGCGACATTTTTTGAACCATCGGAAACACTTTAGTTATTTCCTATGTTTACGAAATGTCGCATTTCTTCTACTGACTCATCGATCAGTAGTGTTTCCGATCGTTACTATAAAAATGTCGCATTTCAGTCTTTTCCTCGTCAGTATACTATGAGCCTGGGCAGTGGGCAGATGTTCACATCTGCACGGGACATAGACGACCCCGCCCTCCACGAGTCGCCTGCTGCCTTGCAGGCCTGGCCGCTTGGCTGCGGAAAGGCTAAGGGAGGAAACCCCTGACATCAAAGCCCCCGTGTCTCCGGGGAAGGCTTTTGAGCCAGAGACTAGGACAAGGACAGTCTGATATAAAACCTACGACCCGAGGACCTCGATGCCATCGTCCCAGCTTGCTAGGCCATGGCAGATGAACCAAGGGTTTAAAGGGTGGGGCCAGTACTGCGCACACTGCACTCCACCAAAAAGCTCCACCGCGCAGGCTTTAGGAAACGTCCACGGACCATGACACTGAGCCCTCGTTGCACACACAGAGAGAGCCCTGCAGCGCATCACGTCTTGCTTCGCAGATGCTGCCCAGCTCTTTGGACTCGAGGTCAGTCTGAAAAAGACAGAGGTCCTCCATCAGCCGGCACCCAAGACAGTGTATCGCCCTCCTCACATCACCATTGGCGAGTCTGAACTAAAGTCAGTGCACCAGTTTACTTACCTTGGCTGCATTATCACGTCAGACGCCAAGTTGGACAAGGAGCTTGACAGCAGGCTGACAAAAGCGAACAGCGCTTTCGGGCGACTTTTCAAGCGGGTGTGGCACAATCAACAGCTGAAAACAGGCACCAAGATCAGCGTGTACAGAGCTGTGGTCCTCACCACCCTGCTGTATGGTTCCGAGTCCTGGGCCCTCTACCGCAGCCAACTACGACTCCTCGAACGCTTCCACCAGCACTGCCTGCGTACCATCCTGGGCATTCACTGGAGTGACTATGTCACCAACGTCGAGGTCCTTGAACAGGCTGAAACTGTGAGCATCGAGGCTTTGCTGCTGCGGACACAGCTCCGCTGGGCGGGGCATGTCTCCAGGATGGAGGATCATCGCCTACCAAAGATCACCCTGTTCGGCGAGCTTGCTACTGGACACCGTGACAGAGGGGCACCAAAGAAGAGATACAAAGACTGTCTCAAGAAGTCACTTAGTGCCTGCCAAATCGACCACCACCAGTGGTCTTCGCTTGCTGCCGACCGTGACACCTGGCGCTCCACCATTTACAAGGCAGCTGTCTTCTTTGAGGACTCTCACAGATCTAGCCTTAAGGACAAGCGGCTCAGGAGAAAAAACAGAGATGCCGCAGCTCAGAACCCTGGCCATACCTTCCCCTGCAGCCACTGCGGTCGAACCTGCCTGTCTCGGATTGGCCTCCGCAGCCACGAACAAGCCTGCAGACGTCGTGGGCAACTCCTATAAAATCTTCGTTCGCGAAGTCAAGCCAAGAGATACTATGAGCCTAAAAATGACCAGAAACACGCTTAGAAAAGACAAGTACAGTACAGTTTAGTAGCTCTTTGCCTACAGACGGCGACTTCAGGCGCCGTGAGATTAATTCCTCTAGAACACTATCGGCCGCGAGGTTAATTTCTCTAGAACACTATTGGCCGCGAGATTAATTCCTCTAGAACACTATCGGCAGGGCGAGATTAGTTCCTCTAGAACACTATTGGCCGCGAGATTAATTCCTCTAGAACACTATTGGCCGCGAGATTAATTCCTCTAAAACACTATTGGCCGCGAGATTAATTCCTCTAGAACACTATCGGCCGCGAGATTAATTCCTCTAGACCACTATTGGCCGCGAGATTAGTTCCTCTAGAACACTATTGGCCGCGAGATTAATTTCTCTAGAACACTATCGGCCGCGAGATTAGTTCCTCTAGAACACTATTGGCCGCGAGATTAATTCCTCTAGAACACTATTGGCCGCGAGATTAATTCCTCTAGAACACTATTGGCCGCGAGATTAATTCCTCTAGAACACTATTGGCCGCGAGATTAATTCCTCTAGAACACTATTGGCCGCGAGATTAATTCCTCTAGAACACTATTGGCCGCGAGATTAATTCCTCTAGAACACTATCGGCCGCGAGATTAGTTTCTCTAGAACACTATCGGCCGCGAGATTAGTTTCTCTAGAACACTATTGGCCGCGAGATTAGTTCCTCTAGAACACTATCGGTCGCGAGATTCGCTGAAGCAAAGTTCGTTTGCAGTGTCTGTGTCTGGCTATTTTTAGCGCTATATTTGTCGTTATGAGCTCTTACTTGGCACGCGCATCGGTTCCAGAAATGAACAGTTTACTGCTCAGTGGCAGAGCACAAAAATTTAGAAAAGTTACTTTGTATTCAAAGGGTTACATTTTCGGATCAAACCCCTTTTTAAAAATAGATCTCACGCACAGACAGAAATGGGCATCACGTAAACCTGTCTTTTTTCAATGACGCACAAAGTAATCGATTTGGTATGTCTATTTTGAAGGGGGTAAAAAAGCGCAAATCGTCCAAGAAACTCGGATACAAAATGGTCTCAGCAAGAGGCGTATATCCTCATGAGCCCCCGCAGTCGCGGGGGCTCATGAGGATCTACGACTCTTGCAGTTGGATGGTGTTCATTTTTTTCTTAGCAGTGCAAGAGTTTCTCTGAGCTACCAACGAGAGAGAGAGGGCCTACACTGAAGCCACATATATATGATGTAAACCACAGACTGGGGTACACTAATAATAATAATAATAATAATAATAATAATAATAATAATAATAATAATAATAATAATAATAATAATAATATAATAATAATGTATATTTTAAGAAGCCTATACTTTCGATAGAAAAGCTCTAGTCGCCGTACAAATGACATACTAACACACCTTGCATCCTGCAACACATATAGTCCCTAACATACACACTCACGCTACAGGATATTCAAGAAATATAATGTGCTTCCACGATGCGTATCGACGCACAGTTTCGCGCCTACTTTATAAATGTAATTAATTGTGTTGTATTTGTCTATTCTGAGCGTGTTTCTTCCTTAATTGTGAATTTATATGCATTTTACACGTTTGGCAGTGAACGCTTTGGGTTGGACACCAAAAACTATCGTACTGAAGAAAATTATTTTGTACTGGGAGCGCAACTACAGATCATGAAGGCGAGTATGGTACAACCATTTCTTTGTCATGAGAGCTAGCTATTGATAATGCTCATGTAATGACGACGATTTATCACGATGACGATGATGGCGATGGCGTAATTACTCACGGCGTGTGACGTCAGGTCGATGGTAGGCCGCGTGCAGTTCGAGTAGTTGGTCCACGAGCCGTTGTTTTCAGGGTAAAACTGCCAGTTCCCGTTCTCCGTGCAATAACGGCTGGCGAACTCTGTCAAAGTACAAGAGAGATCGTAGACACGGAGATCGCGCAAATATATCGACGAGCTACAAAAATGCGACATTTTCGGAACCATCGGAAACGCTTCAGTGTTTCCGATGGTTCCGAAAAATGTTGCATTTTTCTTTTGCTCCTCAGTATATGCGTGAAACTGTAGGCGCGGAAAAGTGTGCAGGTCTGTGATTTGGGACCTTACGGCTGAATCTATAAGGTCAAAAATCACAGACCAGCACTCGTGAATGTCGATCCTTTTGTCTCTCTCCGTGGACGGTCCTACGTTGTTGTTGTTGTTGTTGTTGTTGTTGTTGTTGTTGTGTTGTTGTGTTGTTGTTGTTGTTGTTGTTGTTGTTGTTGTTATTACTGTTATGGGGGAAAGGGATTTTAGGTGTCTAATAAATACGTCAAGACGTCATAGCCATAATGCACCATAATCCTCCCCGGTGTATGCACCATGCCACTGTCGTACCCATCCGGTCCCGGAGAAATCTTTTCAGTAAGGATGTAGCGTGGCGCCATACTGACACGATCACTACGTATGCATTCCCGCAAGATCCATACAACTCACGTGACTTCTACAATACGTTCAATGGCTCACACTACTAGCGTTCTGTTGCATTCAATTACTATCAGCCATAGATGATAGATCGACAGTAACAGCTCACGGGTAGTGCCTGATTAGCTTGGCGCCTCGGCGCCAAGCTAATCAGGCACTAACCTTGAGATGTTACTGTCGATCCATCTCCTACACTGGGCTCTGGACATAAAAACCTATAACTACCGTCTCTATTTCCTCCTGATCCCCGTTTTCCCCCATTGACTCTCCTCCCAATCGATAGAGTAATCTGCCATGGCCGACTGAGCATTGTAGAAATACATGATATAGTAGTTTCCGGTTTTATTCGCAATGATTGTGCAGGAACCGAATGATGAATGGATTTCGTTGTCCCAGTTGGAAGTACATGTATTGCTTTTCGGCCTCTGTATTGAATATTTTGGGGAAATGTCCCCAAGGTCCGCACAGCCTCTCCCTCCCCAACCCCAGTAGCAAAAACGTCTTCGGGCCCAAGACGGCCGCAGTGGTCCCGCGCACAGCCGCATCCGAATACGCAGCTTATGCCGATGCGGCCCATCTTGAATGTATTAATCTCCTCCGCATGACAAGAAGACCTTCCTGAGAATGTGCACCGAAACATTTTAAGATAATTTGTGCATTGTCTGATTTGAACTGGACATTATTAAAGGCATCCCCCCCCCCACCCCCACCCCCACCCCCAACTCACACACCGACACAGAAGCACCGGCAAAGCAGCGCGCAAGGGCACGGTCTTCCGGCCACCGTCGGTCATCGCAGCTGTACAAGGGCCAGCCATGGACGACATTGTTCTTTTACTAAACTGGGACGTACGTGTTGGCTCACACACATTAACCAGGATGTCTCGTGGTAGTGTCGGTTTAGGAGGAGACAAAGCTGTAACCAGAATTACTCCCATTCACCATTATTCACAACTATTATTCACCATTATTAAGCTTCTTCTAGTTTCGACTGGGAAGTGGCAGGATTGTTGTTCATGTTTAAAAAACTAAAAATCGAGCCCGAGCCCTAGCGTGTCCGCGGTTACGTTTCCTGGATATTCTACCGAATCGTTGGACTAACATGCATACCGGATTAATCGCCTATCGGCGCGCTGACAAAGAGACAAGATTAATGATGTGTCCGCAATCACTGCAAGCGCCGTGTCCAATTCCCATAACTGTTAGCTTCTCGCAGAAAACCGTGCGAGTGTGAGATTTCGCAATAGGTTCGCAGCCAAACTTTTGTATCTGCAAGCGGCGTAGATTCTCATGAGAATCTTTGCCGCTTGCAGATGCAAAGTTCTCTTCTGCTCTCATACTCCTGACGAAGGCGCTGTCCAGATCAGCTATCTACTTGGCTGTTATCATACGAAAAATCCGTTTGTCAGCCCTGTAAGTTTATGAGCGCACCACCCAAAGTGTAAAATCGTGATCTTGTTTCATTCTACATCTTACTTGCTTCTTTTCTTACATGTGTTTGATTTGCTGAGCTGAGGAAATGAAATCCCGGAATTAAATCTACCTATAAAAGTATCGATGCTGACCCAGACAAGTCAATAATCTGTTTATTTATCCACCTTCTTCTCGTCTATCGGCCCGGCACTTCCATATTCAGTCAGTCCCCTTGAATTCATACGCACGCCATCCATTAACTCATTCTACCCCAGACACACCACAGCAAGATAAGGATCAACCATGATAGTTCAAGGGTGATGCCAGAATAGCTTGGCGCCTATGGGCGCCAAGCTATTCTGGCATTACCCTTGAACTATCATGGTCCCATCTGTGTCCTGCACTGCACTGCAGTCTTCAGAGGACAACGGCAAAATTTGGAGATTTCGGTGTTGGGGTAGAAAGAGTTAATGCTTTCGCTGTGAGAGGACGCAGGCTGTTCTCTGCTTTTTGTTTTTGTGGGATTTTTTATCTTTATTAATTCAACTTTAAATCTTGAGTCTCAGTCGTCTAGAGAACATAGATACAAAGTGGTGTCAGCAAGAGACATAGATCGTCATGAGCCCCCGCGTGAGCATCTACGCCTCTTGCAGTTGGGTGTTGTGGACATTTTTTAGTCGGCAGCGAAAGGTTTAATACTTTTTTTACCAAACAAAAAGTAATAAAAAATAATACGCCAGCAACTATCACACAACCACTCAAGGCAAAACGAGACAACCGTCCGTCGCTCTTTACGGTAAAGCACCAAAAAATAATATGATGTATGTGAATATCTTTCTTTTCTATTTCTCCGATGGCCTTCAACGTATCACACAATTTGTCTGCTGATGGCTGGACCACATCCCCCTTGCTAATCACTCCACCCACATATATCTTCCATTTTCAAGAGACACAGACTCCTCAGGCATCTGCTGCTTGCTGGTGTTAAGTCATTGTGCCCGAGGTGCCAAATACCCACATTTTGGAGTTATCCTTTGAGGACTGCATTATAATTCAGGAGGCAGATCGACCATGATAGTTGAAGGGAGGTGGCAAAATAGCTTGGCGCCTATAGGCGCCAAACTATTTTGCCACCACCCTTCAACTATCATGGTCGAGCCATATCTTGCTGTGGTGTGTCGTGGGCAAAATGAGTTAACAGTGGTCAGCGTATAATGCAGGAGCGCATTGACTCTTTGTGCAGACGTCTACATGCTTTAAGGCTGTTCTTAATTAAACGAACCTTAGTTCGCGAACTCTGACGATCTAGAGTTCACGATCTCGGGCGAACCAGGTTGTTTCTTATATTTGGATGATCTAAAGATACGGCGAACCTAGTTCGAAGTAGTTCACGAACCTCGGCAAAGCATAGTTCGCTCTCGGAAAAAGTTCGCTCGACATGTTGAGCGATCCAAGGCGAACCTTTACTCTGATTGGTCAACACTTTTAGCCTCTTCTGCGTTGGAGATAAGAAGATAGTCACCGATACAAACAACTATGGCGGACAGCGATATTTCACTCGTGCGAAGAACTAGACATATTATTATTGATTTGTGGGAGGCGCAACGCTGTTTGTGGGATCAATCTGCAAGGAGTACAAAAACAAGAATCGTTCAAATCGCGAAGCGGCATAGCGGCAGCCATTTTGATCACTTTCGCAGACAGTAAGTACGCCGAATCAAGCACTTCAGTTAAGAAGGAGAACCACGGCAAACCTGGTTTGCTGAAGTTCACCTATGTTCATTCAAACTCAATTAAGAAACAAACTAAAATATTGCCGATCTTCTCCGATCTAGGTTTGCTGATCAAGAGTTCGTCCAATTAAGAACAGCTCTAAAGCGAACTGCTCAGCAGGCTTTGATTGCTATACGTCGCTGATACGGTTTATCAGTGTCCTGCCTCATCTGAGACTTATCTACCTTTTCACAATCCATGTGTGTAGCCATACCTACCAGAGGTTTTCCATTGCCTTTGCAGCGTAGCGGAAGGAGCTCTTCAGTGAATAAAGGAGAAGAAGAGCAGAAAGTCTTTCATTTTGCGACAGTCAAACTTCATAACTAAAGTCAGCTTTTTTGTCCAGCGTTATTTTAAGACATGCTAAGAACATTTATAAAGCTTTTCTGTCACCATCATTGCACTATCATGGTCAAACAATCTCCTCTTAGGTTTAGTTCGTTTATCATTATCTCCCCGTGTACACAGGGCACAGTGATCACGTGATGTCTGGCAGGGTTAATTGTGTTGACTTGTCACGACCCGCTCCATTTCTATACTGACGAGCAAAAGAAATGCGACATTTTTGGAACCATTTAGTGTTTCCGATGGTTCCAAAACTGTCGCAATTCTTTTTTGCTCGTCAGTATATATATATATATTTTATTATTATTTGTGTTCCTAATAAGACTGAGGGGCCATTACCAACTAAATCGTTCCTTGCTGATGGTATTGCTACGACTAAGGATTTGACCCTTTCGCAGCCAGCGGTTGCTGACTGTGTTTCTGAAATCTTTGTTAACCCATTCAGCCCGACGGCCGTATTACCCAAATTTTGGAGGCGTCGTCTAAAGACTATGCACCAGTTGCAGGAGATGGATCGACCATGATAATTCAAGGGCAGTGCCAGATTAGCTTGACGCCGACAGTGCGTCAGGGCTGAATGGGTTAATTAACTGAACGTCAGAGTCCCAACCGCCCAAAGGACGATAGATACCAAGTGGTGTCAGCAAGAGGGGTAAATCCTCATGAGCCCCTGCAACTGCGGGGGATCATGAAGATCTATGCCTCTTGAAGTTGCATCGTGTTGACTTTTTCTCGGCAGCCTAGGGGTTAAAGATGAAAGCGCGAATGTTAATTCCTAATTTGTGACGTCCGCGCTGTCAGGTTAATGCTTCGCTCAATCCACAAATGTTTCGAATCCATCGTCCAATCCATCTAATCTCATAAGAACCCGCGCCTTACTACCCCAAGGCAACGACTGCCTAACATCTATCAAGAGGCATAGATCCACATGAGTCCCCGCAATTTGCGGGGGCTCATGTAGATCCATGCCTCTTGTCGACTCCAATCTGTGTTTGTGTTTCTCCGAAAGAGGTCATTCATGCGTTCGATCTAGGACCGGAATAGTAATAAGTCTGACCATATAATCAGTGTTACTTAAAGTGGATTGGAAGTAGTAGTGGTAGCAATAGTAGGCAGTCGATACAACGTACTGTAAATATACCGACTGCAAAGAGCCTATATATAATCGCATCGGCAATGTTGCTGACTAGGCAAAAAGTGTCGGACTCGGAGGACTTTGACAGGATGCAAAGAAGTACCCAACGGAGAAAGAAACACGCTTAGAAAACACAGTTACAACACAATTTATTAATATTTCAGGTAAATAACCTTTTTCAAATAGACAAATAAACAATTACAGAGATCAGTGGCTACATATCTTAATTTATCGCAGAAGGAATGTGAAATCTTGGCAGTCACCTTTTTGGTCTGGATTACTTCTTTGCATGTTACGCGCTTGGCAGTCACCTTTTTGTTCTGGATATTGACGGGATGAACGATTATTGCGGAAGTGTCGTATAGCCTTGCCGCCGGCGGCAACGCTATACGACACTTCTGCAGATATTGATGAGGGCTGCCTTGAACGAGTTAACACCATCTAAGAAGTAGCAGAATAAAGTTGATATTAGAATCTTTTCAACCTTGCTGCGCCGCACTCGACCGGCACACAATACGCCAATTCGGAATCTCAGACTAGTAATGCATGCTGGGGCGGGTGTTGTACCAAACAGACTCAGACTAGTAATGCATGCTGGGGCGGGTGTTGTACCAAACAGGCTCAGACTAGTAATGCATGCTGGGGCGGGTGTTGTACCAAACAGGCTCAGACTAGTAATGCATGCTGGGGCGGGTGTTGTACCAAACAGGCTCGTGTCTTGAAAACACTTTTGGAAAAATTGGAGATTCAGCTTCACTACTTCTTGTATCATTCTCCAGTGCTGGTGACATCGCTGATTTCATCACATTTATAAAGTTGCGTTTAATGCTAATTAACCGATCGAAAATGATATTTAGCCCGTTCTGTCTGATTAGAACAAGTTGGAAGCACCACTGGGGACCGAAAATCATGGGCTCAAAAGTCGGATTCACTCATTTTAGTCACCGTAACAAGAGAATGAAACACGACGTTGGTTTTGTCTTAAGGTTTCTCATACAACACATGCCGCACGCACACAATAAAATACAATACAATACAATACAATAATACTTTAATAATCCCTCATGGGGAAATTTGGCATTAAGAAGGCATTAGGACCAACCCCAAACAAGACGGCCCCCCTCAAATCCTCCACCAGGGAAGTTATTACGGACAAAGGCAAGCAGCTGAAGAGATGGGTGGAACACTATTCTGACCTCTATTCCAGACAGAACGTCGTGACCCCATCAGCTCTCAACACCATCGAGTGCCTGCCTGTAAAAGATGAGCTAGATGCAATGCCAACAATAGAGGAGCTCAGCAAAGCCATTGAAAGCTAGCTTGGCTTCAGGCAAATCCCCAGGCAAGGACGGGATCCCCCTCCCCCCCCCCCCCCCCGGATTTGATCAAGAACTGCAAGGCCACCCTCCTTCTCCCCATACATGAGGTCCTACTCCAGTGCTGGCAGGAAGGAGAAGTACCACAAGACATGATGGATTCCAAGATCATCACCCTCTACAAGACCAAGGGCGAGAGAAGCGACTGTAACAACTATAGAGACATCTCCTTTCTCAGCATTGTCGGCAAAGAAGTTGCACGGGTCATCTTGATCTGTTTGCAGAAGCTGCCAGAACATGTCTATCCCGAGTCACAGTGTGGCTTCCGAGCTGCGCGGTCAACGGTAGACATGGTCTTCTCCCTCCATCAACTCCTAGAGAAATGCAAAGAACAACACATGCCTCTGTATGTTGCTTTTATTGACCTCACCAAAGCCTTTGACCCGGTCTGTTCAAGATCCTCTCAAAGATTGGATGCCCACCCAAACTGCATAGTATGATAGAATCCTTCCACACCAACATATAGGGAACAGTGCAGTTCAACGGCAGCACATCCGAACCCTTTGACGTATGCAGCGGAGTCAAACAAGGTTGCGTCCTGGCCCCTACTCTCTTTGGGATCCTCTTCGCTGTCCTGCTCAAGCATGCCTTTGGAAGGAATATACCTGCGAAAAAGATCAGATGGCAGGCTTTTCAATCTTGCCCGCCTCAAAGCCAAGACAAGGATACACGAAGCCCTCACCAGGGACATGCTGTTCGCTGACGATGCGGCAGTTTCGGCAGTTTCGACCCATACCCAGCAGGAACTGCAGTCACTGATGGACCGATTCTCCCAGGCTTGCAAGGACTTCGGATTGACTAGCAGTCTAAAGAAGACGAGCGTCCTGGGACAGGACACAGAGACACCGCCATTCATCACCATTGACAACTACGAGCTCGACGTCGTCCACAAGTTCACGTACCTTGGGTACACCCCCACCGATGACCTCTCTCTGGACATCGAGATCGACAAGAGCATCCTCTTGGGAAGGGTGCTGCAACTCTTGCACGGCTCTCAACTCGAGTGTGGACAAATCACAAGCTGACTGTGAAAACAAAGATGGCTGTGTACGACGCCTGCGTCATCAGCACACTGCTATACGGCAGTGAGACATGGACCACATAATTATGCTTGACAGGAGAGAAGACACAACACCTTCCACCTGAGAAGCATCCGCCGTATCCTGGACATATCTTGGCGAACTAGACCCTTTCCCAGCTTCTCTCTACCGGGACGGCCTTCCAAAACTTCTGCCATTCATTACCGACATCATCAACACATCTCTAGAGAACGGCTCCGTCCCTGACATCTTCAAGTCCGCCATCGTCCGTCCTCTCCTCAAAAAACACAACCTCGACCCAAACGAACTCAAAAACTATCGCCCAGTCTCCAATCTCTCTTTCCTGTCAAAGCTTCTTGAGAAGGTCGTTCTCAACCAGCTCAACCTCCACCTCGCCGACAACAACCTCCTCAGTCCCTTCCAGTCTGCCTATCGCAAACATCACAGCACTGAAACAGCCCTTCTACATATCTTAAACGACCTGATTCTCTCCACCGACTCGGGCAACATCTCCCTTTTTACGCTACTCGACCTCTCTGCCGCCTTCGACGCTATAGACCACTCTATCCTCCTCCACCGCCTTCACCACTCCTTTGGCATCACCTACTCTGCTCACTCCTGGTTTGACTCCTACCTCTCCGACAGACAGCAGTCCGTCACCATCGACGGCGTCTCCTCCAACCCAGTCACGCTCTCCTGCGGAGTTCCACAGGGGTCCGTCCTGGGCCCAGTCCTTTTCACACTCTACACCTCTCCCCTGTCCAACATCATCCAGTCTCACCACATACACCACCACCTCTACGATGACGACTCACAACTACTAGACAAAGACAAACTCGACAACACTCAGTCACTACTGACTCGCACGGCTGACTGCTACGAAGACGTGAAAACCTGGATGACAGCAAACAAGCTTAAACTGAATGACGACAAAACGAAAGCCATGCTGGTAGGCACTCGCCAGAAACTTTCCCAGCTCCCTCCCTCCCTCCACCTTCAACTCGACAGCACCCCCATCTCCCTCTCTGACTCGGCCCAAAAGCTCGGCGTTATCCTCGATTCCTCTCTTTCCATGACCAGCTTCGTCTCCGCCACGGCCCCGGCATGCTACTTCCACCTCCGCCGCATCAGTCAGATCAGAAAATACCTCACTACCGAAGCTACCACCAAACTTGCTGTCTCTCTCATCCTATCTCGCATCGTCTACTGCAACTCTCTCCTTTCCGGCCTCCCTCACTCCACCACTTTCACTCTCTAGCGCGTCCAGAACAATGCAATTTGTGACCTTTGCAGCAGGGACTGCCACTCACGCATTGGCCTCTACAGTCACAAAAGATGCTGCTTCAAATCCAGCTGAGCAGGCAATCAGATCAGAACAACTAGGACTGATGCATTATCTATGGTCGATTCAGACCGACAGAGGCCCATTACTATAACTCTCAGTTAAAGATATGAACTGTAACAGATGTACTGTTACCTTTGTAACACTCAGGGCATCAGAAACACTTATTTATGGTTTATGCCCCTTGTGCTTCTGGTGTCAGCAATGTTGCAGTGAACTACTGAATGGGCTAGTATTAAACAACTAAAGAATGTTGGCAGACACTATCTACCGATATTACTGTTGAAAAGGGTAACAGCCTAAGGGACAAGAGAGCTGGCATAATGTGATGTACTACGTTTGTGTACCCGAAGTCTGCCACTTCGTTCGATTCGTTTGCTGTCAAATTCATATATAAGTAGATGTGTTTTGTCATGAAAAATGTTAACCTGTTTGTTCGTAATCCGTCTGTTTACAGTGTGTCCAAAGTATCTTGTGCTCTCCCAATCACCCCGCCCCCTTTCCTGATTACTTTGTTTGTTTGTTTGTTGGTTTGTTTGGTACAACGATAGCGCATGCGCAGTCGTAACTCCGAATGGGTGTATTTGCTATATATTGCT
This sequence comes from Semisulcospira habei, assembly GCA_036245525.1. Classification (NCBI taxonomy): domain Eukaryota; kingdom Metazoa; phylum Mollusca; class Gastropoda; family Semisulcospiridae; genus Semisulcospira; species Semisulcospira habei. Next base: position 281,728,101 of record BTPG01000002.1, on the reverse strand, counting down.
TGCGTAAGTGTCTTATATTAATTATACCAATTTCAACAGCGTCTTACCGTTTTTGTTGAAATGGTTGATGTAGTCGGGACACTTCTGTGTGACTGTGGTGCCGGGCTTGGCCAGATCCCAACACAGTATTTTATCCCACGTGACCTCACAGCCCGAGGAGATTGGCGCAGTGCCTGCAATTTCAAAACAAGAACAATAAATGTAAATAAAATGAAAAAGAGCATCGGTTACCCCGTTGAGTGCCAGCTGACGTATAGACTGCATTTCTGCAATTTTCGTTAATTGAACACCCCCTCCGCCCCTTCAAAAATTAAAAAAAAAAATATATAAAAAAAATAAACGTACCAGGAATATGGATTCAGCGTAAGTGCCAGCAAGAGGCATAGGATGTATACCTCTTGCAGTTGGGTGGTGGTCAAATTTAGTCGGCACTGAACGGGTTAATACTCGAATCACACACACACACACACACACACACACACACACACACACACACACACACGCACGCGCGCGCGCGCGCACAAGAAAAAAAACGCTATGCTTTGAAAATTGCGGATGAGCGGTGAAAGTTTCCTTTTTTCTGAATTCAAAGTGAAGTGACCGATCTGAAATGCCACGATCCTAATCTTTTTGAGAACTGCAAGGCTCCGTGAGGACTAACAATTGACAGCCCACAGGCCTAGTTTAAAGTACAAAAGGACTCCAGATGCGCGAATTCTGTCTGTGTTTAATTTCTTGGCTCACTTTTCTGTGTGCAGTCCAGTCAGCCTGTGTAAGCCCTCCCCAGACAGTTGACGCAAATTATGTTTCTGCAATCTTCGTTTAATTTAACCCTTTTAGCGCCATTGGGCGCATTTCCCGAATTTTGGAAGTGTTACTTAACGAATATGTACCACTTGCAGGAGGTGGGTTGACTATGATAATTCAAGGGTAGTGCCAGATTAGCTTGGCGCCTTCAGGCGCCAAGCTAATCTGCACTACCCTTGAATTATCATAGTCAATCCATCTCCTGCTGTAGGGTTTTGGCGCTGAAAGGGTTAAGTCAAGAAACATGCGGTTAAAAAGTCGTGCCAGCAAGAGGCATAGACCATCATCAGCCCTATCAACTGCGGGGCTCATGAGAGCCCAGGTCTCTTGCAGTGGGATTCGGTTCACATTTTCTCGGCAGCGAAGGGGTTAATGTTCAAGCCGAAAAGAAAACTCTGAACACACTTTTATTTGTCATAGTAGTTTTCACTTTTTCTCGATCCTTTCTCGTTTCCATGGGAAAAAAGTGAGAAAAAAAAACTTTTTGAATTTTGTTGGAAATTTTTTATTGTTATTTATTGTTTCAGATTTGATTTGATGAACTGTGCTGCACGTCTGATTTTTCGTGTAGCAAAACGTGAACACATTATGCCTCTACTAGCTGATTTGCACTGGCTGCCAGTTTCATACAGAATTCAGTATAAAGTCTGTGTTATTTTTTTCAACATCATCTCTGGTTCTGCCCCTCCTTACTTATCTGATCTTGTCCAGCTGTATACACCGTCCCGCTCACTACGCTCTGCTTCAGACACTCGTGTTTTCCGTATCCCTAGACGTAATAAGATCACTCAAGGTCATCGTGCATTTTCGTATTTTGGTCCAATTACATGGAACGCTCTCCCAGCTGATGTGCGTCACTCATCATCTCTTTCCATTTTCAAATCCAAGCTTAAAACTCACCTTTTCTCTGTTGCATATACGTAAGACCATTTTGTCTGCCGGCTCATCGTGTGTGTGTGTGTGTGTGTGTGTGTGTGTGTGTGTGTGTGTGTGTGTGTGTGTGTGTGTGTGTGTGTGTGTGTGTGTGTGTGTGTGTGTTGTGTGTGTGTGTGTGTGAGAGAGAGAGAGAGAGAGAGAGAGAGAGAGAGAGAGAGAGAGAGAGAGAGAGAGAGAGAGAGAGAGAGTTTTCTGCTCCTTGTAAATCAATGTATTTTTTGTTGTTGTAATGTATGTGCTTGTTTTTGTATTTTGCTTCACTGTTTCATTACTGTGATTGTAAAGCGCCTAGAGCACCTTGGTGATTAGGCGCTATACAAATTACCTTTATTATTATTATTATTTGATGAAAATCTTCTGCCGTTCAACACACAAACACACACACCTTTGATACGATATGATTTAACTCCTTCACAATCAAGGGACGCAGGTTGTGTTTCGTCTGAAATGTTTGTTAATTTTACGTCAACAAGACCCAAGTGAGCCGTCCTACCAAAGAACGTGAATGCACAGTGTGATGTTACCTGGAGGGATAGATCCTCTTGAGCCCCCCCCCCCCCCTTCGCGACTGCTGGGGCTTATGAGGATCTATGCCTCAGTCTTTCGCTTGTTTGACGTTTGTTTTATCCCGGCAGTGAAGGGTTACACGAAGCCATGACTGTAAACGAAGGTGCTGTCGGAAAAGAAGAATGTCGTAAAATATGAGTCATTGTCGCAAACTCGCCACTTTATGGGAGGCTCTGTGGCGTGTTGACAAACAGAAGGGTGTGTGCCAGCAGGCCGCGCCAATTTCCACGCATTCCAACGTGCTGCATCCCGGCCAAGCAAACGCCGCGTCGCTTCGTGAAAAACTGAATCGCGTGCGCTGGTACGTAATTTGGGCTTTCCGGCTCCAGAGTGCTTATGCTGGTCTGTGATTTAGGACCTTACGGCCCCCTGGGCCGTAAGGTCCCAAATCACAGACCAACATACAAATTACTATCGGCTATCCCCTTTTTTTTTTCTTCTTTTTTTTCTTTTTGTTGCAAGCATTCTTTGAAGATTCTACCTCACAAGCGTGCTCTGAGATACATTCCATTCCAACAACAAAATCTAGAGGTCTGCGAGAGCATAGACCAATTATACAGGCGAGAGGCAGCGATTGCCGTGAACTCCCCAGCGGTTTAGATCAGTGCTGCTCAGTTTTGTTATGGTCTCACTGCGTATGCTGGTCTGTTATTTTGAGCCTTATGGTTTACCGCAGTGAAGACCATAATCATTTTTTTCCGCGGCAGCAAAAACGGGAAGAAGATTATCGGATGCGGGGGATTGCTAGCTGTATGAGAGTAGCTGAGTGGTATGTACTCTTCCCTGGGAAAGTAGTCCGGTCAAAACGCGCGAGATTAATCAGAACAGACGTGTGTGTTAAAAAAAAAAAGAAGTAATGAATCTTTCAAATTAAAATAATAATAAATAACTTTTTTTTAAATAAAAAAAATGGTTTGCAAAAGTTTTGTTAAACGTAAAAATTGTTTTAAAAAAACGTTTAAAGGTTCTAAAACATGTATTTAAACATTTTAACCCATTCAGCCCTGATGCACTACAGCAAGATATGGGTCGACCATGATAATTCAAGGGTAGTGCCAGATTAGCTTGGCGCCTGTCGGCGCCAAGCTAATCTGGCACTGCCCTTGAATTATCATGGTCGACCCATCTCCTGCAACTGGTGCATAGTCATTAGATGACGCCTCCAAAATTTGGGAAATACGACTGTCGGGCTGAATGAGTTAACAAACTTAACATTTTTGGATGCCGGTGCATCAATGCAAAGTACAACTAGTTTATAATTATATATCTGCTTTTTCGTATCACGCGACAAGAACTATTTTACACGGAAAACATTAATAGTCGACTATGTATTCATCAGTACAAAGACACCTATTACAAAAGATAATTTGACCAGACAATTTGAGTATCTGTAACGACTGTGGTACGTGCAAATTACCCGGCGTACGCGTTACCAACACAAGCTTGGTTCTCGCAATGCCTGCCGAGTATGATCCTGGAGCAAAGTACTGGGTCTACACTCCGTAGAATAGACCATACCAGTCGTACTGCCAGTTTTACCCTGAACCCCGCAAACAACGTCCGTCCGACGAACTTCTAGAGCTAAATTGGCCGCTAGCATGAGGTATAGATTATCATGAGCCCCTGCGACTGCAGGTGCTCATGATAATCTTTACCTCTTGCGGCACGCGGACGGACAGACTGTGTCACCTGACGTCTGAAAGCATAACTGGAGTGTTTCCCCGACGTGCCTCGAGTTGCGCCATCAAGTTATCATTATCGTCGGGGCAGGCCGAGTCCCGGAACGCGAGCTAATGAAACAAAGACACGAAAACTTTGATGAGACGATGGTGAACGGAAATATTAACCGGTGTGCGTGTGCGTGTGTGTGATTGTGTGGGTGGGGGGGGGGGGGGGGGGGAGGGGGGAGGTTGTGGGGGGGGGTTGTGGGGGGGGTGGACCTTAGGGTTCCTACAGCTAAGTACACAGATAATGTAGCCGGGTGTTTGCCTCTCATTTGCAGCTGCGCGGGCCGGATGGATGGACCGAGATTTCTCGAGACAGCGCCTGATGAACATAGTGGCCGCGCGGCTCGGGGGGTTTCAAAGCCGACCGCGCATTTGAAATCAACCCCTTGTCTGCCGGGGGAAGGTGAACACCACACAACTGCAAGAGGTATAGATCCTCATGAGTCACCGCATTCACGGTGACTCATGAGGATCTACGCCTCTTTCGGAAACCACTTTGAAATCATGCTACTTGGTACGGCTGGGAGTCTTTGGCGTATAATTAACTCAATCAGCCCGACGGCCGTATTTCCCAAATTGTGGAGGCGTCATCTAATGACTATGCACCAGTTGCAGCAGATGGATTGACCATGATAATTCAAGGACAGTGCCAGATTAGTTTGGCGCCGACAGGCGCCAAGCTAATCTGGCACTACCCGCTTTGTATTATCATAGTCGACTCATCTCCTGCTGTAGGGGGTCAGGGTTGAATGGGTTAAAAAAGATTTCAAAAACACAGTCTGCGCGTCCACTAGCACAGAAGGGGTTAATGCATGAAGTTCAAAGTTGTTTTTGCGCATTACTCCGACAGGGCGCTCTTTCCATTCGTTTTCTTTTCTCTTGTTTTTGAAATTCGAAAATACAATTATTTATGAAATTCGATATTGTTTTTGCGCAGTAATTACTGTACCTTTCTTTAATTTTTGTTTGTTCTTTTCTCTCGTTTTGAAATACATTATGAAATCCGATTTTGCTATTATAGTGTGCATGGTTTATTGCGTTGTTTCTGTGTGTTTCTTTTCTTGTTCTCTTGTTTTGTTTTGAAAATACCAAGAACGTATTCATCCCATTCATTTTCACGCTAATGTGACAGCCGGTTACCGGTTACCGTAAATATTTGGAAGACGAAGGGAGTATGCAAACGATTGCAAAAGTGTAGCAGAAAAATGCTAATTATGCAAATGCCAGCGCATCGGCTGTTATCGATATTGTTTTCCTCCCAGTATTGTTTCCAGCCACAGGTATGTTCTGTAACTGCCTGACATGTATTTCTTGAACAGGTGTGACAAACACACAAACCCCTTATGTCACAGACAGGGTTGCTATGCCTGTCTCGTTTACAACAGTTCTGGAAATAACTATGCCAATTATGACACCTGTTTTTAAAGACAATGCAGAGAAATACCGAACACAATTCAACTGCAAGAGACATAGATCCTCATGAGCCCCCGCAGTTGCGGGGGCTCATGAGAATCTATGTCTCTTGCTGAGACCCATTATTAACCATGTCCGGTCACGTTGTGGCTATTGGTCGTTGAATGAACGCAGATTTCAAGAAACACAATATGCGTACAACGGCAGGGAAGGAGTTTAAGACAATGCAGCCACTACAGCACGTACTGAGATCACGTATAATGTTTCTTCTTCACCGAAGTAAACCGAAATCTTTTTCCTCCCTGCCTACACATTAACCCGTTCAGCCCAGACGCACTACAGCAGGAGATGGGGTCGACCATGAAATTTCAAGGGTAGTGCCAGATTAGCTTGGCGCCATCAGGCGCCAAGCTAATCTGGCATTACCCTTGAATTATCATGGCCCTATCCATTTCCTGCAACAGGCGCATTGTCGTTAGATGACGCCTCCAAAATTTGGGTAATACGTGCGTCGGACTGAATGAGTTAAACCACAACACTCTTTTTATTTGTTAACTCATTCGATACTTACCACATCCGGCATAAAACCAGCATAAAGCAGCGTATTCGGAAAGTCTCCAATTTGCCAGTAACAGTCGTCTGAAAACAGTTGTACATCAGTATGTGCGCTGATCTGTAATTTTGGGCGTTACGGCTTAGGGCCGTAACGCCCAAATTTACAGCTCAGCGCACGTATTGTTTTCCTCCCGTGGGCCAAGATTGTCGGGAAGGGGGGGGGGGGGGGTGACTGGCTGTTTATTGTTGTTGCTGTTGTATGAGTGTCGCGTGTCTGTGAGGCGGCCAGACCCTCAAACAAACACCGCACGATGCTCGTTAGCCTTGCTGATTAACTCATTTAACCCGACGGGCGCATTTCCCAAATTTTGGAGGCGTCATCTAATGACTATGCACCAGTTGAAGGAGATGGATCGACCATGATAATTCAGGCCGACAGGCGCCAAGCTAATCTGGCACTACCCTAAAAATTATCATGGTCGACCCATCTCCTGCTGCAGTGCGTCAGGGCTGAATGGGTTAATACAATCCAGTCCTTTCCATCGGCAAGAGGCATAGATTCACATGAGCCCCGGCAGTCGCAGGAGTTCATGTGAATCATGCCTCTTGCTGACCAAGGTAGAACTGTCTGTGTCTTAATTTGAGGATGTTCTTTTGAGTTAGGAAGGATTCATGGGAATAGCCTCAAAGCCACAAATCCCGGAATCAGGTAAATGACCAGCCCGAAGCAAAAAAACTATGTTCTCAAAACACCTTTCGCAGCCAAGCTGTTTCCAGTAAAACGCTGCTTAAAACGGACAGAGGCGTTGACAGAGCATAAGCAGCTTTGGCTGATCCGGTGACTGATCAGACACTGGTTGCCGGATTAGTCGGTTCGGCCATTGGCCGCCGTGAGATGGTCTTAGTCGCCTGCTCGGCGTTAAACCCCAATAACTAAATCGAATATTGACGCAATAGTTCGCAAATCTCATTTAGTCTTGTCTAACAATAATGCTACGCAAAAGGGCACAATCGGTCTTGGAATATCATGGTCTATCCATCTCCTGCAACTGGCACATATTATGCGAAACCCGCGAAATTTGGAAAAAAACGGCCTTGGGGTTAAATGGGTTAAAGCATTTTGCAGAAACGCAATCTGCGTCCACCGGCTGTTAACTCATTCAGCCCGACGGCCGTATTTCCCCAATTTTGGAAGTGTCATCTAACGACTATGCACCAGTTGCAGGAGATGAATCGACCATGATAATTCAAGGGCAGTGTCAGGTTAGCTTGGCGCCGACAGGCGCCAAGCTAATCTGGCACTACCCTTGAATTATCATGGTCGACCAATCGCCTGCTGTAGGGCGTCGGGGCTGAATGAGTTAAGGGCTACTGACACTACAGTGCATCCCACGAATTTGTGCATCCCAACAAAAGGTTGGGTTAGTTCTGGTTTAACGTCCACGGCACCGAAGTGATAATGGACGCCCTGACGGGCGGGTTATGGGGGACAGGGAAATCAATTTCCTATGGAGTACGACCTGAACACTGATCAACTCAGGCGCACTCCAACTGTGCCACTTTGGTTTACCAGGACCTTTCAACGGACATGCTATTGAACAAGCCCGTCTTTTCCCCCTGGATTGCGAGTCCAGCCATCGAGGCCGGGACAGGGATTCGAACCTAAGACCCGGCGATTCCCTTCGCTCGCCTGCTCCGACGCTTAACCGCCTGAGCTATTTCGGACTCACAGCCCCAACAAAAGTGTACCTGCAGCTACTTTTATTCGTGTTGGACATTTCAACCTGACAATCCTGGGATTGTCTTTAACTATTTCTTTTTAGACATCCTTTGAGGTGTACTTCGCAGTTCTGAAGACAAATCGACCATGATAGTTCAAGGGTGGTGACAGATTAGCTTGGCGCCTACAGGCGCCAATCTATTTTGACACCGACCTTGAACTATCATGGTCGATGCACATTCTGCCGTCGCAGTTCAGGGCTTTATGGGTTATCGTTCATGCAAAAATAGTGACTGCTGACGACCTGAAGGGGCGGCGGGTTACGAGACAAATACACTGTGTACAACTAGTACTGACCAACGGAGCACGACCTCAACACTGGTCTGTTCAGACGCACTACAGCTTGCAACGTTGATGAACACAGTCTTTTGACATAATATGCTCAGACGAAAAGGTAGATGTATGCTCACACCCACACCATCGTGGACTGAATACTCCTAGAGAAACCCAGATGTACATGGAGCCAGAAAAAGGCATAGATCCTTTTGATACCCGCATATGCGGGGGCTCACGAGAACCTATAATGCACAGAAACAAAGATACATGCTCTAGCCTCAGTCACAGCAGGTGTTTTATACACTTTTCTCTTACGACATCTGGAATTTGTAGATAACGTAACTTTGTTCCCTTGGCCTGCCCCTCAGAGACAGTGATGAAAGGTATCCGTGTATCTGGCAGGATCATTAGTGTCTCCTCTGAGGCATTCCGTGAAATCGGAAGAAAAACAAACTATTGCAGAACACATTTGTTGTTTTGTTTTTTGTTTTTTTTGTTGCCCCTGATGCCGCACTGGATTATGATGTTGTAACGATGCACTCTTTTAAGGGTGTCAGTCTTTCGGTAATTAGTTGCTGACTGGGAATGAGCCGAAGCACGCTCGGTCGTTTGTACAAACAGGATATATTCTCATAATTCTTTTCAAAAAAAGAAAAGAAAAGCATCAAAAGTGGCAATCTGTCGGACGCCTTTCCGGACATGTGCTGAATACCAAAGTTCATCTGGCTCTATACACACACACACACACACACACACACACACACACACACACACACACACACACACACACACACACACCATCACACACACACACACACACACACACACACACACACACACACACACACACACACAAATAATAATAATTCTGTAATCCAGACCAAAAACGTGACTGCCAAGCGTGTAAAATGCAGAAAAGAACCCAACGTAGAAAGAAACACGCGATAAATGAAGATAAGTAGCGACTGATCTTTCTATTTGTTTGTCTATTTTGAAAAAAAAGGGGGTACTTACCCGAAATATTAATAATTGTGTTGTAACTGTCTTTTCTAAGCGCGTTTCTTTGTTCGTTGGGTACTTCTTTGCCGTGTTCATAGTGACGACTCGATGTGTTACGTCACTCAACGCAGTACTAACATTTGATGTATCAGAGGATCAACTTTGCAATTTTCTTGCTGGTTTTCACGCCGAGGGCTTACAGGTCACAATTTTGACCTAATCCTACCCCAGGGCCGGGACAAACAGCAGGGGTATGCAAACATTACTGATGAAAACTCACGCGGGTATTAATGAGAAGATAGTTTTTTCGTAAAAGTAAACTCAAAGTTATGTTAGCTGTTTTCCAAATGACTCCAAAAAAAGTGGTGCAGAAAATTGTCTGATTTTCACACCTAGGGCATTACAAGTCACAATTGACCTAACCGTACCCGACATCCGAGACAAATTGTAGACTTATGTAAATACCGTAAACGAAAAATCATGCGATTACTAATGAGAAGAATGTTTGTTTTGGGGTTTTTATCCGTAAAAAAAAATTGTTTTAAGATTAACCCATATAATTCGTGAATTAATACAAACACAAACGTGAAAATATTATATTTTAAACAAATTAATTATCACTCAAAACGTTCTAGCGATACAATGCTGGTTAACGAACTCATTCAATATCTCCCTTTTATCTAGCTATAAAAAATATCTAGTAAAAATAAGAACAATTACTGTCTCCAGTGGGGATCAACCAGTTTTTGTGAAACGGCCATTTTCTCGCCAATGAGCATCTTAATAATAAAATCGAAAAAAAAAAAAAACAGGTCTCGAGAAAATTCTTTTAGGAACAATATCCTAAAATTTCAAGATTGTCCGTCCTCAAACGCGGGCTCTAGTCTCTCTCTCTCTCTCTCTCTCTCTCTCTCTCTCTCTCTCTCTCTCTCTCTCTCTCTCTCTCTCTCTCTCTCTCTCTCTCTCTCTCTCTCTCACACACACACACACACACACACACACACACACACACACACACACACACACATAGGGGCCTCACTCACTCACACACACACACACACACACACACACACACACACACACACACACACACACACACACACACACACACACACGGCGCTTTCGGGCGCCGAAAAGACGGTCTCTAGCAAGGTCTTGTCTACTTCTTTGCCAGAATGTCTGCCCCGCATGCCAACAACTTAATGTGCATGCTCCAGAATGCGCTCCGACCTGCCCTATTCCAAAGTCTACCGTACTTTCAATACGGTAGACAAAAATGACGTCAACTAAAAACTCACTAGAGAGAGACAGAGAGAAAATGATCACGACCTTCAAGGAAAGTAATAATAATAATAATACCGTTATTATATAGGCGCTTTTTCTCAATTTTTTTTTTTTTTGGAAATCGACTCAAAGCGCCGCGCCTGAAACCCAACACACACACTCACGTAACAGACACGGATTTACGCCATTTAAGACAAACACAGTACAAGACAAACGAAGGGCCAGTCAGCTACTGAAGTAACAGAGATTTTTGATCGCTTGTATTTGAAATTTGTAAAGTGGCCTGAGACCGGTACCAAAGTGTGGGGGGGTGGGTGGGGGGGGTGGAAGAACCGGAGTACCCGGAGAAAGAACCCCCGAAGTGTGTGTAAAGCGCGCGTTTTAGCAGTGTTTAGTGTGTGTTTAGCAGGCTTTGTGTATTAGCGCTTTCCTTGAATTATCATGTTCGAGCCATCTCCTGGAATAGTGGGGCTAAGAGGGTTAAATTCAACAGTTAACTCATTCAGCCCGACGCCGGTCGTATTTCTCAAATTTTGGAGGCGTCATCTAATGACTATGCACCATTTGCAGGAGATGGGTCGACCATGATCATTCAAGGGCAGTGCCAGATTAGCTTGGCGCCGACATGGTCGACCCATCTCCTGCTGTAGTGCGTCAGGGCTGAATTGGAAAACATCTCTGAGAATTTGCGCCTGTTGCTGGCTCTTTTTACAAGCTGGTTTTCACACAAAAACAAAAAAAAAGAAAGAAAACATCAGGCGTTCGACCTATCAAAGCAGTTTGTGTTTAGCAGTGCTAGGCCGGGATTACGGAGCAGACGCCAGCACGTGGCACCAGTAGATAAGAGAAATCGGGAAGCGCGAGGCAAGGCTTGGATGTTACCACGTGACGAAGAGGAGCTTAGGCGTGTGTGAACCACTGTGTCCGCTATCCCAATAGACAGCTTTGCGCCGCAATGAAATACAAACGAGGAAATCCGTTTGCAAGTCCACACGGAAAAGGAGGAAAGCAATTTAAAAGAAAAACACATGACTAAAAACAAAGTTTAGATGTAATGTAGTTATTTACTACTAACGCCATAACCCAACCCGACCCCTCTTCCGCTGAATAAATCCCCGAGTATTAGTACACGTATCATTGTTTTAGTCAACAGTGTGTTATTGTTGGTGTCGCTGTTGAGGTTGATTGCGGTTACATGGCGCGTGCCGAACGCAACACAAGCATGTTTCCAGTTCCGGCTAAAGTATTAACCCCTTCCCAACCACCATTCGTACATTTTTTGTTTCGAAAATGTTCGCTCATTTAACGACCAAAAACTATAAATGCAAATTTGACTCAGCAAGAGGCATAGATCCTCATGAGCCCCCGCAGTCGCGGGGGCTCATGAGGATCTATGTCTCTTGCAGTTGGATCGTGTTCACTTTATCTCGGTCGTGAAGGGGTTGACAGATGTGTAAACAAACAAATAAACAAACGGAGGAACGCACGAAGGTACAAGCAAGCAAATAATAATAATCTGGGTCATTATATAGGTTCTTTACCCAGTTCTGTGAATCGGCTCAAAGCGCCGCGAGCCGCGAGCTGAACCCAACACGTACGCTCACGTCACACACACACACACACACACACACACACACACACACACACACACACACACACACACACACACACACACCTTCACTCTGAAGACAAACAGAGTAGGCCCTACAAGACAGACACAGGACATTTACGTGGTGCGACGGGTCAGTCAACTCAGCTATTGAGATTTCGGAAATTTTTATCGATTGTATTTGAAATTTATAAAGTGTCCTAAAATCGGTTCCAAGGTGGAGGGGGAGGAAGCGTCGGAGTACCCGGAAAAAGCACCCTCTACGGCCCTCCTAAATTAACGGTGAAACCAAGGGCGGATCCAGATGTGTCTGGACGAAGGGGGGGGGGGACAGACCGGTACCTCCCCCCAGCCCCCTCCCCCCAACCAGCTATATACCCACTAAGCAAAGGTCCTCGGGCACAGGAAGTATACAGAATCAATGAATCAATGAATCAATGAATCTTTATTTTACAACGGTGAAGATATTAACACAGTCAGTGACTATGTCATTTTTCGTACCTGCCGTTGCTACAACTACGACTAACTAAGTACAAAATATACATAAAAAAGAGACATCAAAGCACAGTAATACAAAATAGATAGTCCACTAAACACAAGAGTTAAATGAAGCTACAAATATGCTAGCCTGCTCACGAGTATGTATGCACGCACGCACACAATGCACACACACACACACACACACACACACACACACACACACACACACACACACACACACACACACACACACACACACACGTGAATACACATATCCAATAGCAAGGTAACACATTTTCATCTTCATGGAAATACAGTGTAGGCTATGTTTGGGATGGTCCTCATTATGAAACGTTTTATCACTTAACTCATTCAGCCTGACGGCCGTATTTCCCAAATTTTGGAGGCGTCATCTAATGACTATGCACCAGTTGCAGGAGATGGATCGACCATGATAATTTTTTGGGCAGTGCCAGATTAGCTTGGCGCCGACAGGCTCCAAGCTAATCTGGCACTACACTTGAATTATCATGGTCGACCCATCTCCTGCTGTAGGGCGTCAGAGCTGAATGGGTTAAGTGTTCTTACATTAACCTTGAAAAGGATCAGATATATCTACAGGTTTCAGAACTGTAACATTTTAATTGTTGAAAGATATCTTTTTATCTCGGGACACCGCAAAGCTTTTAGCTTACACACGCTTGCCCTCCTCCCCGCCACCACCCCATCTCCCTAACAAAACACGATATACATGGGTACTACTGTTTGTTGGTGGTGTTAATTTTCTGAATAAAAGACAATTGTTGTAACCTACGTTTCCGCAGGAGCAACGATCGTGTGTGTGCGTCAGCAACAATGTACTCTCAATCATCTCCTCCGTGTGAGGAACAACACAACCATACACTGATACACCATGTGAGGAATACCACGATATTGCGCTGTACGCCCAATAACCTCCTTCATATGAGGAACACTGATGAAGCTCAGATAAGCAGTCATACCTCTTAACTCATTCTACCCCAGACACACCACAGCAAGATAAGGATCGACCATGATAGTTCAAGGGTGATGCCACAATATCTTGGCGCCTATGGGCGCCAAGCTATTCTGGCATCACCCTTGAACTATCATGGTCGATCTGTGTCCTGCACTGCAATGCAGTCTTCAGAGGACAACGACAAAATTTGGGGATTTCGGTGTTGGGGTAGAATGAGTTAAACTGATTATCATGGTCGATACATCTCCTGCAATAGCACATAAGCGATGGGAAATGTGCTGGGGGGGGGCTTAAAGGGTTAAACCCAAATAACTCTTAAAGCAAAAACTGCTGACGATGGCTTTAGAGCTGGGGCGTCAGTGTTCAGAACCAACACACTTCACACCTCTGGTGATGAGTGATGAGTGTCACTGGCTACAATGATGCTCTGATGGGCACTGGGGCATGTCCACTAAACACTACCCCAGAAGCTGTAACTCGCGATCCGTGATGGGATTAGAAGAATAATAGCAACACCTATCCATAGGCAAGTCCATCATTATCAAACGACTTTATTATGGGCCCTCATCCGACCAACCGGTGACACAAGCCCCCCAAAAGGGTACACCAAGAGGTCGACCGCCGGAGGGGGCACTGCTGACTTCTAGCATTCTGATTGGATAATAGCTTCAGTGGACGAGTCCACAAGCGTAGATTTAAACCCAGCTGACTGCCTTGTTAGAGGTTGTAATGAAAAAATAATAATAGAATAGTAACAAAGAATTCAACAACCAGCTTTCCCCGACCAAACATGACCAACAAACAAACAAATTGTTTGGGTAAGGGTTGACTCCTGCATCCGCCCCTGGTCACGCATACCAGAGAAGAAAACTCCGACGCCAGAACCGGGTATCGAACCTCGCTCCTTTAACGTTACCACTGCGCCAAAGCAAATTATTTTTTTTTTAAGTTAAACGTTTAGGGCTTAACGTCTTTTGACCACCACGAGGGTGATTTCAAAGACGGGGCACCGAGAAGAGGTCTGAGCAAATTTTGACCCCAGCTGGGTTCGAACCCACGACCTTTCGGACGAGAGTCGCACGCTCTACCAACTGAGCTACCCAGCTCCCCACCAAAGCAAATAAGCAAACAAACAAACAAATAACAAACAAACAAAACAAACGACGCCTTGACTCGAAGCAACAGACAATTTCCAGTCAACACATAAATACAGTATACACAAGTTTGCACTTTGCCTAAAAAAATGCAACATCCCTCGTTCAGTTTTATCCATGAGGCATAGATTCTCACGAGCCCCTGCAACCACAGGTGCTCATGAGAATCTATGCCTCTTTGTGACCTGGATGGGTTCCAGCTGTTCCTCGGATCCTCTTGGGCACTTGACCCGGGACGATTTATTTGGCAGACGGAACAGTCAGCAGAAGTTTGTTCAGTTCCCCCGATAATCACATGAGCAAACGGGCACCGTGGCAGAGTTATAGAGCAAACACAACAGAGGGTAATAAGTTGTGCCGAATGCGGCGGCAGTCTCCTTGCACGTGTGCTGGTCTGTGATTTCGGACCTTTCGGCTTTTAGCCGAAAGGTCCACAATCACAGACCAGCACGCAGATTTTTAAAAAAATAAATAAATAACCCAAAACACAGATGTGCAATACTGCACTTCTATGTGCGACGGTCTCTCCAAGACTTCATGCGTTGCCAAAGAAAAAATTCAAATATATAATTTATGACTAATTTTTTTTTAAAGCATGCCACTTTATTCGGCAGAATAGGCGAAAAGCTGTTTTGGCACCACTCTTGACTATAATAAAGATTTTAGAGGGCAGCTCCAGAGTTGCGGGCTTCTGCCATAGCGAACTGCTGCTGGGCGGGCTTTGATTGCTAGACTACCGAGGAAAACTTTCTTCCTAAATTATTAGCACTGGCAGTCTCCCCTTTTCTATTAGCACTGGCAGTCTCCCTTTTTCTATTAGCACTGGCAGTCTCCCCTTTTCTATTAGCACTGGCAGTCTCCCCTTTTCTATTAGCACTGGCAGTCTCCTCTTTTGAATTAGCACTGGAAGTCTCCCTTTTTCTATTAGCACTGGCAGTCTCCCCTTTTCTATTAACACTGGCAGTCTCCTCTTTTGAATTAGCACTGGAAGTCTCCCTTTTCTATTAACACTGGCAGTCTCCCCTTTTCTATTAGCACTGGCAGTCTCCCCTTTTCTATTAGCACTGGCAGTCTCCCTTTTCTATTAGCACTGGCAGTCTACCCTTTACTATTAGCACTGGCACTCCCTCCTTTTCTATTAGCACTGGCAGTCTCCCCTTTTCTTTTAGCACTGGCAGTCTCCCCTTTTCTATTAGCACTGGCAGTCTCCCTTTTTCTTTTCATTTTATTGCTGGAATTCGCAGCATACAACATAGTTTCCGTGTTGTCTTGTCTTGCCTCATCTGTCCTTCACAATTCATGGGAGTAGGCAGAAGTAACAGATCTTTTCTACTGCCCCTAAAGCGAGTCGGTTAATTCTCCTTCGTACAGGGGAGAAGGAGAGCAGAAAAGTCTTTCATTTTACGACCTTTAAACATCAATTTTGTCGTCAGCCATTAGTGTAAGACATACTAAGACCATTTATAAAGGAGATATTGCGAATTATTTACCCTGCACTGCCTGCAGTAGGTGGCATTAACCCCTTCACTGACGAGAACAAAATGGACACCACACTACTGCAAGAGGAATAGATCCTCATGAGCCCCCGCAATTGCGGGGGCTCATGAGGATCTATGCCTCTTGCTGAAACCACTTTGCTGAAAACACTCGCTGAAACCACTCTTTTAATTATATCCATTATTCGTGGGACGCCTGCAGAGGTCGACAGCTTCATTATCTGGCGAGACACACTAAAACAGTCATCAAAACCGGCCATCGACGAGAAGAAAATAATAGAAAGATCCACATTGATCAACACTGCAGCCCTTGGTCACACCTAGTTTTTTCCTAGAGGTTTTCATCAAACCCGATTCGTCAAAGCATACTGTGTTGTCGGACTTTGCGTCACGTTGACTTTCTGTCACATTTTCGCGTTGAATTTACACGTGCGGAGTATGTACAGTGGCAGTGAAGGGGTTAAATGCAGATGCAGATGAAACAGAAATCCCGGACTAGAGTCTACTCACCGTTCTGAAGCTGCTGCTCTCTCTCCTCGCTGAGCCGGAAGCAGTCCTGTCTGGCGATCAGAATGAGTCGCCTCTGTTCCGTCTCCGACATCACTGACACCACCTGTCCGCACACACAAACGGAGAAGGCACTTTATAAAGACAATTTCAAAATCGTCATACACCACACAATGGGGGTTATGGGGGACGGGGGAGAGAGGGGGGGGGGGGCGGCGGGAGTATTCCGGTCATGCGCTTTATCAGGAGTAAAAAAATATATATATAAAAATATAAAATAAAAAGAAATAAACTACAAGAAATATACACACAACGCATTGGCAATAATTGAGTCATTGTCTAGAATAAGAGAACGCGATTCAGCTGCGAGAGGCATAGATCCTTACGAGCCCCCGCGACTGCAGGGGCTCATGAGGATCTTTGCCTCTTGCTGAGACCAGTTTGTATCCATGTTCCTTGGACGGTTGTGGCTTTTGGTCGTTAACCCATATCATACTGAGGCTAAAAGCTTCAAATGTGTACACTGCCACACGCAAGCTACATTATAGTACTCACAGATAAGGATATAGACCAATGGCTTTAGTTCAAGGGTGGTGCCAGAATAGCTTGGCGCCTAGAGGCGCCAAGCTATTCTGGCACTACCCTTGAACTATTTTAGTCAAACTTATTTCACACACTGGTGTACTCCGAATGATAAGGGTTAAATGAATACAGAGGTCAGAAACACGACATGATGAGAAATAAAAATACTGGAACTAGTGACCTGAATCAAGCTTGAGATGGAGCATGCTGGTCTGTGATTGAAGACCCTACGGCTCACGGCCGTGAGACCAAAATCATAGATTAGCCTGTAAATTGTTATTGGTGCTTTGTGTTATCGATTCTGTCGATTCCGTAAACACACAGTGTCGTCAATTATCAGGTGTCCCTGAGGTTTTTTGTCATTTTTATATAATCGCTCGCATTAAAGATTTTATTTTGGTACGCAATTCACGAAAATGTAAACACAAATTCTCTTTTTAACACCATCTAATGTGTACAAATAAATAATCGGTTCTCTTTGTTTTTGAGATGTGTTTTGGTACAAAAACAAATCAAAACATGTTTGCCGGCTTTCAATATTGGTTAATCCAGCCGTACCCCCCCCCCCCCCCCCCCCCAAAAAAAAAAAAAAGAAAAAAAAAGTGTCCTCTGTTTTTCACTTACGTTTCGTAAACAGCAGTAAATCAGGTTTTTCAATAAGCGATCGAAAATAGTCCACTAGGACCGTATAGGCAATAGGTCAAGCAGCGAGCCGTTGTCGATCTTCCCGAAAAGACAGCGTGAGCCCAGACCAGCTTATTTAAGGCCTGCGCACGCCGTGGACAGCATTTTCATTAGCAGTGTTAACTCATTCAACTCCGACACGCCACGGCAAGGCATGGATCGAGCGTGATAGTTCAAGGGTTGTGCCATAATAGCTTGGCGCCCATAGGCGCCAAGCTATTCTGGCACAACCCTTGAACTATCACGCTCGATCTGATTCCAGGAGTGTAATACAATCTTCAGGGGGCAACTTCAGGGGGCAACTGCAGATTTCGGTCCTGGAGCAGAATGAGTTAACTAAGAGCGAAATCCTCAGTGACCCGTTCTAGATTACAGATGTAAATAATGCTGAATCTTGTCTGCAAAAGGCAGAGATCTTCATTATACCCAGCATCTTACAGGGGCTCATGATGATCTATGCCTCTTGCTGATGGCGTAAGTTCGCTGTCAAACTGCCTTGAGACAAATGGACCGCTTAGTGAAAGCCCGGAGACGTTCGACAAAGTCACTGGACAAATGGAAATTTCCACACTTGGTTATTTCATAGACTTATACATTAAAGTTCTTCGGAGACCTGCAGAGGTCGACAGCTTCATTATCTCGCGAGACAGACTAAAACAGTCATCAAAAAAAGGCCATCGACGAGAAGAAAATATAGACAGATCCGCATTGATCAACAGTGCATCCCTTGGTCACACCAAATTGTTACAGTGCAGCCCTTGGTCACACCAAATTGTTACAGTGCAGCCCTTGGTCACACCAAATTGTTACAGTGCAGCCCTTGGTCACACCAAATTGTTACAGTGCAGCCCTTGGTCACACCAAATTGTTACAGTGCAGCCCTTGGTCACACCAAATTGTTACAGTGCATCCTTTGGTCACACCAAATTGTTACAGTGCAGCCCTTGGTCACACCAAATTGTTACAGTGCAGCCCTTGGTCACACCAAATTGTTACAGTGCAGCCCTTGGTCACACCAAATTGTTACAGTGCAGCCCTGGGTCACACCAAATTGTTACAGTGCAGCCCTTGGTCACACCAAATTGTTACAGTGCAGCCCTTGGTCACACCAAATTGTTACAGTGCATCCCTTAGTCACACCAAATTGTTACAGTGCAGCCCTTGGTCACACCAAATTTTTACAGTGCATCCCTTAGTCAAACCAAATTGTTACAGTGCAGCCCTTGGTCAAACCAAATTGTTACAGTGCAGCCCTTGGTCACACCAAATTGTTCCTAGAGGTTTTTATCAAACCCGATTCGTCAAAGGACATGTAACATAATGGAGAGGGCTACTATCTGTATTGTGTCTCATGCAGTCCCGATAAAGCTTGATTTGTCAGACTTTGCGTCACTCTTTAACGAACCCATTTAACGCACCCGGATCAATAGCTGCGGAAGTGTCGTACAGCGTTGCCAACGGCAACGCTACATGACACGTTCGCAGCTATTGATGCTGAGCCTCTTGAAGGAGTTAACGAAGTTTACTCGAGAAAGGAACAGAAAGTAAACGCTCAACGTACACACGCATAAAGCCAGCCAGTTACGCAAGGTCTTATATGTTTAACTCTGCGTGAGGTGCTTGATAAGAGACTAATTGTCATTTGTCCCTGAACTGTAAACAGTCTCCGTCAATGCGTTTCGTCGTGAAAGTCTGGTGATCAGTTAACGAAACCGTTAACTCATTCAGCTCAGGCACACCACAGCAAGACATGGATCGAGCATGATAGTTCAAGGGTGGTGTCAGAATAGCTTGGCGCCCATAGGCGCCAAGCTATTCTGGCACCATCCTTGAACTATCATGCTCGATCTGTCTCTAGAATTGTAATACAGTCCTTCAGAGGGCAACTTCAAAATTGGGGGATGTCGGTTCTGGTGTGGAATGAGTTAAATATATGGCATGGAAGAGACTCACGCACGTCTACGCTTCTTGGAGGCAAGGCTCGCTTTTATTGAATCTGTGTTTTTCAGGTGACACCAAGACTTGTCACCGTCAGTTCCATCTGGTGGTCCCTGTACGATTCCCATACGAAATCCACCCATCTGCACTGGACACAATTCTTCATGGCGCAGTTCAGTCGCAAATGCAAAGGGTGCATACGAGAGAATGTCTTATATTGACAAATCTAGTTGTATGCCTTTGTTCCTCAAACGACATCAAATCGCGTCCCCGTCAGGCCAATCTGGTGGTGTCGTCACGATTTCAAGTGCAGAACCGATCAATCTGCCACGGACATGTTGACCTTCAATAGCCTGACCCAGCTTGCATACACTTCTATGGTTCCTTTTGGCAAAGTCCGGATGTATTTACATCTGTGCCCGTATTGTCTGTTCCGCCGTGAGATGGCCTTAGTCGCCTGCTCGGCGTTAAACATTAATAATCAATCATCCGTATTGTCTGTTAATGTCATTACAATCTGTGGTCCGGCCTGTGGGCCTTACACTCACTGTGACGTCTCCAGGTGTGTTGTGCATGACTTCGGACTGAAACCGCGGCCTTGTCTTATACAGAAGTCTTAGACTACAAAGACAGTAGTCTTAGCCGTTAGACTCAGCATTCTGTCTTTGTGGGCTAAGACTATCATCGTTCTGGTCTAGCCTAGACTTCCGTCTTTGTAGGCTAAGACATCCGTTTTAGACCAGGACGACGGTTTCAGTCCGCTTTCGATTCATGCATACCGCTACACACCGGCCAGCTGGACCCATCGCTCACTCTGACCACTCCAGGCCAGTGGGCGGTGGACATTTCCGGCCGGACCAGAGACTGTCTATTATAACAAAGACGTTGTCAACGACTGAAAGTCCAGCGGCCTTTTTTTAGAGAAGAACACGGGCGTAAAAGATTACCGATCATTAGATTCTCAAAGAAATAGTCCTAACCTTCCTCTTCGTCTTCATCAAAATGATTGTGGTGTCCAACAGTTGATAAATAGTGGCTATTCCTTAAACAACTAACAACAACAGCCAAATATTAAATGGGTTTAAGATTTTTAACGAGTGAGAGAAATTGTTCGGAATAAGTACTTTTTAGCATGCTAATATTCGTTTTGGGTTCTTCATTATCCGTGTGTACGAGGAATTGCACAGTTTGGGCTTTTCTTTGCGGCAGTAGGCGCTTTTTTATGTGTTAGGTTTAATCCCAGACAACGTCTAGCACACACAGAAGCTGGACAGTAAGTCCATCTTTTGTGAAAAGCGATATGTTCATTGTAATCACTTTCCACGAGTCTGGACTTGCTGTCTCTTGCTTTCCTAGGGCAAACCATTCCGACGACGAAATAATATCCTCTCGATTTGTTCTGCGACGATGTTCCATTATGGAAATGCAACGCGCAATGATTCGTGCATAGAAACTGAGTCTGTATAGCAATGTATGCAACAGTGGCCGTCTAGACTAGAAATCTGCCACCGTCCTCGTGGTCAAACATGCATCAGCAGAAACGATTGCGTGCTGGTCTGTGATTTTGGACACTACGCATGAGATCATAAACGGTGCGCTGGTCTGTGATTTGGTCTGTCCAAAATCAAAAACCAGCGCACTGCTGATATGATCCCATCTCCTGCTACAAAATCAGACTGGCGAACTGAGGCCATGTTCAAGACACAACGGAAACGTTGCCAGTCGTTGAAATCAGTAATTGTATGATCACAACTTGTGGCTGGTTGGTTTCACTTTTGGCGGTGTCCCTTCGCGATATCAGATGGAAAATGTTAGAATATCAGATTTGAAGGATGAAAACGTATAAGTGGTCGAAATAAAATACGTATTTATACCAAAATCTTACAGTTTTCTTGTCTGTCAGTCTGTCTGTCTGTGCCTGTCGGTAAGTCTCTAACTGATTGTCTGTCTGTCTGTCTATTTGTTTGTTTGTTAATTATTTCCTTTCTTTCTTGTTTGTTTGTTAATTACTTGTTTACTTCTTTGTTTCTCTGTTTGTTTAAAATTTGTTTGCTTTCTTGCTTCTTTGTTCATTCGGTCGTTTCTTGGCTTGTTTTTGTCCTTCTTCTTTACCTGTCGTTTTTCTTTCTTTCTGTTTTTTTTCGGGGGCGCGGGGGGGGGGGGGGGGGTTCTGTTTGTTGGAATGAGTAACAAGAAGATATTATGTCTGACAAAACAGTTCTGACTTTCTGTCGACAACGAGCGTGCGCTGTGGCATAGGCCGGTCTACCCAGCAAGAGTTACCGCCCATGAGACCGAGCCGCAACGAGATTATCTTCCCCCAAATCCTTAGAGGCTGCAAAAACAATTACGCAGTTAGCAAGGGGATTTTTTTTTTTTTCTCTCGTTCGAAATCAAGGTGATTACGCTGGAATGGCAAATCCAAGCGGAAAACTCGAGTCTCTAAAGCTTTTGACCTGAAAATGTGTTTTGCGTTGGTGTGCCAGTCTGTGATTTTGGACCTTACAGCTTTCAGCCGTAAGGTCCAAAATCACAGACCAGCACACACGTATATTATGTCGTCTGCATTTTTTCAAGCGTGAAGCTTACAGTGTGTGGTTTGAACAGACTTCGTTTTCCGCGGCAGTCAGACGGAAACCTAAAATGCGAGTCCTCAGAGACAGACTTCGGACTGATTAGGCGGCTTAATTCGTTCACGGCTTCCTGCGGCAACGCTGTACGACACTTCCGCAGCTATTGATGCGAAGCTCCTTAACTCATTCTACCCCAACACCGAAATCCCCTAATTTTGCCGTTGTCCTCTGATGACTGCACTCTATTGCAGGACACAGGTCGACCATGATAGTTCATGGGTGATGCCAGAATAGCTTGGCGCCCATAGGCGCCAAGCTATTCTGGCATCACCCTTGAACTATCATAGTCGATCCATATCTTGCTGTGGTGTGTCTGGGGTAGAATGAGTTTTAAATGACTGCGTTAACGTCAGTAATCGGTGGCGTACGAGTGCAATTTCTGAGAGGGGAATAGGGAGAAAAGCCGTGAGCCGTGAGAGGGGAATAGGGAGAAAAGCCGTGAGCCGTGAGAGGGGAATAGGGAGAAAAGCCGTGAGCCGTGAGAGGGGAATAGGGAGAAAAGCCGTGAGCCGTGAGAGGGGAATAGGGAGAAAAGCCGTGAGCCGTGAGAGGGGAATAGGGAGAATAGCGGTGAGCCGTGAGAGGGGAACAGGGAGAAAAGCCGTGAGCCGTGAGAGGGGAATAGGGAGAAAAGCCGTGA
Source organism: Semisulcospira habei (assembly GCA_036245525.1). Lineage (NCBI taxonomy): Eukaryota > Metazoa > Mollusca > Gastropoda > Semisulcospiridae > Semisulcospira > Semisulcospira habei. The sequence continues at coordinate 281,705,037 of BTPG01000002.1, read as the reverse complement.
GCCGTGAGAGGGGAATAGGGAGAAAAGCCGTGAGCCGTGAGAGGGGAATAGGGAGAAAAGCCGTGAGCCGTGAGAGGGGAATAGGGAGAAAAGCCGTGAGCCGTGAGAGGGGAATAGGGAGAAAAGCGGTGAGCCGTGAGAGGAAATAGGGAGAAAAGCCGTGAGCCGTGAGAGGGGAATAGGGAGAAAAGCCGTAAGCCGTGGAAGAGACGAGGTGGCGGAGGACACTTCCTGTTGCAGTGGAACAATGTGCTGTTCACGTCTTTCCTTGATGTCGGAACTTCAGTACGTTTCAAGCACAGTCTGTATCAGTAGCATAAGAGCTGTTCTTAATTAGACGAACTATTGATCGGCAAACCTAGATCGGAGAAGAACGGCGATCTTTTGGTTTGTTTCTTAATTGAGGTTGAACAAACCTAGGCGAACTTCAGCAAACCAGGTTTGCCATGGTTCTCTTTCTTAACTGAAGTGCTTGATTCGGCGTACTTACTGTCTGCGAAGGTGTTCAAAATGGCTGCCGCTATGCTGCTTCGCGATTTGAACGATGTTTGTTTTTGTACTCCTTGCAGTAGCGACCCCACAAACAGCGTTGCGCCTCCCACAAATCAATAAAAATAGGTCTTGTTCTTCACACAAGTGAAATATCACCGTCCGCCATATTTGTTTGTATCGGTGACTGTCTTCTTATCTCCAACGCAGAAGAGGGTACAAGTTTTGACCAATCAGAGAAAAAGTTCGCCTTTGTTTGCTCAACACGTTGAGCGAACGTTTTCCGACAGCGAACTATGGTTTGCCGAGGTTCGTGAACTACTTCGAACTAGGTTCGCCGTATCTTTAGATCGTCCAATTAAGAACCAACCTGGTTCGTCCGAGATCGTGAACTGTAGTTCGTCAGAGGTCGCGAACTAAAGTTCGTTTAATTAAGAACATGCTTTAGCCACCCATCCCCGCCCTATACATGTCCTATACCTGTCCCCTCCCACCCTTTCCATCGTATCTAAAAGGGAGCATCGCGTAGTATTGATGAAAAACTGATACACTTATAATAATAATAATACTGAATAACGGTATTTATAATGCGCAGTAATAATTATAACTCTAAGCGCGCACTCACAACTCGCGCACGCAACGACTCACGTACCACAAATAGTGAAATACATTACGACAGTCTGCTTAGGGTGGGGAGTGTGGTGGTATAGTGCTAGAACTGTTGAAAGACACTTTCGTACACTCATATACTAAGGTTCGTGTACCAGAATCGACTCTTTAATGCATTCTGTCCCAGGACCGAAACCCCCAAATTTTGAAGTTGCCCTCTGAAGGACTGTACTACAATTCTAGAGACAGGTCGAACATGATAGTTCAAGGGTGGTGCCAGAATAGCTTGGCGCCTATGGGCGCCAAGCTCTTCTGGCACCACCCTTTAACTATCATGCTCGATCCATGTCTTGCTGCGGTGTGTAGGGGCTGAATGAGTTAAAGTACCATTACTCATAAATCTGAAGACACGTTTCTACACCATTGGTGTTTGTTATGTCTTGTCGACACACCTAATGAACTTTAACATCAGTCATGGACAGGCATCAACAGTAGGCCCTACATGCGTAATCGCACTTATTTATTCTGTACAGCCGTTAGCGTTTCAAACTATTTGTAGCCGTTTCTCGTTCTGATAGCACTATATTTATAGAACGGAGTGGAGGCATTGTCAGGTTACTTGATACGGCGTGTGCTGAACTGGATTCTCCTGTGTCTAAATGAACCATAACTAGACCTGTGTGTAGCGTTTCGCAACCGTTTGTTACAGAAGTGCATCTTTGAACAGTTACGGCGGTAGTGGGCCTTGATGGCAGCACGATACTTGTGACGATGAGTGACAAGTGTTTATCTTATGTATACACCTGCCGTGCAACTTGACGTAGACACCACAAAACACGACTACATCATGACGTTATCTACATCATAATCATCACTGACCAACCGCTCAAGGAGTTTGACTACTATCATGTACCACAAAAGTAGTGCCCCAGCATGAGCTTGCATGGCGCCTCTCCAAGCGCAGAGTTCATCTGGCACTACCCATAAGCTTTCATGGTCGATGAACATCTGTCTCGCCGAGTAATGCTCATCAGAAGACTCCGGCACGGCCAGCAACCAAATTACTAAAAACAGCAGCAAACCGTCAATTGGGCAGAAACAGTACGTTGGCTTTTTCCTTGAATGCGTGCATCTTCGGTGCCGGAATTCCTTAGCCTCTGACCTCAGTCGATAGTATCACAAACCATCTTTTACAAACTTCCAGCAGGTGCCAGTGGCAGATGCCAAAAGAGAGCTAAGCAGGTGATTTGTGTAAGTTTGTCTTGCTTAACCCCTTTCAGTGTCGCAGAAAATAGAACACCGCCTAAACTGCGAGAGGCATTGAGCTTCATGATACCCCGCATTCGCGGGGTCTCATGAAGATCTAAGCCTCTTGCTGAAACCACTTTATATCCATTATCCCGCTGACTGCTGGGGCTATTTGACGTTGAATTGTAGGATGATTTAAAAAACGGATACAGTCAGCGTCTAGGGATTAACCCATTCAGCCCTGACGCCCTACAGCAGGAGATGGGTCGACCATGATAATTCAAGGGTAGTGCCAGATTAGCTTGGCGCCTGTCGGCGCCAAGCTAATCTGGCACTGCCCTTGAATTATCATGGTCGATCCATCTCCTGGAACTAGTGCATAGTCATTAGAGGACGCCTCCAAAATTTGAAAAATATGGCCGTCGGGCTGAAAGAGTTAAACGCTTTCCTTTCTTCCTTGTAGGGGGGAGGAGGACGGAAGCTGGTCGTATCTACTATCGGCGACACCGTAATTGTATGTAACTTTGTACTTGGAGACAAATGACTTTGTCTCAGGTAAATTTTAAGGGAGCATTTATCAAAATGGATCATGAGCGTACGCAGAACTACAAGTGAAGGCAGGTGATATCAATAAGTTGAAAAAGTAAAGGCCGGCATCAACTGTGGAGACAAAAACCACTCTTTGCCTTGGAAGCTTAGACACAGTACAATTCGGAGATAACAGATCGCCAAGAGGCCCGATTCTCCTTGCTGTTATATCCGAAGTTAGTTATAAGCGAGGTAATACACATAGAGAGGGCGTTGTTTGAAAAAGAGCTATACCCGACTGTTGTTGCACAAAAGCTTGGTGATGTCCACTGACTTCGCCAAGTAAACTTCGGCGATTTGCGCATCGGACACTTCGGGATATTAGTACAAATACAAATACAAATACACTGTATTGTTCCAATATATGTAAAATGGAAATTTGTCTTTCATCACATCTTGCCATTGTCTAAGAATAAAGATAAAAGTAAATGTACCTTTAACATCACATCACTTACTAGGTAGATTTCATTAAAGAACAAAAACAACCACAAAAAAAAAAACGCACGCACACACGCACACACACACACACACTCACGCGCACGCATGTACGCACACACACACGTACGCACGCACACACACACACACACACACACACACACACACACACACACACACACAGTCCTAGCACGGCACAAAACCACTGTCTAAGAATAAAGATAAGTAAACGTAAATTTAGCATCACACTTCGTTCTAAAACTAGATAGATTTCATCACACACACACACACACACACACACACACACACACACACACACACACACACACACACACACACACACACACACACACACACACGGATGGGGGTCTAATATCCGACCTTGTTATAAGCGATCATACTTATGGTATGCTTTTCACGTCTACTGCAAGTTTGCAACCTTCACAGTACACATGCACGTAATGCCAGCTCAGTTGATGATAGTGCCTTATTAGCTGCAACTCTCCTGTAATTGTCGACACATCCAAGTCTTGACTCCTCTGCTATTATGTGTGCTGCTCTGTGATGTTGGACCTTGCGGCTTCCAGCCGCAAAGTCCAACATCACAGACCAGCAAAAATGCGCGTGAAGGACCTAGGTCAAAGCTAGTGCGTCGAAAGTTAAAACAATGAGCTGTTGAAGGCAGTTGGGCGCTGATTGATGAGCGTGGGGATGGGGTCACCCAGGTCGTTTTGCGCCGTGTGGGGAGAAGCGGAACAAGAAAAATTAAACACAGTTAGTCTCCAAACTCGAGTTTGCACTGCCGTGAACCTAAAGGGAGCATGAGCATCGCGCTATTCTACGGTTATTCTACGCCGCAGTGCCGGGACGGTCGTCGAATCACACGTGTTGACAGCCATGGGTGTTTTGTTTTGGGCTCGGTGGTCGCGATTTTATCCCGGCTGCGTAAACGTAGCAGCATAGAGGCAACACTAGCCACCAAGATACTTATAGTACATTTAGCTTCTCACAAGCCCCCGCACTCTGCGCGGAACTCATGAAGATCTATGCCTCTTGGGGAGTTTTGTCTTTGGTTATGGGCGAACATTGCTAGGCAGTGAATGCCATCTGTCTGATGTAAAAACAAGAATATATTATCCTCGTGAAAGTATGCGGTAACGGTGGAATGAATGTTTCTTGATAGGTTTATTTGTCTCTGTGCACATCAGATGGAACAGAGAACCTTCTGCCATACCATCTGACGGCAGTTCCGATGAAAGCGGCCTTCAAGGCAGGCTAAAGCCTTGTACTGTCTCCAGCTCTCAACCAAATAATAGCCCTATCCAGGACCATTTTTAGTATATATTTAATTTTTTATTTGTAACCTGGCTTTTAAATTTCTGCCCGTATATGTGCCTCAGCAGATACAAGTATATTCCGTAGTGAACCCGACTCTCTCTGTACCAGAACAAAAGAGGGGGGAAAAGTGTGTTCATTTATAATATGGCCATTGATGTACGGTTACTAAAAAAACAAAAGAAACGGCTGAAACTCACTGCAAAACACAATAGCCCATCTCGCTCCCTTTCCCCCACTCAGCCTGGAAATTAAAATTGTGTGAACTGAAAAAGCAAAACTTAGGCACAGATTCTCATGGGTCACGGTCCTGTAACTTGCGTGGCGGACATTAACTTTTCTCATCTGTAGAAAGGACCACTATCACACTGAATTAGATACACTCAATGATAAACACCTCCTGGCTGGAATAAACATAGATCCTCATGACGCCCGCAGATACGAAAGCTAATGAGAATCCTGACTCTTGCCTGCCTCTATCATTATGCTGGTCCTTACATACAAGAAGCTGCGCGAGCTGATTCAGTGACTGCCTTCCGCCATTGTATTAGACGCGATGACAGCAATTATAAACAAACCGCTCTGCTGGAAAAACTGGACAGAAACCGAGAAGAGCGCGAGCTCACATTCCATCGAATCAAAATGATTAGGTTTTTCTGAGTCTGAGTTAGAACTGAAACACTGGCATGAGCTTGTGGCTTTCTGATCAGTTACCTCACATTCTGTTTGTTTTATCTTTTGTTTGTTTGTTTGTTTGTTTGTTTGTTTGTTCATTCGTTCGTTCGTTCGTTCGATCGTTCGTTTGGTTGCTTGCTTGCTTGCTTGCTTGGTTTTAGTCTGTTTGTTTGTTTGTTTGTTTGTTGTTGTTTTGTTTTTGGTTTTGGTTTTGGGGGTTGTTTTTCTTTCTTTCTTTTTTTTTCTTTCTTTTTTTGTTTTTGTTTGTTGTTGGTCTCTTTATTTTTCTTTTCCTTTGTTTTTTTTTTTTTTTGATTGACTGGTTTGTTTATATTTACAAAATAAACTTAAATAATATTGAAAAATGTGTAGGTTCATGAATCTGGCTAGGAATGTCAAATAATGAATAATGTATGCTTCACTGAAAACATGTTGAAACATGACCTCACAACATAAAACTTTTAAGCACTGTATATGCGCTGCACCTAGAGCATGTCAGTAGTATTCAACGAGACAGAGGGGCAATGAATTCAGTATTTTAAACAAAAATCGTCGATCTGTATTACGCATCTAACTCTAAATATCACGAAAAGGATCGAGCAGGATCCCGCTGGGCTAGGTGGAATTTAACGCCGCCCCCTGCGATGCGACACACATAAAAACTCTACAATTTCTTTCATCCTGGAATTAAATCAATCCTTTCCCAGGGGCTCATGAAAATCTATGCCCCTTATCGGCAAAAATAGGTCCCATGTGTGCGCTGGTCTGTAAGTCTGGACTTTACGGTACCTTGCGGTGCGCGGGCAGGGAGGTCCGGAATTGGAGACCAGCGCAGATGCATCATACGGCTCCATGGCCGCTGGAGCTCTTGTAAATATATTTCAGTTATTGACAGACATAATCCCTATGTGTCACCCTTTCCAACAGCGTAAAAGCCTATCGGGCCGAGGTAGGCCGCAGTGGGCCGACTTCGGCTCGATCGTCTTTGCGTACTGGGTTAGATTAACTCATTCTACCCCATCACCGAAATCCCCAAATTTTGCTGTAGTCCTCTAAAGACTGCATCGCAGGGCAGGACACAGCGGATCGACCATGACAGTTCAAGGGTGATGCCAAAATAGCTTGGCGCCCATAGGCGCCAAGCTATTCTGGCATCACCCTTGAACTATCATGGTCGATCTTTATCTTGCTGTGGTGTGTCTGGGGTAGAATGAGTTAAGTAAAACAAAGTTAATCTATATAACTGTGTCAGAAAATATCTTGTCAACAGCGCAGCATGTAACTTACCATGGCGCTTGTTTGCTGCAGGCTTGCTTGTACCAGCGACAAACAGATTTTTATCACTCAACCAGCAGGTGCCGAAAATAATCTTCGCCCTCTCACATCCAGTGCCAGCAGAACAACTTTCTGAATCGTACTACAAACCACCGTGCGGAATATGACCTCAACCCTGTCGCCTTCGGCACAGCACAGGAAGATGAAGTGGCCAGTGTCTAAACTCCGAGAATCACTGCATGCGAATCCGATCAGTCTCACAGTGAAACTATACCGTAGAGTTTGTTTTAAGCAGCCATCTACTTTGCTAGTAAAACCAAAAGTACGCTGAGGAGCGAAAGAAATGCGACATTTTTGGAATCGATAATTCCAAGAATGTCGCTTTTCCTTTGCTCCTCAGTATAGTCTAAAATAGTCAGGTGCTCTCGCAAGAAAAGTCTTGAAGGGCACAAAGCGTCACCTGCCTTTAAACCATTCAGCCCTGACGCACGACAGCAGGAGATGGGTCGACCATCATAATTCAAGGTTAGTGCCAGATTACCAATCTGGCACTACCCTTGAATTATCAGGTTCGATCCATCTCCTGCAACTGGTGTATCGTCATTAGATGACGCCTCCAAAATTTGGGAAATAGGCCGTCGGGCTGAATGAGCTAATGACGGGGACTCACCGCGAAAAACCTGCGAACTAGACCCCCTCCCAGCTTCCCTCTACCAGGACGGCCTCCCAAAACTTTTGCCCTTCATTACGGACATCATCAACACATCTCTAGAAAATGGCTCCGTCCCCGATATCTTCAAGTCCGCCATCGTCCGTCCTCTCCTCAAAAAACACAACCTCGACCCAAACGAACTCAAGAACTACCGCCCAGTCTCCAATCTCTCTTTCCTGTCCAAGCTTCTTGAGAAGGTCGTCCTCAACCAACTCAACCTCCACCTCGCCGACAACAACCTCCTCAGTCCCTTCCAGTCTGCCTATCGCAAACATCACAGCACTGAAACTGCCCTTCTACATATCCTAAACGACCTGCTTCTCTCCACTGACTCGGGCAACATCTCCCTTCTTACGCTACTCGATCTCTCTGCCGCCTTCGACACCATAGACCACTCTATCCTCCTCCACCGCCTCCACCACTCCTTTGGCATCACTGACTCTGCTCACTCCTGGTTTCTCTCCTACCTCTCCGACAGACAGCAGTCCGTCACCATCGACGGCGTCTCCTCCGACCCAGTCAGGCTCTCCTGCGGCGTTCCTCAGGGGTCCGTCCTGGGCCCGGTCCTTTTTACACTCTACATCTCCCCACTGTCCAACATCATCCAGTCTCACCACATACACCACCACCTCTACGCTGACGACTCACAACTACTAGACAAAGACAAACTCGACAACACTCAGACACTACTGACTCGCACGGCTGACTGCTATGAGGACGTGAAAAATTGGATGACAGCAAACAAGCTCAAACTGAACGACGACAAAACGGAAGCCATGCTGGTAGGCACTCGCCAGAAACTTTCCCAGCTCTCTCCCTCTCTCCACCTTCAACTCGACAGCACCCCCATCTCCCTCTCTGACTCGGTCAAGAACCTTGGCGTTATCCTCGATTCCTCTCTTTCCATGACCAGCTTCGTCTCCGCCACGGCCCAGGCATGTTATTTCCACCTCCGCCGCATCAGTCAGATCAGAAAATACCTCACTACCGAAGCTGCCACCAAACTCGCTGTCTCTCTCATCTTATCTCGCATCGACTACTGCAACTCTCTCCTTTCTGGCCTTCCTCACTCCACCACTCTCACTCTCCAGCGCGTCCAGAACAATGCTGCCCGCCTCGTCCTCAGAAAGAAAAAATCCGACCACATCACTCCCCTGCTCAAGCTCCTTCACTGGCTCCCCATCCCCCAACGCATCCAATACAAGATTCTGTCTCTCTGCTACAAATCCCTGAACAACTACGCTCCTGCGTATCTCTCCAACTTACTTCACCCCTACACTCCTCCCCGCTCCCTCCGCTCCGCCTCTGACCCTCTCCGCCTCCTCATCCCCCGCACGAAACTCAGCACTTTCGGCCCCCGCTCTTTCTCAGTATACGGTCCAACCACCTGGAACACTCTCCCACTCTCTCTCCGTCAGAAACACTCGCTCTCCTCCTTCCAGTCTGCCCTCAAAACTCATCTCTTTCAACAGTTCTAGCACTATATCACCACACTCCCCAGCCCAAGCTGACCGTCCTAATGTATCTTCACTATTTGTGTTACGTGAGTCATTGTCTAAAGCGTGCGCATGCGTGTGCGAGTTGTGAGTGCGCGCTTAGAGTTATAATTATTATAAGATAAGCGCATTATAAATACCGTAATTATTATTATTATTACAATGCACAAAGCCCTCGTCTTTCAGCGAATAATTTATGTGATGGCAACTAAATGAACAGTCCACTTACAAACACGCTAAGTATAAGCCTGTTTTTTACTGCCCAGCAACTGATGCGTAAACTGCGACCGAAGGTTGCTGGCCTAAGAACCGTGACCCTGTCACTTCCAGCGTCAGCTGCCTGGGATGGATCGACCATGATAACTCAAGGCTATTGCCTGATCAGCTTGGCACCTCAACCAAACAGTTAGTCTCCAAACTCGAGTTTGCACTGCCGTGAACCTAAAGGGAGCATGAGCATCGCGCTATTCTACGGTTATTCTACGCCGCAGTGCCGGGACGGTCGTCGAATCACACGTGTTGACAGCCATGGGTGTTTTGTTTTGGGCTCGGTGGTCGCGATTTTATCCCGGCTGCGTAAACATAGCAGCATAGAGGCAACACTAGCCACCAAGATACATACAGTACATTTAGCTTCTCACAAGCCCCCGCACTCTGCGCGGAAATCATGAAGATCTATGCCTCTTGGGGAGTTTTGTCTTTGGTTATGGGCGAACATTGCTAGGCAGTGAATGCCATCCGTCTGATGTAAAAACAAGAATATATTATCCTCGTGAAAGTATGCGGTAACGGTGGAATGAATGTTTCTTGATAGGTTCATTTGTCTCTGTGCACATCAGATGGAACAGAGAACCTTCTGCCATACCATCTCAGACTGACGGCAGTTCCGATGAAAGCGGCCTTCAAGGCAGGCTAAAGCCTTGTACTGTCTCCAGCCCTCAACCAAATAATAGCCCTATCCAAGACCATTTTAGTATATATTTAATTTTTTATTTGTAACCTGGCTTTTAAATTTCTGCCCGTATATGTGCCTCAGCAGATACAAGTATATTCCGTAGTGAACCCGACTCTCTCTGTACCCAGAACAAAAGAGGGGGGAAAAGTGTGTTCATTTATAATAGTGGCCATTGATGTACGGTTACTAAAAAAACACACAAAAGAAACGGCTGAAACTCACTGCAAAACACAATAGCCCATCTCGCTCCCTTTCCCCCACTCAGCCTGGAAATTAAAATTGTGTGAACTGAAAAAGCAAAACTTAGGCACAGATTCTCATGGGTCACGGTCCTGTAACTTGCGTGGCGGACATTTGAGGATCTGTGCCTTTTCTCATCTGTAGAAAGGACCACTATCACACTGAATTAGATACACTCAATGATAAATACCTCCTGTCTGGAGTAAACATAGATCCTCATGACGCCCGCAGATACGAAAGCTAATGAGAATCCTGACTCTTGCCTGCCTCTATCATTATGCTGGTCCTTACTGACATACAAGAAGCTGCGCGAGCTGATTCAGTGACTGCCTTCCGCCATTGTATTAGACGCGATGACAGCAATTATAAACAAACCGTTCTGCTGGAAAAACTGCTGGAAACCGAGAAGAGCGCGAGCTCACATTCCATCGAATCAAAATGATTAGGTTTTTCTGAGTCTGAGTTAGAACTGCAAAATAACTCAAGGGTTGTCAGTGCCAGGTTAGCTTGACGCCTCGAGCAAGATAACTCAAGGGTTGTGTCAGATTAGCTTGGTGCCTGCAGGCGTCAAGCTAATCTGCCACCACCCTTGAGTTATCTTGGTCGATCTATCACCCGCAATGTATTGTGAAAAATCTGGCATTCTATTAAACTAAATTGGAGCCTATTACCCCTAGAACTGAAAGTGACAACAGCGACGCCAAAAGGGGGGGGGGGGGGGGGGCAGGTATTATTCTTTTTTCAACAGGGCGCCAATATTAATAGCTTGTAAGCTACGCTGTCATGGCCAGCGTGCCTCCAAAAGCCTCAGCTGCATTGTGCTACCTGTCATTTGTCAGCTTGCTGTAAACCACAGGCAGCGGCTGATCAAAGGTTGATTTGAAATTCACTTTACTTTGTGTGACACACGAGTAAATTTCATACTTTCGGTCCCCGCTCCTTCTCCGTCTACGGTCCATCCATCTGGAACACTCTCCCACTCTCTCTCCGTCAGAAACACTCTCTCTCCTCCTTCCAGTCCGCCCTCAAAACTCACCTCTTTCAACAGTTTTAGCACTATATCACCGCACTCCCCACCCCAAGCTGACCGTCGTAATGTATTTCACTGTTTGTGGTACGTGAGTCATTGTCTAAAGCGTGAGCATGTGTGCGCGAGTTGTGAGTGTGCGCTTAGAGTTATAATTATTATAAGATAAGCGCATTATAAATACCGTAATTATTATTATTATTAATTATTATTATTATTACTTGTGTCGGCCATAGCCTGTGTTGTAAACTGAGACTGGGTTCCATGTTATTTCTTTCTTTGTTATCCTCGGGAAGTCCCTTCCTTAACTCATTCAGCCCGACGCACGTATTTCCCAAATTTTGGAGGTGTCATCTAACGACTATGCACCAGTTGCAGGAGATGCGCCAAGCTAATCTGGCACTACCCTTGAATTATCATTGTCGACCCATCTCCTGCTGTAGTGCGTCAGGGCTGAATGGGTAAATAGCATGCCCCCTCCTGACAATACACCTCCTTCATAGCATGCCCCTTCCTGACAATACACCTCCTTGATAGCATGTCCCCCTTCTGACAATACACCTCCTTGATAGCATGTCCCCCTTCTGACAATACACCTCCTTGATAGCATGTCCCCCTTCTGACAATACACCTCCTTGATAGCATGTCCCCCTTCTGACAATACACCTCCTTGATAGCATGCCCCCTCCTGACAATACACCTCCTTGATAGCATGCCCCCTCCTGACAATACACCTCCTTGATAGCATGCCCCCTCCTGACAATACACCTCCTTCATAGCATGCCCCCTCCTGACAATACACCTCCTTGATAGCATGCCCCCTCCTGACAATACACCTCCTTCATAGCATGCCCCTTCCTGACAATACACCTCCTTGATAGCATGTCCCCCTTCTGACAATACACCTCCTTGATAGCATGTCCCCCTTCTGACAATACACCTCCTTGATAGCATGCCCCCTCCTGACAATACACCTCCTTCATAGCATGCCCCTTCCTGACAATACACCTCCTTGATAGCATGCCCCCTCCTGACAATACACCTCCTTGATAGCATGCCCCCTCCTCCTTGAATCCATGTTCTTGGACATGTAAAGTTTTTTCGGCCTCGAATTCAGGATGATTGCAGAAACATAGCCTGCGTCGGACTGCACTCCACGGGATAACCCACATCACACTGAGGCTAAATACTTCAAATGTGTACACTGCCATATGCAAGCTACATTATAGTACTTACAGATAAGGATATAGACCAACGGCTTTAGTTCAAGGGTGGTGCCAGAATAGCTTGGCGCCTAGAGGCGCCAAGCTATTCTGGCACTACCCTAAAACTATTTTAGTCAAACTTATTTCACACGCTGGTGTATTCCGAATGACAAGGGTTAAACATACTACGCCGCCGAGGATTTGCACATCCTAAACCGGCTGATCTTGTCCCCTTTCTTGCCGGAAAAAAAGGTGAACACCACCAAGCCACAACCGTCTAGCGGACACAGTGTTGTCAGCAAAAGAGTATAGATCCACATGAGCCAGGCTCTATACTTCTTGCAGTTGGTGGGTGGTTTCAAGTCACATTCTCTTGGCTGTGAAGAGGTTAATTACGATGTTCCAGCTTCGCCTCTTGTTTACCCTGTTTATCTCCGTCCGTATGCCTTGGATTGATCTGATTATTCGGTGTCGAATTTGCCGTGATTTTTAACACATCCACTTGCACTGAAGGTCGAACTGTTTACAGCACTGAGACAATGCCGATACCTCGTGTGGCAGTCTCTTATCGCGGGACACGCGTGAATATAATGTTTCAAAAACCTTTGAAATCTGCTGTAACCGCACTCGGAAGTCTGAACTGCACATTCAATTACGGGTGGTGCCAAAATTGCCAAATATTATCTGCGTGACTGACTCACCAACACCGTGTTACTTTTTGTACATCCATCCGGTGAGGGGATTTGCAGCATTGCCGAAATAAAAGAATCGTCCGTGCGCTTAGAAGTATGACTCGGGAAGGTATCCGTAAGGAGAGAGTCTGCACCTGATCGCCACAAATACCTTTGGAATAGTGAGGCACTGCATTTGGGCCAAAACCCCACTGGAAAGGCATATCGCACAGACAGCATGATAAATGAACGTGCGCGTCAGATTAACTTGAAATAGAAAGAGGCCACTATTACCTGCTCCTTACATATTATAGACTTGTCTAGACTCTTCGCACACCACTACTAAGCTCTCGGCGTGCTAAAGGCACCCCGGCCGATGTCAGCCGCAGTAGGCCCGCGCACGGCCGTGCTCGGGCCACTGCGGCTGACGTCGGCCCGTTCATTCATTCATTCATTTTATCCCTTTTCCTGTCCCTATGGCACCGAAGTGATCAGAGACTAGCGCTTTTACTTAAGTTAACAAGGACAACAAACAGTAAAAAAGAAATATTCTATTAATACTTTTTATAAAATTCGCCACACTATCTCTTCATGTTTAAAAAAGAAAAACAACAATTGTCCTTGTATGGAAGAAGGAATATATAGGCCCGTGTATCTGTTGCTTACTATAAGTGGGCATCGGTCAAGCCAACGAGGCAGAAGTTGGTATGAAGACAGGCTCTCGGACAAACAAATCGCGTGTGTGCTGGTCTGTGGCATTGCGCCTTGCAGGTTGTAGCCGTAAGGTTCAAAACTACAGACCAGCACACTAGACAGAAAAGATCAAGGTCTTTCGCCATCTCAATCTTTTGATTAGATATCAGAATGTAGACAGCTCAGGAAAAAAAAAAAGTGTACTGACGGACAGGTAGCAGCCTAACTTCTTTAGGCCAGCTTAGGTATCTTTTTGTCTACCGTATTTAAAACATACGGTAGACTTTAAAATGGGGCTGGGTCGGAGCGCATTCCTGAACATGCACATGACGTTTTTGGCGTGCGGGGCAGAAATTCTGGCAAAGAAGTAACAAGATCAAAATGACGTCACGTCTAGCTACGCAAACCTTGCTAGAGAACGTCTTATGGGCACCAAACGCTGTGTGTGTGTGTGCGTGCGTGCGTGCGTGCGTGCGTGCGTGCGTGCGTGCGTGCGTGCGTGCGTGTGTGTGTGTGTGTGTGTGTGTGTGTGTGTGTGTGTGTGTGTGTGTGTGTGTGTGTGTGTGTGTGTTTCTCTGTGTCTGTGTGTATGTGACAGCGACTACAGCCCGCGTTTGACGACGGAAAATCTTGAAATTTTAGGATATTGTCCCTAACAGAATAATCTCGGGGCTCTTTTTCGATTTTTTTTTATTAAGATGCTCATTGGCGAGAAAATGGCCGTTTCAAAAAAACCGGTTGATCCACACTGGAGTCCGTATTTTTTCTTATTTTTACTAAATATTTTGCGCATAGTTAGATAAAAGGGAGATATTGAATGAGTTTGTTAACCAGCATTGTATCTCTAGAACTTTTTGAGTGATAATTATTTTTTTTTTAAATATATTTTCACGTTTTTGGGATTAATTTCACGAATTATATGGGTTAATCTTAAAACAATTGAATCTTTTTATATATATAAAAAAAATCTTCTCATTAATAATTGCATGATTTTTCGTATACGGTATTTACATAAGCCTACAGTTTGTCTCGCCTGTCGGGTACGATTAGGTCAATTGTGACCTGTATGCCCTAGGTGTGAAAATCAGACAGTTTTCTGCACCACTTTTTCGGAGTCATTTGTAAAACAGCTAACATAACTTTAATTTTTTCTTTTACAAAAAAAAGCTATCTTCTCATTAATACCCGCATGATTTTCATAAACAGTGTTTGCATAAGCCTGCTGTTTGTTGCGGCCCTAGGGTAGGATTAGATCAAATTGTGACCTGTAAGCCCTAGGCGTGAAAATCAGCAAGAAAATTGCAAAGTTGATTCTCTGATACGTCAAATGTTAGTACTGCGATGAGTAACGTATAACATCGAGTCGACTATGAACACAGCGTCGTGGGACTAATGATGCAATGACGTGAAGCTTGAAGTGACGTCATTTCGCTGCTCGTGCTATTATTCTCTTTAGAATAGCTATGCTACGCCAGACCACGGATCTTACAAATGGCCGGAATTGCCGTGTGTCCGTCTTTATATGCATTTATGTGTGCCAGTGTGTGTGGATCAGAGGGTGGGTTAGAGTAGAAGGAGATGGATCCTTGTCGCTACACGAGCCCACAGAGTGTACTAATGGCGGGAAACGCCGTGTGCCCGTCTTTATTTGTGTGCGCCGACGTGTGTATTGATCAGGGGTTGGTTTAGAGAGGAAGGATATGGATCAGCATCATAAGCCTAAAAGTATGAACAACTCTGAATGTTCCTAAAAGACAAACGCATCTGAGCTCCAAACAATACGGTAGATTTTGAGATGAAATCCTCATCTTGTTTTTTTAATTTAACGTATTTAGCCCGGGACATTATCGCAGGAGATGGATCGACCATGCTAATTCAAGGGTAGTGTCAGATTAGTTTGGCGCCATCAGGCGCCAAGCTAATCCAGCACTACCCTTGAATTAGCATTGTCCTTCCAATTCCTGCGAATGGTACATATTATTGCGTAGGTGGCATCTCGACAAAATGGAAAAATTTTGGGCTTGAAGTTAACACATTCTACCCCAGGCCCGAAATCCCCGAATTTTAAAGTTGCCCTCCGAAGGACTGTATTACAATTCTAGAAACAGATCATGCATGATAGTTCTAGGGTGGTGCCAGAAAAGCTTGGCGCCTATGGGCGCCAAGGTATTCTGGCACCACCCTTGAACTATCATGCTCGATCCATGTATTGCTGTTGTTGAATGATTTAGCTGGGCTTAGGAGAGTCAGCTGCAGAAAGGGACTGAAGCATTGAACTCATCAGGTACTATTCTAGACTGAACTGTCATGGTCAGTCCCGGGCCGGACGGCTCCTACAGACAAGCCCAAGGGCTCATGTAAATCTGCCTCTTGCAAATGAAAGGAATGTAGACTATATTGGACGTCATATTTATAAGCATTTGCTTCAGGTCAGTCTCGCCGAAGTTCACTTCCATTCCGATGAGGTCGGCTTAACTCATTCTACCCCAGACACACCACAGCAAGATAAGGATCGACCATGATAGTTCAAGGGTAATGCCAGAATAGCTTGGCGCCTATGGGTGCCAAGCTATTCTGGCATCACCCTTGAACTATCATGGTCGATCTGTGTCCTGCACTGCAATGCAGTCTTCAGAGGACAACGGCAACATTTGGGGATTTCGGTCTTGGGATAGAATGAGTTAACGACCTTGCCGACAAATTAGTCATTAGCTGCGTCGAGACGTTAGTCCCCTGCGAACCCCTTGGAGGACCCACCTGCAAGAGACATAGATCCTCATGAGCCCCTGCCTCTTGCCGTACACGAACTCATGATGGCCTGTTCTCTTTCCGCTAATAATACAATTCAGCGGCCACATTTGCATTACTAGGAGGAGTGTGGTGCTTGGAGACACAGCCACTGACTGCACTGAGCAGCTCTTTAAGTTCATTAACCCATTCAGCTCTGACGCCCTACAGCTGTCCTTCAATTATCATGGTCGATCCATCTCCTGCAACAGGTGCATAGTCGTTAGATGACGCCTCCAAAATTTGGGAAATACGTGCGTGGGGTTGAATGAGTTAAAGAAATTCCGGACTCGTTACCGAAGGAGCTCAAGTCAGCTTCGATTGATGACGGGTCTAATGCTAGCAACTCAGCACTTTATTTCGTTTCCTTAAAAAAAAAATCTTCCGTGAGTTCTTACTATAAATGTGTGCTGGTCTGTGATTTCGGACGTTACGGCCAATGGCCGTAAGATCCAAAATCACAGCTCTGCACAGACATGTGCCAGTCAGGTCGAGGCCAAAAAAAAGACACTGAAGAAGGACTGAAAAAGGGGCGGAGGATAAATACTTAAATGCAGCGGAAGAGAGAGGTACAGCCGGATTTACTGCTCGTTCCGGTCAGTTTAGTTCTTTATGATGCAAAATAAAGTTGTTTGTGTGTCACTTGCAAATTCCGTTGTCAAATTTTTAACATTTTCTTGTTTCCGTGAAATGGTCGTTTTTGTCGATCGTTCACACCGTCCTCTTATTTGTGTTAACTAGCTCTGACAAAAAAAGTACCAAAATAAAAACAAAAACTATGCTTTTGACCTTCATTGTAATTCTGTAGCTGCTGCTAAATCTGAATAAATTTGTACTTATCCCCCCCCCCACCCCCCACCCCCGCCCTTTTTTTTTTTTTTTTTTTTTTGCTTCTCTTTTCTCTGTTTGTTTGTTTTTTAAATAAATTTCTTTCTCTCCTTCATCGTCCTCTTCATCTTTCTTCATAATTACTTTCAAGTATATTTAGGAGTAGTTTAGTGGTCTGCTTTAGAGGACGCCTGTAACACACTACACAAACTGACATAATTATGTTTAGTCTACATGCAGCTTCCTCAGCCACATACTGTTATTTAATTTAGAAGTCTTCTAATTACATCAACAAACTCAAATTAAACAGGGGCCGGAGCTCAAGCTGCACAGTCCAGTGATGTGACGTCTGCAATACGTAAGTTTAACCCTTTCGCTGCCTGTGGTCGGAAACTGAGATTTTGAAATCCTTGTTGATTTAAAAGCCCAAGTCGTAAAAGGTACATGGATGCAAAGTAGTGTCAGCAAGATGCATAGATCCTCATGAGCCCCCGGCAGTCGGGGGGGCTCATGAGGATCTATGCTTCTCGCACCTGGGTCGTGTTCACGTTTTGTCGACATTGAAGGTCATCATTAATTCCAGTTTTATAAGTCAAGCCAGCAAGAAATCGCTCTAATTTAACGCGTCAAAGGTTGGTAGTCTAAGCAAGAGACATAAATGATCATAAACACCTGCCACGGTAGACGTTCATGAGAATCTATGTCTCTTGTTCAGCAAGCACGTTATTATCAATGAACGACACACAAAAAACCCGGCAACAATGCCAATCAAAGGGCGATTACTTTCGATCAAGGTCATATTTTCCCCCAATTACCCCAGCTCCTCCGACAAATCCCTCAGAAGAGCTTACGAAGTCTGACAGAGAATCTCATCCAGCTGTAACAGGCATACGTTCTCACGAGCTTGCTACAAATGCACGGACTTACGACTATCCTCGTCCTGGACAGCTAGAAATGATGTGCCGTTCGCTGTATACCTGTGTTCCCCTGACGGAGCAATAACCAGGTAATCGTCAATTCAAAGAGAAGTGACGCAGTTGCAAGAGGCATAGATCCTCATGAGCCCCCCGCATTCGCGGGGGGCTCATGAGGATCTATGCCTCTTGCTATCTTTTTCTAACTTTGTTCATGCTATCCCTATTAGGCGGACGGACTTCAAATCTGCGACTCCGTGTACCAAGACTAGGGGCGTGTGATCCATCAACCGGACAGCTTGCGATCATTTTGAGGACGCCGTCATTCAGTGAAATGTTTAAGGAACATTGAATCACGCATAGGCTCATGGTAATAGAAGCCCCATAGAAGCCCGAAAAGCCCCCAACGTAACCCTAAATAACGACCGCGGTTGCAGTCAAGTGCGGAACATGCTGTCACAGATGAAACAGATTATATTCCTAAGTACTACAAGCTGTCTGAGCCATCTGACATTTCGATGAAACCTTCTTAATTAGAACACGGGTGACCAAAATATTTGTGTTTCAGTGTTCTCCCTTCAAAAAATAAAATTAGAAATAATGCAGAGAACCAGAGTACAGGTGATACGAATAGGTGTTAACAAAATACTTTACTTCCTATTCATTTTCTTGTTCTTTATTTTGAATATGTGGCTGTACCACAAATTCAAAGTAGTAATGAAAAGGAAACAAGTGACCAAAAAAATTAGAAGAAAAAAAATTATGTACGGCAAAACATATTACAATGATACACAAGAACAAAA
The DNA here is from genome assembly GCA_036245525.1 of Semisulcospira habei. Lineage (NCBI taxonomy): Eukaryota > Metazoa > Mollusca > Gastropoda > Semisulcospiridae > Semisulcospira > Semisulcospira habei. The sequence continues at coordinate 281,686,052 of BTPG01000002.1, read as the reverse complement.
CAAACTGCTAGTCGCAGCTGTAGACATCAATTCAAAGTGATCGTAGGGTAACAAACGTGGAAATAAACATACACAATACAAAAACACGCTCAATCAGAAAACTTATAAGCTTGCCAAACTACTAATATGATGACTGACTAAAGGAAAGCTTCATTACTGGGAAGGGGGGGGGGGGGTGAATAAAGCAAACCGCAACTCCAACGAAGTCGTTAACTCCGTTACCACCAAGCCAAGGCGAATTCTAACCAGCTACAAGAGACATAAATCCTCATGAGCCCCCGCGACTGCGTGGCCTCATGAGGATTTGTGTCTCTTGTTGGTCCTGTGTGTTCTTTATGCATGTTACTGGTCCCATTTATTTTGTGTCCTTTAGGCGAATGTCTTAATCAGTGTGCGGTGGTTTCTGACGCGAAAACCGTGATCACTGGCAACGGAGTTGTTAAGGAAAGCTAAAAGAAAGAAGCCACAACAAAAGCTCCCAATGTGAATAAAGATAACAGGAAGCAATGTCACGCGCAGTCGCATCCTGGCATCTAGGAATGCCGGGAAGATTGTTGCCGGTGTACCGCGCCAGAAAAGAGGTATAATTCAGATCGGCCCAGCGTCAGCTTGACGTACGACTGAAAGATTGACACCGGGTCAACTTTAGCGTGGTAATTTGGATTAGGGCAGTAACATGACAAATGCATCTCCCGACAGATCGACCCAGTGTCATTCTGGCGTACGCCAGAGTGACTCCGGGTCGATCTGGCGGCCGAGGCATTTTGACGCTTTGTACCGGCAGAGCAAAGATACACTTTTTCAAACGGATCCACTCAAAAAGACATACTGAGATACGCGAAATCTAAATAGCCACTTTCAGCCTAGCGCATCTCTTTTTGATTGCCAAGGCAAATGGCTCTGAACTTTACGTAGTAGCTTTGGGAATCGAAGACTGAACAAACAAGAACGAAAACCCATTTCGTGTTCCGGACTTAGGATAAAAAATAGTTGTCGAAGCCAAATAAATAAATGAATGAATAAATAAATAAATAAATAAATAAATAAATAAATAAATAAATAAAAGTGCAGTCGTACAGTAAAAATGCGTCATGTTGGAACAATAACAAAGATCGACAAAAGCACTACGGCAGCTAGAAGGTTACGAGATGTCCACATCACTTCTGAATTAGAAAGGAAAAACAAACACCGCGTTAAAACTAAATAACATTAGTGACACGCTGAATACATTCAGTATTTATAAACACATGTCAACATTTTGTGCTTACAACTCAACGTGAAGCCATCAAGAAAACAGCAGGAAAGAAAAACACCGAAATTATTGCAGCAGAACCGGTTATCAGCGATCACCTTTACGAGAGATCCCTTGTCATTTAGGTGGCTACATGTATAGTCACCTAATGGATGGTGTTTAACTCATTCAGCCCGACGCAAGTATTTCCCAAATTTTGGAGGCGTCATCTAACGACTATGCGCCTGTTGCAGGAGATGGATCGACCATGATAATTCAAGGGAAGTGCCAGATTAGCTTGGCGCCCACAGGCGCCAAGCTAATCTGGCACTACCCTTGAAATTATCATGGTCGACCCATGTCCTGTTATAGTGCGTCAGGGCTGAATGGGTTAATGACAGCTGACACTTTTTGCCCTTCAGTAGCACCTTTCTATTCAGACCACTGTGATCCCTCAAAACAGGTTCTACTGTATGAAGGCCGGAGACCACACAGAATAATAATGTGTATGCTGATCTGAGGTTTGAACCTTACGTTCCAGAGAGGTATGACCCAAAGTCACAGTGCAGACATAACCGACAACGCAAACCATGAAATGTTGAATCTATGCCAGTAGCAACCACCTATTTTAATAATAATAATAACACATGGTATTTATATGGCGCATTTCTCATAATTTATTTATAATATAACTCAATGCGCATGCGAAAACGACACACACACACACACACACACACGCGCGCGCGCGCGCGCGCACAGATACACACACACACACACACACACACACACACACACACACACACACACACACACACACACACACACACACACAGAGTCTGCAGTTTGAAAATGAAGTCAAACTTACTGTTGTTCTTTCCTCCATTTCAGTGAATTAACAAAGCTGACATTTTTTTTTTCTCAGAAAGACAAACACTTTCAGCACACTTTCTTTGCAGTCACGGTCAAACTGTCAAATGGCACACCAGTTAAGCACACAATCTGGCACACGAAATATGCAACTCTCAGATATGAACATTATGACAAGACAACAGAATCAGAAACCTTCATGAGCACTGCATCACCAGAAGCCATGAGTATTTTGAAATCGCTCAGTCCATTGTGTTTCCGTCTCAGATGAACAAGCCGTCTCCTTTTCGTAGGATGTTTCAGCAAAATGCACAAATCTGCGATATAGTTTTTGCCTGCAGAGATAAGAAGCTTGATCGGACGGGCAGTGTTGATTGAGTATGAAATGTGTCCCTAGGCACCAGCGCGCGCGAGCCGTGATCAAACACCGCCCAATCAAACGTCGATGCATGCCTGGTATACACTGATCTGCTCCGGAGCTTAGATTACGTACTCCATCAGCCAGACCCAGAAATCTTCAAGAGGCATAGATTCTCATGAGAATCCATGTCTCTCGAGTTTCAGCATTCGCAGAGGATGCTCAGTAGAATCCGTGCATTGTTACTGGTATGCCGGATCGACCATCTTTACAGGTATAGGTTTTACGTGCAAGATCTGTGGGAGCTAAAAACTCGGAAAGTTCCAAAGACTTCATTCTTTATTAAAAACCCACAATATCACCACAGACCCTCATGCCAGATTCCAGCGACAAGCGCCGATCCTCATTGCCCCATGATGTGTGCAGATGCTCATCAACGTCTATGTCTCTTGTTGGTGGTACAGTATGTACTGAAGACACTAATCCTTCTCTAAAGAGAAAGTTGCTGAGCGCGTCCGCTAGAGAAAAAAAATATGTATACGACTGCCAAGTCACTTCGTCTGGAATACTCATGAATAGTTTATTCCTAAGCTCCCTCCTACCCCCACCGGACCCCCACTCCCACCCACTCGAAAAGTGCATCTGAGGTACTGTAAAGCTGAAAGGCAACAAGTCAGCACTTCAGACACAAATCTACGAAAAATGATTTATAAATCAGCTCTTTTTACTTATGCGATGCAACCTTAGCCCCAGCGCCGTAGAGCAGTAGATGAATTTTCCATGATAATTCAAGGGTAGTGCAAGAGGAGCTTGGCGCCTTCAGGCGCCAAGCTTATCTGGCACTACCCTTGAATTATCAAGGTCAAGACATCTCCTGCAACAGGTACATAGTCGTTAAGTAACACTTCCAAAATTTGCGAAAAGGCACCCGTGGGGCTAAACTGAGATAAACGACTACATGCCACTAGCAAGAAATAGATTGACTGTTTCAGTTCAAGGGTAATACCTGATTTATAAGGAACAGTTCTTTGAAATATCTCTACAGATTCATTTCACGCCGCTGTGCGTTGTCAGAATCGAAAACGAGAGTCACGACTGGTGTATATAAGAAGCACCTTCGGGAACTGGGGTCAACTGCATGAGTGAGCTTAAATACTGTGCACGCCACTAAGCAAGGTATTCCTCTACAGAAACATTGTGCTTAGTGGCGTGAGCTGTAGTTTAGCCTACTCATGCAACTGCCCCTGGAAATGTAGGAACTCATGCAGCATGTGAGCCCTAAATTCAAAATTAACAAATTTGAAACTACCAATAGAATTCAGGAGAGAGAGATCGGTGAGGTTTGTGCGGGTGAGGCTGGAAGCAGCACTAGTGGGGGTGGGGGGAGGGATCGTGGATTTGTCTGCCTATAGTTTGGTGCCCTTAAATGGCTCCGATCATCTAGCCGCTCGGAACCGCACGCGCCTTTCTCTTTCCGAAGTCCCCGTTTCTTCCGGCGGGCCCGGACTAGTTCTAGTTGACCACACCAACAGGAGCGTGGGTGCTTGTCTGTTATTTTGGACCTTACGGCCTAGAGCCGTGAAGGACAACATCACAGACCCGAAAACATTTCATGCGGCGTCACGTGGCAGAATGTCTCTTTCACATCATGCACCAAATGCGAAGCGAAAGCAGCCATTATTAACCAACAATGCGACAAGAGTTACGACAGGATGTGGAACGACCATGATAGTTCAAGGGTGGTGTCAGAATAGCTTGGCGCCTGTAGGCGCCAAGCTATTATGACACCACCCTTGAACTATCATGGCCGATATGCCTCCAGAATTGCGACGCAGACCTCAATGGATACCTAGCAAGATTGGTAATTTCATCTTCTAGTGATGTCTTTTTTATCTTTCATTGTACAGCGTTTAAAGCCTGCATTGCAGGGAGTCGGCGCTATTTCATTATGATGATGATGATGATGATGATGATGATGATGATGATGATGATGATGATGATGATGATGATTTATTATTATTATTATTATTATTGTTATTATTATTATTATTGGCTTGACTTCGCGAACGAAGATTCTATAAGGGTTGCCCACGACGTCTGCAGGCATGTTCGTGGCTGCGGAGGCCAAATCAGTACTCGAACAGCCCGCAAATCCGCAGATGGACCAGTCAGGTATTTTGCACCTGAGCAATGATGGTCGGACAATCTAAAACGAATTGTATACAGTTCTCGGTTACCAATCCAAATTCTCAGCTGTTTATTTTATAAGTGAAAGCGCTACATCTCCTTCCCCTTCTATACCTTGTAATACTCAAATATTTAGAGAACCATATAATATTGCTCTTTCAATACCTTATAATATTTCTCTACTACCAACTGTGTGTCTAGCAATACATTTACGTTTGAGTCTCCGACCATTTACGTTTGAATCTCCGGATGCATGGGCTCATGAGAATCTATGCCTCTTGCAGATGGAAGGGTTGGCTGGGGTCTAGTGAATGACATACCATGTACTTTTCTTCTTTTTTTACGGCATATGCTATGCCTTGCGAAATCAGTCTCTGACATATGGGTGACTGAACTGTAGACACATCCATGTCAGTGTCTGTCATGAAAATAGGCCATTAGTATTTCCCATATCCCATTCGGTTGGTCGCAGGTCGAGAGTTAGACTGTCGTTTAGATGCTATCTCCCTCTAGCGGGCGTCTGGCGAGACCGGTATGGGCAAGGGAGATAAGCAAGGAGGACCGCCGTAACTAAGGACGCTTAACCCACCCCGATTACTGGGATTGCCCACGACATCTTGAGTAAGCTCCCTTGACTTCGTGCGTTTCAAACTGAATAAAATAAGTTAAACTGGGCGGACCTCTACAAGCAAAAGGCATAGATTCTCATGAGCCATGCAGTGATAGGGCTCAAGAGAATCTATGCGTCTTGCAAATAAAGGGGATAGTAAGAGGACTATAAAGGTTTTATGCTCTCATCTGGAGAGAAGAAGAAGAGTTAGTTAGTTAATGGGGTTTAACGCCAAGCTGGCGACTAAAGCCATCTCACGGCGGGAAGGGTAAAAGTCTGGTCAGCCAGACTAAGAAAAAGCATGATGCAAATACAGTTTAAAAGTATTCTCAGCTAAAAAAAAATATTTTAAGTCACACAGGTCAATCATACATGTATGCAGACGTTGGAAGTTCATAAGAACAGTCAGATTTATATAGGCTACAGAGACTAAAATTTTGTAAAACATATTGGCCTGCTTTAGAAAGCTGAAGATTTTGTCCGGGGGAACGTCCCGAAACAAAACCTTCAAAGAGTCTGCTGTCTAGTGTTTCCGCCGTATTTCGATTAGGTCAGCACATGATGTAGAAGAAGAAGAGCCAGTCGCATGAGTGAGCTTAGTCCTGCGCAAGCCACTAAGCAAGGTGCTCCGCTTTAGCGGAGCACCTTGCTTAGTGACTGGCGCAGGACTAAGCTCACTTATGCAACTTACCTAGAAGAATACGAATAAGAATATGAGGGCTTTTAGAGTCTGAGTGAACAATTTTCAGTGTTGCATAATTCTTTAGCAGACACGCAAAAAAAAAAAAAGCTTAGCATCGAACATAACGCAGCAGCTTAACATCATGTAAAAGGCCGTGCCGATAGTGATCTAATGTATGTGTTTACTCTCCGCGGGCTGACACAAAACAAAGCAACATTTATTATTCACCCCTTCACTGCCAGTGATCGCAAATTTCGCGTCTGAAACTGACGACTGTACACTGACCGACAACCGCGTGAAGAACACAGATGTACATGGCCCAAAAATAGGCATAAAAAACACAGGACTAAGAAGGGACATAAATCCTCATGAGCCCCCGCTGTCTCGGGGTCTCATGAGGATTTATATCTCTTGCATGGGATATTAAGCTCCGGCAGTTAATGTTAATACCAAAGGGAATCACTCCACGCTGGACCAACATGTAAAACAGTTAGATCCCTTGGCACCTTCCTGGCGGCGTCAAGCGGGCTGTCCACGACAAAGGCCAGACATACAGAACATGAAATTCAACATAATTATGTTGTCTAGTCTAGTCACCCTTGCTGAATACAAACGATCGCCCAGCAAAAAGAAGCTGCAGGTTATTAGGGCTGCCAGGAGCACGGTCAAACAGACTGCCAAGCGTTGCGCTAAAGAGTACTGGACGGAGCTCAGTGAGAACATCCAGATTGCAACCGTAAGAGGTAACATCAGAGGAATGTACGACGGCATTAAGAAAGGCATTAGGACCAACCCAAAACAAGACGGCCCTCCTCAAATCCTCCACCGGGGAAGTTATTACGGACAAAGGCCAGCAGCTGGAGAGATGGGTGAAACACTATTCTGACCTCTACTACAGACATGACCGCCGTGACCCCATCAGCTCTCAACGCCGTCGATTGCCTGCCTGTAATAGATGAGTTAGATGCAATGACAACAATAGAGGAGTTCAGCAAAACCATTGACAGCTTGGCTTCAGGCAAAGCCCCAGGCAACGATGGGATCCCCCCGGATTTGATCAAGAACTGTAAGGCCACCCTCCTTCTCCCCCTGCTTGAGGTCCTACTCCAGTGCTGGCAGTAGGAGAGGTACCACATGACATGAGGGATGCCAAGATTACTACCCTCTACAAAAACAAGGGCGAGGGAAACGACTGTAACAACTACAGAGGCACCCTTTTCAGGAATTGTCGGCAAAGTCTTTGCCCGGGTCATCTTGATCCGTTTGCAGAAGCAGCCAGAACGTGTCTATCCCGAGTCACAGTGAGGCTTCCGAGCTGAGCGGTTAACGGTAGATATGATCTCCCTCAGTCAACTCCAGGAGAAGTGCAGGGAACAACACATGCCTCTGTATGTCGCTTTTATTGACCTCACCAAAGCCTTCGACCTGGTCAGTAGAGACGGTCTGTTCAAGATCCTCTCAAAGATTTCATGCCCACCCAAACTGCAGAGTATGATAGAATCCTTCCACACCAACATGAAGGGGACAGTGCAGTTCAACGGCAGCACATCCGAACGCTTTGACGTATGCAGCGGAGTCAAACAAGGCTGTGTCCTGACCCTTACTCTCTTTGGGGTCCTCTTCGCTGTCCTGCTCAAGCATGTCTTTGGTAATGCAACAAAAGGAATCTACCTGCGAACCAGATCAGATGGCAGGCTTTTCAACCTTGCCCGCCTCAAAGCCAAGGCAAGAATACTCGAACCCCTCATCAAGGACATGCTGTTCGCATACCCAGCAGGAACTGCAGTCACTGATGGACCGATTCTCCCAGCCTTGCAAGGACTTCGGATTGACTATCAGTCTAAAGAAGACGAACGTCTTGGGACAGGACACAGAGACACCGCCATTCATCACCATCGACAACTACGAACTCGACGTCGTCCACCAGTTCACGTACCTTGGGTCCACACTCACCGATAACCTCTCTCTGGACATCGAAATCGACAAGAGGATTGAGAAGGCTAATGCAACTCTTGCACGCCTCACAACTTGAGTGTGGACAAATCCAAGCTGACTGTGTCATCAGCATACTGCTATACGGCAGTGAGACATGGACCACATATGCTAGACAGGAGAGAAGACTCAACATCTTCCACCTGAGAAGCATCCGCCGTATCCTGGGTATATCTTGGCAAGATAGAGTGGTCAACACCGAAGTCCTGTCACGCGCTGGCCTCTCCAGCATGTACAGCCTACTCAGACAACGCAGACTGCGCTGACTCGGCCACGTTCACCGCATGGAAGATGGCCGCATCCCAAAAGACATCCTCTACGTAAAACTGGCTGCTGAGAGAAGAAACACTCGTCGCCCCAAGCTACGACTTGTAGATGCCTGCAAGAGGGACATGAGAGCACTGGACATTGACACTGGGTCCTGGGAACGCTTGCGGTTGACCGTGCGAAGTGGAGAAGTATCCTCCACCAACACCTCAAGTCAGGGGGAAAGAAGATGTCGAAAGCAGCAGCAGACAAGCGGGCACGCAGAAAGGAGTGCAACAACTCCATCAGACCAGCGACCACGTACATTTGTGATCTTTGCAGCAGGGACTGCCACTCCCGCATTGGCCTCTACAGTCACAAAAGATGCTGCTTCAAATCCAGCTGACCAGGCAATCAGATCAGAACAACTAGGATGCATTATCTATGGTCGATTCAGACCGACAGAGGCCCATTAATTAATTAATTAATGTCTAGTCAAAGCAGCGCCTAGACACCGCTCTACTACATTACCCATTTACCCATTGCGCAAAGGCCATCGGGCCGCCGTTGGCCCGCGCACGACCGTGCGCGGGCCGACGGTGGCCCGATGGCCTTTGCGTATTGGGTAGGCACTCAGTCAGTGACTATATAAGTGGAGATGACTGCCGCGCCCAAACATGACTACAAAAAGGAATTAGTGTTAATATCCTGCAGACGGTCCTTGATCTAACGCCCAAAACCGACAAGGTCGCAAGTGAACAGAACAATTTGGTTAGCGGTTGGTTGGCTAGTTGGTTGATTGAGTGGTTGCTGTGCTTTGTGTGACTGGTTGGTTGGCTGGTTGATTTGTGGCGTGGTTGTTAGCGTGGATGGATGGTTGGTTGGTTTCTTTCTTTTTCTGTGTGTGTGTGTGTGTGTGTGTGTGTGTGTGTGTGTGTGTGTGTGTGTGTGTGTGTGTGAGTGTGTATGTGTGCGTGTGTGTGTGTGTGTGTGTGTGTGTGTGTGTGTGTGTGTGTGTGTGTGTGTGTGTGCGCGCGCGCGCGCGCGTGTGTGTTCGTTTATTCGCTTTTTTGTTCTATGGTCCACAAGATTATCGTCTACGTCTCGCTCTTTCGTCTTCTAAGTTCAATTGTCTGTTTGTTCGCTTGTTGTTTTGTCCGTTCCTTCATTCGTTCGCGTTTTGTTTCTTTCTTTGTTACATGTGATTCAACAAAACAAAAGTAAATTTGGCCAATCTTGCCGAAAGTTAGACAGGTTAATTCTTTGGCTGTCGGTAGCGGTTTTTGTGGTGATGATTCCTACAGGAATCATCGCAACAAAAACCGCTAACGACAGCTAAAAAAAAAAAAAAAAATTAAAGTCTGATCGATATATCAGAGCCTGGCTGGCAAAGAATCGACCTATAGTGTGCGAGCAAAAAGGTTCATGCAGAGAGCTGGTATCTTCTGTATTGTAGAATAAATCCTACCCACCTCCGCTTCTCCCTTGTAAAACGGCAAAAACATATATAAATGAGCAACAGACAATCGCGGTGGCTCATGTGGATCCGTGCCTCTGGCAGATGATAGACCACGGATATAAATACATCTTTGTTGAACTGATGGAGTGGACCTGTCCAGATCGGTGTTGTCTTGAAATTGGAATGTTCACAGGTGTGTAGCATCTGCACAGTGTGCAAACGGCAATCGAGCCTGACTCAGTCCGAAGGCCTTTTGTTCCCTGGGATGATAATTTGTGTCACGATCGGTTATTCTAGATCTTACGGTTGTACTTACTTACTTACGCCTGTCACCCCTACCCGGGTATAGGCCGTCGACGAGAGACCTCCAGCAACTCCTGTCCTGTGCTTCTCCTTCGATTCTACTCCAGGTGGTTCCCAGTCTCTTGATGTCTGCTTGGAGGTCTCGACGCCAGGAGTTTCTCGGCCTACCTCTTTTCCTCTTTCCCTGGGGGTTCCATGACAATGCCTGCCTAGTGATACTGGAAGCTGGCTTTCTCAGACTGTGACCGATCCATCCCCATCTTCTTCGCCCAATTTCATTCTCTGCTGTTATCTGCTCTGTTCTCTCCCAGAGTCTGACGTTGCTGATCTTCTCTGGCCAGTGGATTTTCAAAATTCTTCTAAGGCAACTGTTCATGAAGGTCTGTACTCTGTTGACTGTGGTTTTTGTCAATCTCCATGTCTCTGCTCCATATAGGAGAACTGCTTTTACATTGGAGTTGAAAATCCGGACTTTGGTGTGTTGTGACAGCTCTCTGGAACTCCACACTTTTTTCAACTGGAGAAAGGCTGCTCTGGCTTTACCGATTCGTGCTCTGACATCTGCATCAGTGCCGCCTTTTTTGTCTATGATGCTCCCGAGATAGGTGAAGGACTCCACCTCCTCCAACGGGGTGCCAGCAAGCAAGACTGGTTCTTCCCTGGTTGCGTTCAGCCTCATTGTCTTTGTTTTCTGTTTGTGAATGGTGAGGCCCACTTGGGACGAGATGTCAGCAAGCCTCGTGGTCTTGTCCTGCATTTGTTGATGAGTGTGGGACAGTAATGCCAAGTCGTCTGCAAAATCGAGGTCGTCAAGCTGTGTCCACAGTGTCCACTGTATTCCACTTCGTCTGTGCTCTGTGGTCATCTTCATGACCCAGTCTATGGCCAGTAGGAAGAGGAACGGAGACAGCAGACACCCCTGCCTGACACCAGTTCTGACCTGGAGCTCTCTGGTGAACTGCCCTTCGTGGATCACGCGACATGTCATGCCATCATAGCTGCTCTTGATCAGGCGGACGAGCTTTGTGGGTAGACCGTACTGTCGTAGGAGTTTCCACAGAGTCTCTCGGTCCACGCTGTCAAATGCTTTCTCATAATCCACAAAGTTGACGTACAGCGGGGAGCTCCACTCCAGAGACTGTTCCACGATGATGCGGAGAGTGGCGATCTGGTCTGTACATGATCGGTTCTTCCTGAATCCTGCTTGCTGGTCTCTCAGCTGGGGGTCAACGGAGCTCTTCATTCTCTCTAGGATGATCCTGTTGAAGACCTTTCCTGGTACTGACAGCAAGGTGATTCCTCTGTAGTTGGAACACTTGCTGAGGTCGCCTTTCTTGGGAAGCTTGATTAGGTACCCCTCCTTCCAGTCAGCCGGCATCACCTCCTCTTCCCAGATCTTTCCAAACAGTGGGTACAGCATCTCAACTGTTGTCTCTAGGTCTGCTTTCAGAGACTCCGCTGGGATGCCATCTGGCCCTGCTGCTTTGCCATTCTTCAAAAATGCCACTGCTTTTCTGATCTCTTCCCGGCTGGGTCTGTCACAGCTGATGGGTAGGTCGGTCTCTGCCGGCTGGATGTCGGGGGGGGGGGGGGGGGGGGGTCGGGTGGGCTAGGTCTGTTCAGTAACTCTTCAAAATACTCGGCCCATCTGTCGAGTTGGTCTGCTCTGTCTGCAATAGGCTTGCCTTCTTTGTCTTTTACTGGTCTTTCTGTATGGCCATACTTACCCGACAATCTTCTGGTAATGTCGTAGAGCTGTTTCATGTTGCCGCTGCCTTTTCTGCCTCTGCTGCCAGGCTGTCTGTGTAGGCCCTCTTGTCTGCCCTGATACTCCTCTTCACCTCGCGGTTGGCTTCCGAGTATTCCCCCTGTGCCCTTACTTTGGCTGCTCTCGTGCGACTTACGGTTGTAGGTACAATCAAAATAATGTACCCTAGCGGCCGCCTTTATGTAGTGGTTGCCTGTCTAGTGTAGCTACACACATTTTTACTATATATGAAGACTAATTATAAAACGAAAACCTACATACATGGAAAACCTACATAGATTTAACCCATTCAGCCTACAGCAGGAGATGGATCGACCATGCTAATTCAAGGGCAGTGCCAGATTAGCTTGGCGCCTATCGCCAAGCTAATCTGGCACTGCCCTTGAATTAGCATGGTCGATCCATCTCCTGCAACTGGTGCATAGTCATTAGATGACACCTCCGAAATTTAGGAACTACAGCCGTCTGGCTGAATGAGATAAAAGAAATCGTAAAAGAACACAGTTTTACTTGTTGTTATGTCCGAAGTGTGTTAAAAGCGATGTAATTTACATAGATAGAGTGCTGTCAGGACCTCTGGAAAAAGTGTTGTTATATCGGACTTTCGTTATAATTATCTGACCTTGTTATAGGCGAAGTAGACTGCGTATAGTGGTTACATTCATCCTGTCTATAAGACAACCGTTACGTGTAGGTTTGGTTATAATTATAGGAAGGTTACAAAGTAAAGTAGATTATAGCACTGTCAGGGGAGAGAAATGTGCATGATCGACCAGTGATCATAGATCTACTGTGGCCAAAGCACAAAAAAAAAAAAAGATAGGAAAGAGAGGGGGCGCTAAAAAAGTGACTGAAAGCAATGCATATGGAAGCCCCCCCCGAAGGGGGGCGTATCACATATCCCACTGTTCCAGCCACTCAGTGCATGGAAATTTAAATCTAGGTCCCCCCGAGGGGGGTCCAGATATTTAGCCGGTGTGGACAGCTGTTTCGGTCTTGGCGACCTCATCAGCACACCATCGGCGATACTGGAGGAGGCAGGAATTTCTGCCGACCTGCAAAGACAACCACATTTTATTGTGGTGTCTGCAAGGGCATACATTCCATGCCACCACCTAGAGCCAAATTTCCATGCACCCTAAAAGAGAACCTACCAAAAAGGGGGAAGGGGTTGCAGTCGATATTGTAGTAGTAAATGAAAAGAAAAGGGGAGACTGCCAGTGCTAATATTTTAGGAAGGTTACAAAGTAAAGTAGATTATAGCACTGTCAGGGGAGAGAAATGTGCATGATCGACCAGTGATCATAGATCTACTGTGGCCAAAGCACAAAAAAAAAAAAAAAAAAAAAAAAGAGATAGGAAAGAGAGGGGGCGCTAAAAAAGTGACTGAAAGCAATGCATATGGAAGCCCCCCCGAAGGGGGGGCGTATCACATATCCCACTGTTCCAGCCACTCAGTGCATGGAAATTTAAATCTAGGTCCCCCCGAGGGGGGGTCCAGATATTTAGCCGGTGTGGACAGCTGTTTCGGTCTTGGCGACCTCATCAGCACACCATCGGCGATACTGGAGGAGGCAGGAATTTCTGCTGACCTGCAAAGACAACCACATTTTATTGTGGTGTCTGCAAGGGCATACATTCCATGCCACCACCTAGAGCCAAATTTCCATGCACCCTAAAAGAGAACCTACCAAAAGGGGGGAAGGGGTTGCAGTCGATATTGTAGTAGTAAATGAAAAGAAAAGGGGAGACTGCCAGTGCTAATATTTTAGGAAGGTTACAAAGTAAAGTAGATTATAGCACTGTCAGGGGAGAGAAATGTGCATGATCGACCAGTGATCATAGATCTACTGTGGCCAAAGCACAAAAAAAAAAAAAAGAGATAGGAAAGAGAGGGGGCGCTAAAAAAGTGACTGAAAGCAATGCATATGGAAGCCCCCCCGAAGGGGGGCGTATCACATATCCCACTGTTCCAGCCACTCAGTGCATGGAAATTTAAATCTAGGTCCCCCCGAGGGGGGTCCAGATATTTAGCCGGTGTGGACAGCTGTTTCGGTCTTGGCGACCTCATCAGCACACCATCGGCGATACTGGAGGAGGCAGGAATTTCTGCCGACCTGCAAAGACAACCACATTTTATTGTGGTGTCTGCAAGGGCATACATTCCATGCCACCACCTAGAGCCAAATTTCCATGCACCCTAAAAGAGAACCTACCAAAAGGGGGGAAGGGGTTGCAGTCGATATTGTAGTAGTAAATGAAAAGAAAAGGGGAGACTGCCAGTGCTAATATTTTAGGAAGGTTACAAAGTAAAGTAGATTATAGCACTGTCAGGGGAGAGAAATGTGCATGATCGACCAGTGATCATAGATCTACTGTGGCCAAAGCACACAAAAAAAAAAAAAGAGATAGGAAAGAGAGGGGGCGCTAAAAAAGTGACTGAAAGCAATGCATATGGAAGCCCCCCACAGGGGGGCGTATCACATATCCCACTGTTCCAGCCACTCAGTGCATGAAAATTTAAATCTAGGTCCCCCCGAGGGGGGTCCAGATATTTAGCCGGTGTGGACAGCTGTTTCGGTCTTGGCGACCTCATCAGCACACCATCGGCGATACTGGAGGAGGCAGGAATTTCCTCGGGGGGACCTAGATTTAAATTTCCATGCACTGAGTGGCTGGAACAGTGGGATATGTGATACGCCCCCCTTCGGGGGGGGCTTCCATATGCATTGCTTTCAGTCACTTTTTTAGCGCCCCCTCTCTTTCCTATCTCTTTTTTTTTATTTTGTGCTTTGGCCACAGTAGATCTATGATCACTGGTCGATCATGCACATTTCTCTCCCCTGACAGTGCTATAATCTACTTTACTTTGTAACCTTCCTAAAATATTAGCACTGGCAGTCTCCCCTTTTCTTTTCGGTTATAATTATAGTTTGTGTGCTGGTCAGTGATTGGGGACCTTCGTACACCGCTGAAAAAACGTAATACTAAACAAGATGAGGATTTCATCCCAAAGTCTACTGCATTCTTTTGACCTCACATGCGTATTTCTTTTAGGAACATTCGCAGTTGTTCATAATTTTAAGCTTATCCTTCTGATCCATTTCCCTTCTCTCTAAGCCATCCTCTGATCAACACACATGCCGGCGCACACAAATAAAGACGGACACACGGCGCTTCCCGCCATACGCTTTGTGGGCTCATGTAGCGACAGGAATTCTGAAGAAGAATAGCACTAGCAGCAAAATGACGTCACTATAAGCTTGACGTCATGGCATCGCTAGTCTCACGACGCTGGGTACACAGTGACGCATTTGATGTTTCACGTCACTCATCCGAAAGGCACGCTCTTCCAGAGCTGACTGTTTTGTTCCACACAACCTCTTCCAGGGCTGCCTGTTTGGTGGGAGTAAATAGTGGCGCCAAAACTTGAAAAAAATAAATTAATTATTATTGAAGTTGAAGAAGTACAACGCTGGATTACGAACTCATTCAGTATCTCCCTTTACCCCCCTCCCCCTCCCCCCCCCCCTCCATCCACCCGGGCCAAGGCCTGATCCGCACGGCAATGGCACACACAAATCAAACGGCAGAATGGCACACACAAACACAGACGGCAGACACACGGCGCTTCCTACCGGTTATACGTTCAGTGGGCTGAAGTAGCCACAGCAATTTTGAAGAATAAGGTGGAATGGCCCATGCCCACAAAGCCTCTTCTGTATGAGCTTGCATGCATATTCCACCTTTTCCACAATACGTTTGCAAATATGATACAAAAGGAGAGAGACTGTCTTCCTAAATGTAAGACACTGACGTACTGGCGATTAGCGTCGATTAGGCCGAAAATTGTATAACACACTCACGCGTTTGGTGCTTTTATGTGACCGTCACTGTTTGATTCTTCTGATGAAATCAAGGAGCTTACTTCTGAGTTTTTTCCCGCAATGAACTTTTATTTTCGAAAATGTTGAAGAGGTACAAAGCTGGCAAACGAACTCATTCAATGTCTTTCTACAAACTAGCCATAACCAAAATTTCAAGTGCATAATTTATAATCAAAATTGCCAACTCTAATCTGGGTCAACTGAAATTCTATAAACGGTCTTTTATGTTTTCAATGAGACATCCAATTACAATATGCTCGGAGGCTCTCTTAGCCACCCTCTTAATAAAGTATTTTTATAAGTTTCAAGTTTGTGCCTACAGTAATATCGGAGATTCTCGTGTTTACAAACATACGCACACACCATACATGCGCACATACAGCGCTTCGCGCTTACAACGACATTCAACAGCAAAGTTAGTGTGGCTAGACGTGACGTCATTTATATCTTGTTATTTCTTTGCCGGACCATGAGCCCCGCCCGCCTGTTATGTCCTTTGCATTCTACGGAACTCTCTCCGACCAGCCCCGTCCTCAAGTCTACCGTATTTTCAAAACGGTAGACAAAAAAAGCTAATATCACCATTCATAGCCCATGCCAGAACCGCGTTCAGATTTTCATCTGAAAACTGGTATATTTCTCATTCAGCCCGACGGCGTATTTCCCAAATTTTGGAGGCGACATCTAACGACTATGCACAGGTTGCAGGAGATAGACCGACCATGATAATTCAAGGGCAGTGCCATATTAGCTTGGCGCCGACAGGCGCCAAGCTAATCTGGCACTACCCTTGAATTATCGTGGTCGACCCATCTCCTGCTGAAATGCGACAGCGCTGAATGGGTTAATCCGAGTGTATGTCTGTTTTCGTTTTATAATCGGTCTTCAAATATTGTAAAAATGTGTGTCGCTACACTAGACAGGCAACCACTACATAAAGGATGGCCGTGAGGTGATTCCGTACCAAAATGACTACCGACAGCCAAAGAGTTAAGAAGTACCCAACGGAGAAAGAAACACGCTTAGAAAAGACGGGTACAACACAATTTATTAATATTTCGGGTAAATACCCTTGTAAAATAGACAAACAAACAAACAGAGAGATTAGCCACTACTTATCTTCATTCGCAGAAAGAATGTGGCAACTCAAAGAGTTATCTCTTGTAAGCTGTCACTCTTCTTAAACCGGAATATTTATCTTTTTTAGTGGCGCTAGTGAGTTCGCTTATCCGGCAATAGCCCAGAACCGTGTAAGATTTCGAATGAAAACCTGGTTATATTTTCTTTGACGTTTTCAAAATTTATTCACGAATATCTTTCCTCTGGTGCCGCTATGGAGTGATGGCTGTTATGTTTGCGCACTAAGTGTCGGAGGTATATTTATGCTTTTGATCTTCTTGACGCATCTGCCTACCAGCGTAAAGCCACGGCAATAAACATGCAGGTACTCGTGTGGGAACTGCCAATTTTCCAACCAGAGAAAACGTCTCACTGTACAGGTAAAACGATAGGACGCCACTGTTTACGTAAATGAACATAAGTTATCTGCCATTTATTTGCAATAGGCAGTAATTTAATGCATGTTTGTACGCTGTGAGATTTTCATCGTAATAAACATCTGGATATTCATTTTGTTTTTTAAAATATTGGACTTACTGTCTTCTGCGTTCACAGAGCATATATTCGAAAACAAGACCGATGCATCAATATAATAGCACTGTAAATTAAAATAATGACACCGTAAAGTATAACTACAGAAAATTGCGCACTGTCTGTCGACGTATTGTGACGTGTAAACGCACATGATTGACACAACATCGGTCTCAGTGTATTCAGCGAAAGAAGCAATGAACCTGAAAAGTCAAGGCGATGCGCCAGTTTTAGGATTTTTTTTTTTTCAAACTCTAGAGTACTTTAAAACGTTTTTTAAAAGGTCAAGTGCGCGGCTCAGGGCATCGAACTCGTGAGTGACATGCTTAATCCCAGACTTCCTCCTCCGAGTAATGTATAAAAACATAATTAACTGAGGTTGAGGTAAGCAGGCAAGAGGCATATACTCTCATGAGCGCCTGCAGTCGCAGGCGCTCATGAGAATATATGTCTCTTGCAGATTTAAGAGTCTGACGAGGAATCGAACATGCAATCACGAACAGGTGCACCGTCTGGTTGAAAAACAGAAGAGGGAAGAGGTGATCAAGGGAAGATAACTCGGAGATACGCCAGTGGAGACTGTGCCAAGACCCGCAACTCTGTTACTGTAACATCTTTCCGGTTTCGGCCTCCTTCCGCCAGCTGCCGGAAGTGGCCGGACCCACTCATGAAATCTCAACAGTAGTGACTTATTTAGCTTCATGAGTACATCGTTGTATCTACTAGAGGTTCCTACTAGAAACTTGCTGCGGATCCGAAACTATTACTTCTGAACTGTCCTCGTTGAACCACCTCTTATATAAGTAGTGCTTGACAGCCCTTGAACCATTTTCCGCTAGAAGAAAAAGAAAAACATCGTTTTGTTGGCTAAACAAGTGCCCGTTGGAAGCCGTTTGTCCACCACTTAGATGGGCAGATGATTCAGTACAAGTGAATGACCGCGACAACTTGTTTTCACCTTCCACAGTACAGTCCAAACTGTCAATACACCACTCTACGTTCTTAAAAACGTCGTTCTAACCTTTTGATCTTGCATATTCTCGAAAAAGAAACAGCCGACCCATGTCATCAGATTACCATTAACCTTTTGTCTGTCCTTAGAGGGGATTTTTTCTTTGTTGTTTTTTGGTCGAGTGATCAGCAAAAATCTCTACCCACTGCCAATGCATGAACTCATTCAAGGCGTTTCGCATCAATATTTGCGGAAGTGTCGTATAGCGACACTTTCGCAGCTATTGATGAAGGGCGCCTTGAATGAGTTAAGACTTGGGATGCTGAATAACTTTCTTTGCTACCGGTTAATCTCATCACATGTGTTGGTCGGTGTCATTTTGAATCCCTCGGCCTAAGCTTGTCCAACCTAGATAAGCTCAAAGTTGAAATTGGCCTAAGGCTGTAAGTCCAAAATTTACGTACACACGATCAAAATATGACGTCCATGCGATCATCCAGCTTCCGTCCAACAATACCAACCCCCCATCCCCCTCACACACACACACACACACACCACCCCACCCACCCACCCACCCCGTCCCGACCCCACCCCTTTTCCCCTTTACTCCAGAACTGACCTAGATCACTATCATCAATGATATAAAAACGATCCGCATGAAGAAACTATCAGGCCGCCATCAGTGTGCGGCTTGTGCAATTGCTGATCTATCGTTTGTTTTGACAAGCGTAATGTGTATTTTGAGAAGCGAGGGGGCAGGAAAAAGACATAATCTACCGATTATCTGGGCGTAAACATCATTAGTTGTGTAAGAATATCTAGTGTTGTGACAGCCAGGATGACGAGAGACAACAAACTCATAAGATATGAGTGGAGATACTCGAGGGATTTTTTTTAATTTATTTAATTTTATATATATATATATCACTCTCTGAGCGAGACCATGCCATCTGCAAGAGGCATAGATTCACATGAGCCCGTGCCTACGCAGGGGTTCATGAGAATCTATGGCTCTTGATGACAAGGATCGATCCCACTCAGAGTTCAGTATTCGAATTTCGGAAGTCTTCTCTTATAAGCAGGTCGGATATATACTGACGAGCAAAAGAAATGCAACATTTTTGGAACCATCGGAAACACTAGTGTTTCTGATGGTTCCAAAAATGTTACATTTCTTTTGCTCGGCTTTTATTATACCGGCGAGCAAAAGAAATGCGACACTTTTTCAGAGGTGCTGTCATCACGCATTCTGTGAAGTTACTTCACTGAAACCGAACTTCGAATATAACAACAAGAAAAATTGGGTCCTTTGACGATTTGTTTTATCCGAATAATGTGTATAACACCTCACAGCTCTAGCAACCAACATCTAAATGCAAGAGACGTAAAACCCATGCGCCATGTATGAACAGACGGCCATTAACCCATTAAATCCCGAGGATGATTTTTTTTCAGATTTGTGAGTTGTCCTTTGAAAGGTACATTACAGTTCAGGAGACAGATTGACCAGGATATTTCAAGGGCGTGTTCTGGCACCATCTATAAACTATCATGGTTTAAATTATTCACACGTTAGGGTGTATCTGGATTTAAAGGGTTAAAATCGTAAGCTTCTTGCTGGTCTCAAGCTGACGAAGTTATCAGGCAGTAAATCTGTGGCAGCTTCAAGCCGCTGGCAGTAAAGGAGTTACGTTTCTGCATCCCGGTCGTCAGACGCGAAAACAAGCGTGATGACTTAATCCCCTTTTTTCTTTCCTTCTTTTTTTTTTTTTTTTTTTTTTTTTGTTTGTTTTTTGTTTGTTTGTTTGTTTGTTTGTTTGTTTGTTTGTTTTCTGCTGAAAATCGGATGCACTGCACTGCCTTTTCCTTGAAGCTCAAGTGCTCAGGCCTGGTAGCGATTACAGCGTACATCTTTTCTCTCGTTTCCTGGATGAGCAATCCGTGCGTGTATTTTGACAAGCCAAGCAACCGGCAACGACACAAGGCGCAGAACACTGCAAGGAAAAAACTCATTGAACCCGCCAGTCCACATCTGAAGAGTCAAGTGCAAAACAATTTACAAACGGAAACGTGGTAAATTGTCGGCTCAAAGATGATGGTCTGCCATGCCTAAAACGTTTTTCATCATTAACCCATTCAGACCTGACGCACTACAGCAGGAGATGGGTCGACCATGATAACTCAAGGGTAGTCG
This sequence comes from Semisulcospira habei, assembly GCA_036245525.1. Lineage (NCBI taxonomy): Eukaryota > Metazoa > Mollusca > Gastropoda > Semisulcospiridae > Semisulcospira > Semisulcospira habei. The sequence goes on along the minus strand of BTPG01000002.1, from coordinate 281,665,666 downwards.
GCGCCAAGCTAATCTGGCACTGCCCTTGAATTATCATGGTCGATCCGATCTCCATGCTCCTGCAACACTGGTGCCATAGTTAGGATGGACGCCTCGGGAACATACGGTCGTCGTCGGGCATGCATGCATGAGTTTAAATGAGCGCTAGTCTGTGCTTGTGTCTTCGGATATAGCTTGCAAATCGCCAGGGGCCCTGATGTAAACTTGTTGTGAAATCTGATGTTTGTTGTGAGTGACTTAATTTACCTAAAAAGAGTACTGTCGGGACTTTTAAAAGAGTTATTATATTCGACGTTTGTTATATCCAACGTTGTTATAAGCTTAGACTACAATGAGCAATCCTATACGATGGATAATGTTTGCGTTGCTACATTAGTTAGCAAATAAAAACCTTCTTTTCGCTAGCGGGATTTATCCTGGCTTATTTTGCACGTGGAGCCGTTCTTAGATTAGACCGCTTTGCCTGGTCACGCTTTGAATAAAAATTCTGACGTATCTTATTAACGTATTGAACTCAGGGTCGCAGTTCAGTTGTCATCTAAAAATACAATAATCTTCAGGAGATAGGTCGACCACGCTAGTTCAAGGGTGGTGCCAGAATAGCTTGGCGCCAAAAGCGCCAAGCTATTTTGGCACCACCCTTAAACTAGCATGGTCCATCCATATTTCCTTATGTGTCGGGGCTGAATCGATTAACATATAGTTTGGGTGTACCGGTCATATTCTTATTATTTCTTCCTCACATATTATTGCCAATTTTCTTCCTTTTTCTTTGTGGCTCTCTTTTCTTTCCGTTTCGGTGCTATCCCTCCTTCTTGGACAATTGTGCCACTGTAGCGTGTTCATCCATCATTCCTTCCTATTCGTCTCCTTTTTCTCCTCAGCGTGTAAACTAGGAAATGAAACTGTTCACAGGTTGACGTGAAGTTCTAAGTTTGAACCAGACCGCAAGGACTGAAGAAAAAGCTGCAGGTCACCAGTGCATATCGCTTGTAGAAGACTGCATCCTAAGCTAAAAACAATCATCAGCTAGTTTCTACCCTTCCATTTGCAAGGTCCATAGATTCTCATGAACCCTTGACCCTTCGGCCCCTCCCCCCCCCCCCCCCCCCCCCCCGGCAGGTACGGACACGCTCTCATTTTACAGCACCACCTTTCCTAGACTGATCACCTTACATTAAAGACTTTCTTTTACCTGGCTGTAGCTACGTAAATGATGTCGTTAACCCATTTAACCCCGCGGCCGTGGTGTCGCTTGGAGGTGTCCCTATGTACCAGTTGCAGGAGATGGATCGGCGACTGTGATAATTCAAGAGTAGTGCCAGATTAGCTGGGCGCCTCATGGCGCCAAGCTAATCTGTCAATACCCTTGCATTATCATAGTCGATCCATCTCCTGGTGCAGTGAGTCAGGGCTGAATGGGTTAATGACAGGTGAAACTTTTCACCCTTCAAGACTTCTCTTGAGAGAGCACCTGTTTCAGTTTTTTTGCAAAAATAAATCGGCTGCTCAGTCATACAGGTACTACTGCCGCCCATGCATGTCTCTGTTCCTTCTACCAACAAACCATCGAAGGCCACACCCAGCCACACGTCAATCGGGCCCCCCGCAAGACTGAGGCACTTATTCTCACGAGCCCACGCGGCCACAAGTGCTCATGAGAATCGACGCCACTTGCTCGCCTAATGCTCATACCTCTGGTTCTACGACGGAGCAAATTATGGAGCTCTTAGCTTGTAAACAGATTAAAGTGCGGCCGCTCATCTGCTTCTCGTTAGTATTTGCATCTGTCCAAAAGAATTTACAAGTCTGGAGTGAGGCGGACGTGTGGGGATTCCAAACAAGTGCAGACAAGTGTCGAACGGAATAGGATCTGGCACCTGCAATTGGTGGAGAAGGTGATCATTAACCCCTTCGCTGACAGTGAGCACGAATTTCGCGTCTAAAGCGACTACACTCCTGCACACATTCGCGTGAAGAACACAATGAAACTGGAATCCAGAATTGTCATAAAGAACACAGGTGTGACAAGAGACATAAACACTCATGAGCCCCCGCGACTGCGTGGGCTCATGAGGGTTTATGTCTCTTGCATCGCGGCGTTCGCGTGGCTCTGACCGTTAACGGGTTAAAGGAGGCATATGCTTCTGTACAGAACGGTGTTTTTGTTTGTTTGTTTGTTTGTTTGTTTGTTTGTTTTCAGTATAATTTGTTGCGGAACAGATGACCTCAAGAATGTACATCGTGAACTGACACTGACAACACGAGCTTCTGAAGGAAGCTATGACTGCATAAACAAAGATTCCTTTCTTTTCTAACATCATTTGATGGACACAAATATTACAAAACACGGTTAATTACTGCCGTTTTATCCGAGTTACTGGGCAGCATGCGTGTGTACATATACGTCATACGGCGCGAAAACGTTACGTGGAGGATGGTTTGTTTTATGTTTTACAACACCTTGAAATCCCAAACACCTATGCCAGAATTTTAGTTGTTGATTATAGCTCTGCTTTTAACACCATTATTCCATGCAAACTGTACCAGAAGATCCAGCAAATCGGAGTTCTCAGTAGAGACATTGTGCCTCTGGATTCTCGATTTCCTGTTGATGAGACCACAGGTCGTTAAAATTGGCGAAAATGTGTCATCCACCCTCATTTTATCCACGGGCACGGCTCAGGGGTGCGTGCTCTCCCCCATGCTCTACTCCCTGTTTACTTATGACTGTGCTTCATGTCATGCCAGTACTAAAGTTCTGAAATTTGCAGATGACACCACAGTGGAGAGGTGCATTACAAACTCAGACGAATCCGCCTACCGTACTCAGGTTGAGACTCTAATTAGCCGGTGTAATACCAACAACCTTGAACTGCACACTGGCAAAACAAAGAGAAATGATTGTGGACTTTAGAAAGAAACAGTCTCCTCAGCCCCCCTACCCCTCTTCTAATCAATAGTGAAATCATTGAAACAGTCCAGAACTTTAAGTTTCTTGACACTACCCTGTCATGTGACCTTAAGTGGGAGGAAAACACTCACCTCATTGTCCATAAAGCACAGCAGCGCTTGTTCTTCCTGCGTCGTCTGAAAAGTTTCGGTCTCGGTGCCCACATGTTGATACAATTTTACCGAGCTGTGATTGAGAGCGTGCTCACCTTTACGATCACGGTTTGGTGCGGTTCCATCACGGCCAAAGAGAAAATCAGACTGAGCAGGGTGGTCAAGACCGCTTCAAAAATCATAGGCAGAAATATTCCTAGCCTGGACTCACTGTACCAGCAGCGTCTCTTACGTAGAGCAAGTCTTATCTCCAGTCCCCGGCAATGAGCTTTTCCAACTTTTACCATCAGGGCGTAGGTCCAGGTCCATCAGTACCAGGACCAGCAGATTCCGCAACAGTTTTTTTCACCTCTGGCTGTTCGAGCTCTCTCTGACCAACCGGACTGATTGGAGAGAGCGCGAGTGGCGAGCACGGTGAGAACCGGCTTGTCGGAATGTGTACAGTCACCTTTTAACTGAATCAGTGAGGCGTGCCCGGCCCGTTCGCCGTGTTTAATAATGATACCGGTATTTGCTTAGTATTTCGCATGAAAATCATAATTTAGAGTTTACTCTGTGTGTGTGTGTGTGTGTGTGTGTGTGTGTGTGTGTGTGTGTGTGTGTGTGTGTGTGTGTGTGTGTGTGTGTGTGTGTGTGTGATGTGTGTGTGTGTGTGTGTGTGTGTGTGTGATGGTGTGTGTGTGTGTGTGGTGTGTGTGTGTGTGTGTGTGTGTGTGTGTGTGTGTGTGTGTGTGTGTGTGTGTGTGTGTGTGTGTGTGTGTGTGTGTGTGTTACTTTAGTCTTAGTAACTGACATCAAGACATCAATGTTTTTATTGTTTTGTACATGGAAACATATGGCAATAAACTATCTCATCTCTGAATGACCAAAGAGCTTTGAACGACTTGCACTCATTCGCTTTTCCTGCCAATTTCTTAAATAAACATTACAAATAGTCGTGGCGCAATCCATTAATCCATTCAGCCCCGACGCACTACAGCAGGAGATGGGTTGACCATGATAATTCAATGCCCTTGAATTATCATGGTCGATCCATCTCCTGCAACTGGTGCATAGTCATTAGATGACACCTCCAAACTTTGGGAAATACGGCCGTCGGGCTAAATGAGTTAACTGAAAATTGCCATGAAAATAGAAACAGGCACAAGTTTACCATTTGCCGGAGATAGGTCGACCATGGTAGTGTCGCACTACCATTGGACTGCCATGGTTGAATTTATCTCCTTACTGATTGACTGTTCCACGGCTGAATAGGTCAAACGATGAGGGGGGGGGGGGGGGAATTAAAGTACGCACAAAAGAAGAAAAAACAAAGCAAACAAAACCAAACAAACAGAAACCACAAATAGAAAGTAAAGAACACACATTTAGTTTTTCCCTCTGGCTTGCAGACTGTTTAGGTGACGCTAATGCAGTAGTCGTTAAGGGGGAAAACTGTGATTAGACGGCGAGAGAGTTACTTCCCATTCCCCCAGCCGCCCCCACCTGTCACTAATAAATTTCAGCCGAAAGCTTCTTTAAACGCTGTACTGACCTAGTGTGAAAGAATACTTTCACGTTCAGGGTTCAATAACGCGTTAACTACGGACTGAGTAGGCTTGGCAGACGAAAAGTAAATGGTACAACTAGTGTTTTGGCCAATACGCAAAAGGCCATCGGGCCGACGTGGTCCGCGGTTGGTCCGTGCAAAGCCGTGCGCCAGCCAACTGCGTTCCACGTAGGCCCGATGTCCTATGCGCCCTGTGTGGCTGTCGATAGTGCGTTTTCACGAGGGAAGTGACTCCTCTAGGATCACCGGCCGCCGCGACACGCGCCAACGGCAGCCAAAGGACTACAGAGTAGTGCCTGAATACAGTTATGTAAGTTTGGCCGGAGCACTGTTCAATCTCGAGCCGTGATATGCCATACTATTCTGGCACCGTTTTTGAACTTTTAAAGTCGGTCTGTCTAAAGTGCTGTAGCGTAGATCACACAGCCTGAGGACAACTCCATATTTTGGTAATTTGCATCTTTCGCCGCAGACGTTGCACCGACTAATGAGCAAAGAAGGCGAAATCCAGACCAAAATGGTGACCGCCCGTCAAGCGTGGAAAATGCTGACGAAATCACAAAAAAAAAAAAAAAAAAAAAGACACACTTAGAACAAACTTTTAAAACAATTTATTCCAATAAATTGTGTTGTTAATGTCTTTACTAAGCGTTTTTCTTTATTCGTCGGGATTTTCTTTAAAGAAATATATATATATAATAAATATGGTTTTTATTATAGATTTGTCTCTTCTCTTTTAACAACATTAACTGAAAACTGACTACCGTCCGGCTTATCACGATCCCCGGCTGAGCTCTCCTGGGCTAAGCATCCATTCAATCACTCGTGACATGTGGCGATACAGTTTAGTAGCGGGTGTGTCTTCAAGGTAAGGCATTCTGGTTAAAAATGCAAAAGACTAAAGGTCACGTGCCAAAAGCAGTGCGCAAAATTAGATTAGAACCTCTCAGAGGTAATGCCGCTGATCTCAAGGTGCCAACTAAAAACTGAGAAGTCTTGAAACTGCTGATCGTGCGAAAGACAGAAATCGTGCCCTTTCCGTGAAAGTTTCACTCAGACTGAACAGATTTCCCTACCAAGATATTGCAAACTAGGTATTGAAGGCAAAATATCTTGGAACGACCGGCTTCTTCAAACGTAATAATTATCGTCGATGAGTAAATCAAAGTGGCACAGTTGCAGTGCGCCTGAATTGATCAATGTTGAGGTCGTACTCCATAGGCAATAACTGTTTCTCTTCATCCATAACCCGACGGCTTTTCGTTCGGGCCATCTATTGTCAATCTTAACCCATTCAGCCATGACGCACTATTGCAGGAGATGGGTCGACCATGACAATTCAAGGGTAGTCTGGCACTGCCCTTGAATCATCATGATCGAGCCATCTCCTGCAACTGGTGCATAGTCGTTAGATGTAATGTAAAACACGTGGCGGTCGCGCCGGCCTTCTTCCATCTTGGCTCCGCCACTTGGAACAGCCTCCCCGCCCCTGTCCGTAACTGCCAAACGCTCTCCTCCTTTAGTGAAATCACTTCTCAAAACCCACCTCTACAACGCTGCCTTTCACTAGTTCATTTCCCCAGCCATGCACAATTCGTCACCACTGTCACAAACGTGTGTGTGTGTGTGTGTGTGTGTGTGTGTGTGTGTGTGTGTGTGTGTGTGTGTGTGTGTGTGTGTGTGTGTGTGTGTGTGTGTGTGTGTGTGTGTGTTGTGCGTGTCTGTTGGCTGTTAGCCTTTTCATTGTATCAGCGCTTAGAGCTACTTTTAGAATAAGCGCTTAACAAATCTCCTTTATTATTATTATTATTAGATGACGCCTCCAACATTTGGGAAATACGGCCGTCGGGCTGAATGAGTTAACAGCGGTTTCAGAAACACGCTCAGCGTCCACTGGCAGAGAAGGGTTAAACCCCAAACTTACCAACCAAGCAGTTAACCAACCAACCAACCAATCCTTCTTAACCCCTTCTGCGCCAGCTGACGCAGACTGTGTTTCTGCAATCCGTGTTAATTTAACACCAAAACATCTTAGATGTTTCAGGAACAATGGCCGGATTCCAAATGCATCAGAAAGAGGCATAGATCCTCATGAGCCCCTGCAAATGCGGGGGCTCATGAGTATCTATACCTCCTGCAGTTGGGCGTTGTTCAGATTTTCTCGGCACTGGAAGGATTGCGGGATTTCAAGTGCAGGCTGCTGACCCTAGACACTGAACGTCACCCGGTGAAGAATCGTTGGCATAATCCCTAACCTTCATTCATCACCCGGTTATTGCGGTTTGACAGGCGTCCATTACTGACCCGCTTACGCCACTTACGGTCATTTTTCACACAGCCTATCTTCAATTTCATCACTCAGGACAGTTTGGATCCACATTAAGTATTGCATCGATCAGCTTCCATCTACCCTAAGTATCGGTCGTCGTAAACTTTCGGATCATGTCCGGCGTCACCACGACAGCAAAACGTCTTCGGGCCCACGGCGGCCGCAGTGTGCCCGCGCACAGCCGTGCGCGGGCCCACTGCGGCCGTCGGGGGCCAGAGGACCTTTGCTTCACTGGGAAATGGCACGTTTACATTTCGTACAATCAAACTCCGATGACTCAACAATAATTTCAATTTGAATTTAGGTTTCGTTTGACTGCCGGAAGTCAGAGGAAAGCAAAGATACACTTGATTTCGTGTCACTGTGGTGGTATCCCCTGTTTTTGTATCTGATTTTGTATTTGTAATGTCTTGAAATTAGCAGATGTATATTCCGCGTTTCAATGAGGAATGAGTGGCAATCGAACATCTATGCCATTTATTTATGGCTTTATTTGTATTGGCTGCGTTTGTACACATCCAAAAGTGTTCCTTCCGTGAAACATATAAAACTGGGCACTTCTCGGAAGACTTAACTGGATGTAAATGGGGCCAGTAAGATCGGTTGATTCTTGTGCTTCCGTGTCTACAGGAGAACACGAGAATCTATGTCCATTTCGGACTGCGACAATTTGTAAGAACGACTGCTTTGGGGCGTCGACCACTGCCGACAAGATTTGTGATTTGCGGAAAGTGCTCTAGTTTTGTCTGATGTATCTTTTGTTACTTTGTGAACCTACGTACCTCTCGACCCCCAATTTGTTCTCTTCCCAAAGCCAGTTCACAAATACTCTTCTTTTCATCCCTACGTCACACGAAAAATTTCTTTAGCGCAAACCGTACCATAATATGACTGAGCTATTTTTAAAAAAAAATGTTTGCATCCTTACGTCACACGACCAGTCACTTTGACGCAAACCGTACCATGTGAGCGCGATACAAAAACCCTTGTAGCGACAAATGGCGGACTTCTTGTAGCCCTCTTTATGACGCATCTTGGATGCGGGTTTTGTTCTATAAAACTAAAGATCGCCAAAACGTTCTAAAGTAAAAGGTTACATAGTGTTGTTCGAAACAACAAGCACGCCCAGTACTGGAGACGGCAAGATCATGAAAAACTTTAAATTACGTCATAAGTCTATTATGTATAAAATATAAATGTATATTGCTTTGACGTCAGTCATGTCTGGCGCGATCCACGTCGAAAGATGTCTTCTTGATTTCTTTTACGACAATAGTGGAGGAATGAAAACTAATACGTTATTGGTAGCAGGGACTTGCTGCACGGACCCCAGAGGTCAACGTCATGAAAGATTTTTAATTACGTCATACGTCTATTACGTATAAATATATATCCCTTTCGCGTCAGTCATGTCTGGCGCGATCGAGGTCGGAAGACTTCTTCTTGATTTCTTTTACGAAAATAGTGGTGGAATGAAAACAAATACGTTCGGCCTTCGGGTACAATGGTTCCTTTTATCTCCCGCAGGCCTACAAGGATCCGTGTAGCAACCCTTGCGACCAATAACTTATAATATCCGAAAGAGCAAATACTCATGTTCAAAATAATTTTGCAATACTCTACCCTTGCGGGCGAGTCAAACATCACATCGACCGTGCTTGCTTAAAAGTCAGGCTCCAAGCCAATCAGGCACGAACTTTAAGCTCTCATTGTTGATCCATCTCCTGCAGTTGGCGTCAGATGTGAACTTGAAGTGCGATTCGTATACAGGGCGTGGGAGGGTGGGTAGGGTTGGAGCAGAGGCGGAGAGGGGGCGGCTGTTTTGGTCTGTCATTGACAAAACAGTGAAAGAAGACTCTGACCGCTAGCTGTCAGTCGCGCTATTTATTAAACGTCTATGTCTGGGGTGCTGTGATACATTGAAATGAACTGCATGATTGCCTGTTTGGTACGAATCAATAATGTCTGTTTCTTTTTCATACTGTAACAATACATGATTCGAAGATGAAAGCGTACTTATAAAATGCGGAAAGACAATTTAAAACGATTTTTAAAAATTAATTGATTCATTTAAGAGGCCCCGCATCAAAAGCTGCGGAAGTGTCGTATAGCGTTGCCGCCGGCAACACCATACGACACTTTCGCAGCTATTAATGCGGATCGCTTTGAATAAGTTAAAGACTGGATCCCCTTGCTTTTTCCGACAGATAGTTCTCTGTATGATTGTAAAAGTCAAGACAATGTTTCTTGTTTGTTGTATTTACCGAAATAAATAGAAATACGGCACGCCTGTATGTCTCGATCTCTGTACGTTTGCCTTATGTCTTATCATTGCCAGTATGAAATCCAGACCACAAGTAACTACTAAGCGTGTAAAATGCAAGAAGAAAAAAGAAACTGAGTTGAGCTTGTCTTTTCAAAACGTTTTACTCCTTCCCTATGTATACCCTTTCTTGTCGCTCCCGTGTTCTCTTTTCTAATTTGATCCATAAACACTGAATATAACACAAACCTCAAAATTTATTTAGAAAGTGAATCTACCATAGCGTTGAGTACGTCGTGCGTGGCCGCCTGTTTGCCGTATGTCTGTTATGGTTAGAGTTTCAATCGTTAATTTCACCTATAAACTATTACAAACAGGTCAGCTGTCTAAGTATATAATAATGGTCAAAAGGTAAGGACCACCCAACCTTTTGCGTCATTGCAAGTACGCTAATAAAATACAATGTTCTTTAGATCCAAATGGGTTAAAAGTTGACCTTAGACAGTCCACTGTACAGGGAAAAATAGACAACAATTCATCAATTTCCCCGAACGCGTCAAATGCACGAGAAACATCGTCAGTTTTTGTGAAAAGTTTGCAATATTAGCAAGCGTACCAAAAAGGCAGGCAGGTAAAAAAAAAAAAAAATCGGTAAAGTCGTGATGCACGTGCTAAAGGGGTCAGTCGTGAACACTGAGCACTTCTGTTTCGCTACAAATACCGGTACCGTTGGGACATAATTGTCACTTTTCTAACCATGCCACCACGACGAAACCTAACGCCTGTAGATCAAGGCCGAGCGCTAGCATGGCTGCAGGATGGAATTTCCAGACGAGAAGTTGTGAGACGTCTTGGGGTGTCCCATTCAGTGATCCAGAGGCTGCTGGCACGATTCCAAGAAACTGGAAGGGCAGAACGATGACACTGCTCAGGACGCCCGCGCTGCACCAGCAGAAGGGAGGACAGATACCTCTGTGTGGAGTGACGGCTCTGCGCGACCGAACTGTCACGTCAACCACTCTGCGACGTCAGCTGATGCAAGCTGCAAACGTTAACGTCAGCAGAAGCACAATCTGCCGACTTCTGCGCGAAATTGGCCTGGCTTCATGCAGAGCAGCAGTGAGAATACCCCTCACTCCAGCTCATCGCAGAGCCCGGGTTGCCTAGTGTCGTCAACATATGAGGTGGAACAGACTCCAGTGGACTCAGGTTCTGTTTACTGATGAGTTCACTGTGTCCTTCAACGACGGCAGGGTGAGGATCTGGAGACGCCAGGGAGAGCGATTCACGGATGGATGCATCCAAGAGGTGAATCGCTACGGAGGAGGCTCAGTCATGGTCTGGGCAGGCTTCAGCAGGGAAGGCAGGAGCCCCCCTTCACGTCACCCGAGGCACCCTGACTGGACTGCGCTATCGGGACAAGAATGTGCAGCCTCTCATCCAGCCAGCTCTCCAAGCCATAGGCGACAATGGTGTTCTGCAGGACGACAACGCTCGACCTCATCGCGCCCGTGTGATGGATGAGTACCTTGAGCAGCGGGTCATAATGAAGATAGAGTAGCCAGCTCGTTCGCCTGATCTGGCTCCCATCGAGCACCTCTGGGACGTGCTGGGGCAACGTGTAGTTAGCAACCACCCCCACCTCAAGGCGTCCCCCAGCTGACAGTTCCTGCATCAAGAGTGGGAAGCGATCCCACACATGTTCTCCGAACCCTCGTGAACTGCATGCGTCAACGCTGCATTGAATGCTTGGCTGCAAACGGTACGTACACTTGCTACTGACTGGACCAGTCTTGTGTGACTATTCAAATGAGGGGTGGGTAAACATTCTAACGTACTGCTGTTGTGCAGTTGTTACAATTGCTTGATTTACTCAAAACTTAAATGAAATTGTTACTGAATAAATTAGTAAAGTGCTGACTCCAAGTATTGTTACATTAATTGTGTGGTGTTGTCGGTGCGTCTGCGATAAAAAGTGGCCCTTAAGTTTTGACCATTAGTATATGTCTCACAAATCTTTTTTTTACTGAAAACAAATGTGTGCAGAATAGTGTTTAGTATGCGTATAACGTTGTCCGTACTTGCCTTGTGCGTTAATGTATTCTGCAACAATGACTAATGACTTGACAACTTACTAACATGCCGGTAACATACAACTGCTAACTTATGACCCAAAGTCTCTCTCTCTCTCCTCTCTCTCTCTCTCTCTCTCGCGCGCGCGCGCGCGCGCGAGCGAGAGAGAGAGAGAGAGAGAGAGATGTTATAACTTACAGACAGCTAGCATCGCCCGGAATAGAATTCTGATAATTATAGCAAGATTAGCTGGGTGCCAAGGAAGAAAACAAGTTAATCTCGTCCCACCTGCAAATTCACATGACTAGTGATGCATCTGCCAATAGTTCATCGCTCGTTAGCAAACTTCTTCAGCCGACGGTCAACCACATTCACAACTTCAGTGGAAAAAAAAAGACTGACTTACCCTATTTATTTTTAATCCAGCCCCAAACACGTGACTGCTAAGCGTTCGAAATGCAATTAAATATCCAACAAACAGAGAAAAAGGCTTTGAACTGACGAGCACGAAACAAGTGCAATTAAATTGTATTGTTTCTTTTTTCTTGTTTATTTCTTTTCCAGTTTTTGGTCAGATGGGATTTCCGCCGAAACCTCAGCTACACTGAACTTATTTTGTCATTCCTTAGTCTCTCTGATAACATGTTTCTGAGAAAGGTCACTCATTTCAGATTCCGAACTCGCTTTTATTTTCAAGGCAGTAAATTAAAAGAGCCAAAGTAAAGAATCATTTGGACACTAAACAGCGTGATAAAGTATTCTGACTGAGGAACAGCCAGTGCTGATGTCATCTTGCAAGAGACATAGATCCTCATGAGCCCCTGCGATGCAGGGGCTCATGAGGATCTATGTCTCTTGCAGACGAAACTGGAGCTATCGTCGATGGCCTGGAAAGCTTCAAAATGCCACGAGAGTTGCTCCTGTTCACCCCAACTGATAAAACCCCAAACGCGGGAATTAATTTGGCTGCCCTTTAAACCGACAGATGTTGATACGTGCACGGGATACTTTTTCCGAGCAATTTAATTTCAGCCATCCGGTAAACCTGATCTGACTGGTGTGATTTCTCAGCGTCAAGTCCATGGTAGAATCGATAGAAAACGTCTGCTCAACTTGTCTCGTATGTCGAATTACACTTGCGTGGAAATGCGTCATGCCTTGTAGATTCTGCAAATACTCCTAATGAACCAAATGTCGTTACCAATAGATCTTATAAAGAGTATGCAGGGGTTAAGCGATATTGTGTATGTCTCTTGTTGGTTCTTGAGGATCTGTGTTCCTCAGCCGCCGAGAGGTCGCATGAAGCGTTGAAACTATCATGTAATTAAGTGATGGCTAGAAAAGTACCTTAACTCATTAACCCCATGGCTTGAAATTCCCAAAATTGTCCTCTGATGACTACAACCAAATTTAGAAGATAGGTCGATCATGATAGTTCAAGAGTGGTGACAGAATAGCTCGGCGCCTACAGGCGATCTATATCAGTCCTTTCGTAGTGGGGCGGTCCGTGGCGCATAATAATATAATAATACCGTTATTATATAGGCGCTTTTTCTCAATTTGTGGGCAAATCGACTAAAAGCGCCGCGAACTGAACCCCAACACGCACACTCACGTAACAGACACGGATTTTACGCCATTTAAGACAAACACAGTACAAGACAGACGAAGGGCCAGTTCAGCTACTGAAGTTACAGAGATTTTTGATCGCTTGTATTTAAAATTTGTAAAGTGGCCTGAAACCGGTAGCAAAGTGTGGGGGGTGGGGGGTGGTTGGGGGTGGAAGAACCGGAGTACTCGGAGAAAGAACCCCCGACGGTCCGCCCGAATTAACGGTGACAATTACCAGAGGAGAAAAGTCCGACGCCGGAACCCGTTTTCGAACCTCGCACCTTTGGCATTGGTGGCAGGGGCCTTAACCACTGCGCCACGGACAGCCTTAACCACTGCGCCTGCCACCAATGCTAAAGGTGCGAGGTTCGATTCCGGGTTCTGCGGTCGGACTTTTCTCCTCTAGTGTCACCGTTAATTTGGGCGGACCGTTGGGGGTTCTTTCTCCGGGTACTCCGGCTCTTCCTCCCCCTCCACTTTGATATCAGTTTCAGCCAACTTAATAAAATTTCAAATACAAACGATTTTCAAAAACAACAGCAGTAGCTCGCTTGATCTTACCCACGTGAATGTTCTGTGTTTACGTACACTGTGTGAGTGAATGCGCGTGATTCACGTGAGCGTGCTTGTTGGGTTCAGTTTGCGGCTACATTATGCGCATTGAGTTCTATTATAAATATGAGAAATGTAATAATAATAATGGTGTATTAGAGCTTAATAGGTTAACAAGATACAGGGCCATCGGGCCGAAGTCAGCCTCAGCCGTAGACCCGATGACCTTTGTGGCCTGGGTTTCTGGCAGGTGCAGGTCAGGTGGCCACGATAGAAAAGAGATTTAGGTCGACGAAAAAGGCGCAAGAAAGAATGAAAATAGAAGAAAAGAGAAATACAAACAAGTTGCCACACTAACAGACCGTTAACGCTTTCAGTCCCACGGCCGTATTTCTCAAAGTTTGGAGGCGTCATCTAACGACTATGCACCAGTTGCAGGAAACCGATCGATCAAGATAATTCAAGGGTAGTGTCAGATTAGCTTGGCGCCGGCAGGCGCCAAGCTAATCTGGCACTACCCTTGAATTATCATGGTCGACCCAACTCCTGCTGTAGGGCGTCGAGGCTGAATGAGTTAACTATGACATAGGCTTAATAAAAGGGTCATGCAACCGCGATTTTCTCAAAAGCTGAGAACGACATCAGAACAAGTGAAACAGAGAAGAAGAAGTAGAAAAGTTAAATTCAATTACGAAAGAAAAGAACAAACATCAAAAGAAACAAATTAAGAGAAAACGCAAGAATTTATCACATGTCGTCATCTTTCGTACAAGAATTCAAGGTAGTCAACTAAAAGTGAAATACGAAAAAGGGAGAAACAAACAAACCCAAAAGAAACAAATTAAGACAAAAACAGGACTTTGTCGCACTTCACCATCTTTCTTTTCACCCGTTCAGCCCTCACGCCGTACAGCAGGAGATGGATCGACCATTGTTACGTGGTGGAGTTGTAGTCGAAGTATGATAAACACACCAGACACACACGCACGTAGAGTTCTTTTAAATAGACCTCATTCAGCTGCAATCCGTCAACCGTGGCTTAAGGATGTAGACAAAACTGGAGTAACAGTTCCAACATTATTTAATTCAGCGATGCGATATCCTCACAGTAATGCTCTTTCAAATGCACAAACTACTGAATACAAAGTCTCTTTTGCTATGTCCACACTACGACTCAAAGTTTCTCATACATCGCGTCTCTCGCAATAAACTGCGTGTCTCTACAACTGACAAAGCAAGACAATGTACTAACGGGCTTTCCCAGCGCCCTCCTTATATACACTATCAAAATCTAGAATCTTCTACGGAAATCATGAACTCAAACAAACAGAACGGAAAACGCAGCCGAAACTCAGTAACATGAACTTTCCAGAAAACAATATATCAGGCTACAAAAACACGGCTGCTCACTTCAGCTCTAAATTCTAGCGTATAATAAAGACACATAAAAGTATGGTATCCCTATCTATGATAGCTCAAAAAGGTACGAGAACATTCACCAAAACAAAATAAAAGCTGCTCACTACACGCGCACAGGAAAACAAAAAGTAGCGAAAATGTTGCGATGTCAACCGACGTGACACTTACGAGGCCAAACACAACAAAATGAAATCGGCTCTACTCACGAACAAAAGAAAAACTTACTAAAAAAAACACGTGAAACGTAACCGTGATAGCTCAAATAAACATCAGATCGTTACCTACGAATAACACATGTACGCTCTCACAGGATAACACAACCACAATCGTAACATTACCCCCCCCCCCCCCCCCCCTTCAAGAATGAAATTTCACAAAAATTTCTTCTCATATTTAAAAAATACGGTTGTGGCTGTGTAAACCTACACAAAACCCTAAATAAATATAACTACACATCAAAAATCAAATTAAAAAAAAAAACGTCTCACAGTTCCTGTAAACAGTCCTGAGCATCAAAATGTTTCATACAAATGTTCTGGACACAGAAATGTTCATTTAAACTGCTCTGCTCAGGTAATCTGCTCCAAAGTTCTGCGAATCCTTAAGTTAAACTAAAAATAATGTCAAAGTTAGTTTCAGGAACATCACCAAATCATAAGTTACAGTTCACAGTTCATTAAGGTCAAACAAGTTCTCGTCGTCTAGTCTTTCGTCATCAGCAAGACGCACTGATGCGGTCATTTGTGTCTTGTCTTGACGACCTCTCGCAATATACTTCTTCAGCAAATTAGCATGGTAAGTTTTCACC
Source organism: Semisulcospira habei (assembly GCA_036245525.1). Lineage (NCBI taxonomy): Eukaryota > Metazoa > Mollusca > Gastropoda > Semisulcospiridae > Semisulcospira > Semisulcospira habei. The sequence continues at coordinate 281,649,996 of BTPG01000002.1, read as the reverse complement.
TTATTGTTGACCTTGACTCTGTAGTCGTTGATGCCAACCACCGTGTCGACAACGTATGGTCCCTTCCACTGCATCTGAAGTTTGTTGTTGTCGGTAGGAAGAAGAACCAACACTTGGTCACCTGGCTGGAATCGTCGAGGTTTTGCCTTACGATCATAGTAATGCTTCCCCTTGTTCTGCGCCTTCCGTAGTTCTTCTCGAGCCATCCTTAGGGTATCTTCCAGCTTCTCTCTCAGGTCGAAGACGTACTGGTAGCTGATTTTCACCTCAGGTGCGTCGATATCCTTGGTCCACAGATCCTTCAGGATGTGCATGGGCCCCCTCACAGTCCTACCGTACAGTAATTCAAAAGGGGAAAACCCTGTCGAATCCTGATGAACTTCACGGTATGCGAAGAGCAAGGCATTGATGTATCTATGCCACAACCTTGGCTGCTCAGCGCACAGTTTCTTCAACATAGCCTTTAAAGTTCCATTAAATGTTTCAACCAGCCCATTACACATGGGGTGATAAGGGGTGGTAGTAAGGTGTCGGATGCTCAATAGCCGGTTGACTTCCTCCATGCAGTCTGAGACGAACTGAGTTCCTAGGTCACTCAGGATCTCTTCAGGAATTCCTAAACAGCTGAACATGTCGACGAGCGCCTCTGCTACTGTTGGAGTGTCGATCTTTTTCAATGGTATGGCTTCGGGATAACGTGTAGCGTAGTCCACCAGGGTCAAAATGTATCGATGACCATCTTCACTCGGAGGAGATATTGGCCCCACAAGGTCAACAGCTACCCGCTTGAAAGGCATATCGATCAATGGAATTTTCTCTAGAGGAACCTTGGGCACCTTTCCCTTGGAGATTGTCTTCTGGCATACGTCGCACGATCTGCAGAATCGGGTGACGTCGCCTCCCATATCAGGCCAGTAGAAGACGGCTCGGATTCTATCGAGCGTCTTGTTGATTCCCAAATGTCCTCCCAATATGGAATCATGTGCCAATTTCATCACCTGCATTCTCAAAGGTTCAGGAACTACTACTTGACGCACAGGTTTATCTCCATTGCTGTCGAATATCCGGTACAGGATATCTTTTCTGGTCTCGAAGGTTATCTCTTTTCCCTTTCGTGTCACAGGCTCGGTTTGACCTCGGAACTTGTCAAGCGTGGTGTCGGCTCTCTGTAGCTCCACCAGCCTTTCTTTATTCACCACTGCTGCTTCCGTGTTGTCCGCCACTTTAAGAGGGATGGTCTGATGACTCTTCTTTGCTTGACTTCTTGTGGTAACAGAACATATTTCAGGTCTCCACTCTGGATCTGGATCGTCTGCGTTTCTGGCACCATCAATGTTTCCGATGATGAGATCGTAGACTGGTGTCTTCACGCACAACGCCTTCACCTCTCCTGTCAAGTATGGGGTGTCGACACTGACTTTGGCAAGGGGGATAATCCTTACAGTTCCGTCAGCCAAAATGAGGGTGGTCCACTCCTGTAGCTTCTAGTCTTCAGCTACTAGGTCCTCTCTCACGATGATGCAGCTACAACCAGTGTCTCTCAACACTCTCACTGGTGTGTCGCCGACGAATCCTGACACCACCGGCATGTTCGGCACTTCATTCTCAGGCAGCGCGATGTTTGAGACTGGTAAAAATGTAGCACCATCTCCTACTGGGATGCGTCCATTCTTTCTGAAAGATTCAATCAGCTCCGGTGTCGCCTGTTTTTCTCTAGACTCAAAGTCACTGGATGATGTCATATCATTGGCTAATACAGCGGCAGCTCTGTGTTGAGACGTGGTACTGCTTCTGCCTGCTATCCCACGATCTTGGTTGGATCTTCTTCTGATGTCGCCTCGGGGAATATCTTTAGAAGGACACCGTATCGCCTTGTGGCCTTTCTTTCCACAGAGAAAACATGTCAGGTTCTCCACCGGCTTGTATCTCGGGGTGTCTCTGACATTGTGGATTTCCTCTGCTGGTGTAAGACACACGCTGTGGCTTACTGGACCCGAACTTCATGTTGTGAGCATCAAGGTATCTTTGAGCGAAGTCGGCCAGGGCCTTTAGTGACTGGTCTTTTTGCTCTCTGAGATGGGCGGCCAGGTCCTTAGAACATGCGCTGAAAACTTGTTCTTTGATGATGAGGTCGCACAGATCTTGGTACTCTCTGTTTAGGCCAGCCAGCTCTATCCATTTCTCCAGGTAGCTTCTGATTCTCTCAATGAATAGGCCGGGTGTTTCTCCTTCTTCAGGCTTGCAGTTCCGAAATCGTCGCCTGTAACCTTCTTCAGTGAAGTCGTACTGTCTCAACAGGGCGGCTTTCAACTGAGTATAATCTTCGGCTTCTTCTCTTGGTAAGCGGGTGTAAAATTCAAGCGCTTTGCCAGTTAGAAGTGCGCTCAGTTTAATAGGCCAAGTCTCTTGTTTCCAATTGTTGCTATTTGCGAAGGCTCGAATCGCTCCAAATAAGCGTCCATCTTATCTGAATTTTCAATGAAAGGTGGAAGTTTTGGCGCGCGGGCTGTTTGTTCTCTGCTCGCTAATGCTGTTACTTCATTAGTTCTCTGGCTCTGTGCCTCAATCTCCATCTGCTTTAGATGAATGTCGTGTTGACGCTGCCTCTCCGCCTCTTCTCGCTTCTCTTCTCGTTGTTTCTCTGCTTCTCTTCGCTGTTTCTCTGCTTCTTCTGCTTGGATTTCGAGTCTCCTGATTTCACGTTCTTTGGCTCTTTCTTCTCTTTCCAGTCTGTCCTTTCTCTCGTTCCTTTTCTTCTTTCTCTTCTCTCTCCAGTCTCTCCTTTTCTTCTTTCTCTCGTTTCTTTTCTTCTTTCTCTTCTCTTTCCAATCTCTCCTATTCTTCTCTCTCTCGTCTCTTTTCTTCTTTCTCCTCTCTCTCCTTTACAAACTCGAGGAGTTGAGCTCCTTCGAGTCCACATTCCTTTCCAATTTTCAGAAATATCTCCATCTCCGATGTCGCCATCTCTGCTTTTCACTGCTGGCTGTTTTCTCCTGCTACCCTTTCCACTGAACCAACTGAAGAGGTCTCGTCGGGGTCGCCAAATGTTACGTGGTGGAGTTGTAGTCGAAGTATGATAAACACACCAGACACACACGCACGTAGAGTTCTTTTAAATAGACCTCATTCAGCTGCAATCCGTCAACCGTGGCTTAAGGATGTAGACAAAACTGGAGTAACAGTTCCAACAATATTTAATTCAGCGATGCGATATCCTCACAGTAATGTTCTTTCAAATGCACAAACTACTGAATACAAAGTCTCTTTTGCTATGTCCACACTACGACTCAAAGTTTCTCATACACCGCGTCTCTCGCAATAAACTGCGTGTCTACAACTGACAAAGCAAGACAATGTACTAACGGGCTTGGTTGGTTAGTTCGGGTTTAACGTCCACAGCACCGAGGTGATCATGGACGGCCCTGACGGGCGGGTTATGGGGGACAGGGAAATCTATTGCCTATGGAGTACGACCTGAACACTGATCAACTCAGGCGCACTCCAACTGTGCCACTTTGATTTACCAGGACCTTTCAACGGACATGCTATTGAACAAATCCGTTTTTTTCCCCCTGGATTGTGAGTCCAGCTACCGGGGCCGGGACGGGATTCGAACCCACGACCCGGCGATTACTAACGGGCTTTCCCAGCGCCCTCCTTATATACACTATCAAAATCTAGAATCTTCTACGGAAATCATGAACTCAAACAAACAGAACGGAAAACGCAGCCGAAACTCAGTAACATGAACTTTCCAGAAACAATATATCAGGCTACAAAAACACGGCTGCTCACTTCAGCTCTAAATTCTAGCGTATAATAAAGACACATAAAAGTATGGTATCCCTATCTATGATAGCTCGAAAAGGTACGAGAACATTCACCAAACAAAATAAAAGCTGCTCACTACACGCGCACAGGAAAACAAAAAGTAGCGAAAATGTTGCGATGTCAACCGACGTGACACTTACGAGGCCACTAGACAGTGCGACCCTTCTACAACGCACCGGACTAAACACAACAAAACGAAATCGGCTCTACTCACGAACAAAAGAAAAACGTACTAAAAAAAACACGTGAAACGTAACCGTGATAGCTCAAATAAACATCAGATCGTTACCTACGAATAACACATGTACGCTCTCACAGGATAACACAACCACAATCGTAACAACCATGATAAATCAAGGGTAGAGCCTGTCGTTGCCAAGCTAATCTGACAATACCCTTCAATTATCTTGATCGATCCATCTCCTGCCGTAGGTCGTCAGGGCTGAACGGGTCAACAACAAAAAAGATGGTGAAATGTGACATAGTCCTGTTTTTGTCTTAATTTATTTCTTTTGGGTTTGTTTCTCCCTTTTTCGTATTTGATTTATCTTTGGTCGAGCCGTCTCCTGCAACTGGTGCATAGTCGTTAGATGACGCCTACAAAATTTGGGGAATACGGCCGTCAGGCTGAATGAGTTAAGAATACAACAAGCAAATTAGCAGATAAACAACACAAGTAAGACCCGAGCTCACTGCGTCTTTTTTCTTTAAGTCATTCAACCCCGACACACCACAGCAAGACATGGATCGAGCATGTTAGTTCAAGGGTGGTGCCAGAATAGCTTGGCGCCCATAGGCGCCAAGCTATTCTGGCACCACCCTTGAACTATCATGCTCGACCTCTCTCTAGAATTGTAATACAGTCCTTCAGAGGGCAATTCCAAAATTTGGGGATTTTGGTCCTGGGCCAAAATGTGTTAAAGTACCTGGTTTATCACCCACAGAACTCACTTTACATCATGTGCAATTTCAGCTGTTTTTCTAATGCAGCAGTGCCTGAATGCACTAGTATTATGGAACCACGAATCGCACCCGTTATCATATTATGAGGCCAGACCTCAGTAAAAATAAAAAAAAATAAAAAAAAATTATTAAAAAAAAACTACCTAGAAGCGAGGGCTAAAGATGACCATCTCTGCAAGAAAGAGGTATAGATTCTCATCAGCCTCTGCTGAAGCAAGGTCTGATAAGAATCTATGCCTCTTGCATATGGACTCTGTTGACAAGCGGTGTAAAACATCTTTCAAGCTCCACGCAAAAGAGTTCACTGCGGGCGAACAGAGAACTCGTTTAAGATCTTATCCCGCAGTTCAATAGACTATAGGACATCTTGATACGTGCACGACAGTTTGGTAACACGCGTCCCGTCTTGTCTACCAGTTCAACGACAGATAAAGTGCATCGTGATTGATGTGGGACTTTGTGCTGGAGATATCCTGCGGTGATCTAATCTTTGCAAAATGTATTACATTTATCTAGACATCCGTGGTTTATTACTGTTCAAACGATTCTTTTCAGGGATCAGAAAATAGGAGAGTCCAACAATCTATAAGCGACAAACTGTATACCTCATAAAGAGAGAGAGAGAGAGAGAGAGAGAGAGAGAGAGAGAGAGAGAGAGAGAGAGAGAGAGAGAGAGAGAGAGAGAGAGAGAGAGACGCACACACACACACACACACACACACACACACACACACACACACACAGACAAACACACACACAAACACACACACACACACAAACACACACACACACACACACACAAACACACACTAAAGCGCAGTTCAGCTAGTCAAAAAAACGAGCGAAAAAAAATGTAGGTTTTAACGGAAGTTTAGAAGGACTCTGTGGATTTTGAAAACGGACTTTTTGGGGGGATGCTGTTCCAGAAATACGGGCTTTGGTAAAAAAAAATAAAAATTTAAAAAAAAATCGTTCACCATACGTTCTAGTTTTTGAGGTCTATCAGAAAACATAAAATAATGTGAACATTATCACACTGGTTGTCTCTGCGCGGTAGCGACTCGAGGGAATGAGGCAACCAGTGTGAAAGCCTGCAGGGAGAACTATCATTTGCTGTAAACAACATTTTTACGTGCCCTGATCTCTTGACAACAGAGAATCCCAAACATCAGGGGGCCCAGCTACGCCGCACAGCGGACGAGACAATGAACTTTATTTTGTAAGAAAACGGGGCACTCTGTGCTCCGTGATAAAATCATGATGGCTGATGTATGATGATACTAAATGACACTGCACCTTAACTCATTCAGCCCCGACACACCACTGCAAAACATGGATCGAGCATGATAGTTCAAGGGTCGTGCCAGAATAGCTTGGCGCCCATAGGCGCCAAGCTATTCTGACACCACCCTTGAACTATCATGCTCGATCTGTCTCTAGAATTGTAATACAGTCCTTCAGAGGGCAACTTCAAAATTTGTGGATTTCTGTCCTGGGCAGAATGTGTTAAAAACAATAATGCAGAATGTCAAAATCTGTTATCTGAAGAAAAACACATGTTGAAATTCTAAAAAAAAAAAAAATTACGTTTTGCACGGCGAGTATTAAGATAAACTTTATTGCCATATGCATAAACATTAGATTTTTTTGCTGCATACCTGACTAGCGTCCATGTTAAGATCAGCATATAAAACATACATACATCACAATCAAGCAGACTCTAAAATACCAAACCACACATATGTATATCAGTCATGCTACTAAATATGCACACACATCTAAGTAAGAAAAAAAAAGATAAATATTAAACCGCCTCCTTGCCTCTGGTCGAAGATTGCGTTTCTGATGTACTGGTAATTCAACATCCAACAGCCCCAAGCAGTCCACATAACATGGATTTACAGTGGTGTCAACAAAAGGCATATATTTTTTACGAGTGGTCTCGTAAGAACCTATGTCTCTTGGATTGTGTTCAGCGAGAGACCTTTCAAGTAAGATAGATACAAGGTGGTGTCAGCAAGAGGCATAGATCCTCATCAGCCCCCGCAACTGCGGGGGCTCATGAGGATCTGTGCCTCTTGCAGTTGGATTGTGTTCAGCGGAGGGCCGTTCAAGGATATGCACATTTCTTATTATGAGGTTCGCGCATTTCAAGTTGTTGGCCATGGAGGAAGCATTTTGGAGTCGCGCAGTGCACTCGACAAATCGGAGAGAACCCTCTGTCGCCCTGATGAAGAGGTCTGGGAGGCTGGAAGAGCTCTCAGACAAACTGCTTGACTTTCACATTCGTCGGCTTGTACCCCAGCGAAATAAATGGTCTTCTACTTTCCAGATCAATTGAGGGTGAAGGAACATAACTGTACTTAGAATGTATGCGTACCTGGCGCCGGAGACACGAATTAGATCCGTGTTCTGGTCTGTGATTTTGGACCTTACGGCCTGAAGCCGGAAGGTCCAAAATCACAGACCAGCACACATTTTGGTTTCGGTCCGTGCATGTTACTTCCCCCCCCCCCCCCTCTTTTTTTTTTTAGGGACGCTTTCTCCTCTTTTGTGTGTGTGTATGGGGGGGAGGGGGGGAGAGGGGAGGGGGAGGGGGGGGGGAGGAAAGGAGGGGTTTGTCTTTGGTTACTCGCTCGCTCGCTCATTCGTTCGTTCATTTATTTGTTCGTTCGCTCGCTCGCTCTTTTTTTTTTTTTTTTTTCTTTCTGTCTGCCTACCTGCCTGGCCACGTGCCTGCCTGCGTGTCTGCACGGCAGGTGTGTGAAATGGCTATGTTGATGACAATGTCAATGCCTCATCCGCTGTGAAACATAAAGTTTCATTGATTCTGCCTGCCTGCCTGCCTGCCTGCCCTTCGTTGTTGCTTTTTCATCACTGGAGGAATATATATACCTTGAGCACTCTCACTCGGTGTAGATCAACTCATTCTACCCCAGACACACCACAGCAAAACATGGATCGAGCATGCTAGTTCAAGGGTGGTGCCTGAGAATAGCTTGGCGCCCATAGGCGCCAAGCTATTCTGGCACCACCCTTGAACTATCATGCTCGATCTGTCTCTAGAATTGTAACACAGTCCTTCAGAGGTCAACTTCGAAATTTGGGGATTTCGGTCCTGGGGTAGAATGTTTTAAACCACCATTGGTATCGATCGGTCTGTGGCGCCTTCACCGGGTAACGGAAGGACAGTATCTTGAATGAACAGTACGTGTACTGCAGCGATCATCGCCCGGAAATGACACGAAACTACTTCCAGTTCGTGGCCAAGGCAGTAAACGCGAATGATAGCTGTGTCCGAAAAGGAAGGACTGAAGTGGGACAGCTATTTTTTTCAGCCCATTGAGATGAGTTTGTACTTGTGATGTCGCTCTGTGGTTTGGCAACATTAAGGTCTCGCGGATCGGATTTCATCCCTTCACTGTCGAGGGAAACTGCACAAGAGATAGATCCTCATGAGCCCCCGCAATCGATGGAGTTCATGAGGATCTATGCCACCTCTTGCTGTGATACCACTTAGTATTCAATTCGTTGAACGGTTGAGGCTCTTTGGCTCTGAATTAATAACGGATTCACAAACAGGCAATCTGTGCCCAAAGCCAAAGGAGGGGTTGAGGGTGCCCTTTGACTCAGCAAGAGGCATAGATTCTCATGAGCGCCTGCTTTAGCAAGGGCTCGTGAGAATATAAGCCTCTTGCTCACAGAGATTTTAAAAACATATTTGCATTTTTGGAGGCAGGTCACCCGAGTGAAGTCTATGCCAGATAATCTGGTGTGATGGCTATGCCCAAGACGCCAACTCAGGGGAGACAAAAGAAGAAAATTAACTTTGGAGTAGATCCAATATTAGACGCTCAGGTACAATGAGGACGAATGCAGAGATAATTACGGGGTTGTATGACCGCTAACCTCGTAATGCGGTCACCATTAAAGTTGATTGGCAACGGTTGTTGTAGGTAAACACGTTAGGGCTTGTTGTATTACGTATGAGAGCGGGTGTGTGCGTGTTTTGGTTTTGTTGATGTGGTGTGTGGGTGCAGTTTGTGTGGCTGGTTGCTGGAGTGCTGGACTAGAGAGAAAAGATCACCGGCTGGTTGAGCGACTGCAACAACATCTGTCTAAGATTTGTTCTGTTAACGCTTTGACAGCCGAGGAAAAGCCGGTGAACAAGATCCAAATGCAAGAGACATGGATCCTCATGAGCTCCCGCTGTTGCGGGGCCTCATGAGGATCTATGCCTCTTGCTGACACCACGTTGTATCCATCATTGGGAGGCTGGGTCTCGTTGGCGTTGAATTAACCCATTCAGCCCTGACGCACTACAGCAGGAGATAGGTCGATAATTCAAGGGTAGTGCCTGATTAGCTTGGCTCCTATCGGCGCCAAGCTAATCTGGCACTACCCTTGAATTATCATGGTCGATCCATCTCCTGCAACTAGTCATTAGATGACGCCTGCCAAATTTGGGAAATACGGCCGTCGGGCTGAATGAGTTAACGAAAATCGCAGAAACAGAAAGTGAAGCGAGGAGGTTAACCGGTACCGTGTGCGGATGAACCCCCAGCGGATGAACCCCCAGACAGACAAGCCGCTGTGAGGTGGACAGCTAACTAACCAACTAATTAAGTAACCAGACAGACACGTAGACTTCCATTCACACGAGATGCTAAGCATCTCATCTGAATGTAAATGTACTTGTGGCGAACTCCCCGAGGCACGGCACGGCACGGGGGACATCTTCGAATAATGAGTTTTCACGCTTTACAAATTTCATGGGCACTGTTTTATGAATTTCAACGACAAGCGCAAGTCTTTCACGTTGCAAGCGACTTTCTCCAGGCAATAACAAATTAACCATATTTTGCGCGTCGGTAGCGGCGATTTTTGTTGCGATGATACCTGTTGCATGCCGCTATCGGTTTTTGTCGCGACAATTCCTGTAGGAATCATCGCGACAAAAAGAGCTGGCGACAATCAATATATATATATTTGTTTTCCTCCCTACGTCACACGACCAGTCACTTTAGCGCAAACCGTGTCTTGTGTCGTGATATAAAAACCCTTGTAGCAAAAAATGGCGGACGTTTTGTAGCCCTCTCGATGACGCATCTTGGATGCCAGTTTTGTTCTATAAAAGGTCGCCAAAAGTTCTAAAGTACAACGTTACTTAGTGTTGTTCGAAACAACAAGCACACTCAGTACTGGAGACGGCAACGTCATGACATATTTTAAATTACGTCATACGTCTATTATGTATAAAGGTTTATTCCTTTCACGTCAGTCATGTCTGGCGTGATCCAGGTCGCAAGATTTCTTCTTGGTTTCTTTTACGAAAATAGTGGAGGAATGAAAACAAATACGTTATTGGTCGGAGGGGTTCGCTGCACAGACCCTTGTATGCCTTCGGGAGGTCAAAGGAACCATTGTACCTCTCAGGCCTTCGGCCTTCGGGGTACAATGTTTCCTTTGACCTCCCTCAGGCCTACAAGGGTCCGTGTAGCATACCCCTCCGACCAAAATATATATCTTGAATATATAGGTATAGACATAGATATAAAATGTGTATGTGTTTCGATAATGCTGTACAAAAGGACAACATGGTAACATTGGTTAAAGAAGAAGATTAAAGCAGACGAACTACATAAATATGGCGTTGGATGTTGTTTGGGTTTTGGTGGGGGGGGGGGGGTTGTTTTGGGGTGGTTTTTGTTTTTGTTGTTGTTGTTGGGTTGGGTTTTTTTTTTTTTTTTTTTTTTTTTTTTTTTTTTTTTTTTTTTGTTTTTTTGGGGGGTCATCATAAGGACTAAGCCAACTTGTGTTTAATCCAGAAGTTTAAATCAGAGGCTGTTCCTCTCTTCTTCTCCTTTGCTACGTACCCTGATGAGCTAAAGAGCAATATCGAAATCTCTGTTATGTGTGCTTGCTCACATGACTTGTGAAAAAATGAGTAGGAAGTGTTACAAGAAGCCAAACGATAAGGACCCGTCCTATCAGCGAAGTTCAGCACTCAGCATACTTTGCCTGGAGCAACTCTAACAGACGTTGCTGAGTCTCAGTTAGATTGTCACTTTCCCGTCAATAAAATCAACTAAACACGGCCGTATAACCCCTTCAATGCCAAGGAAAACTGAACACCACCCAACTGCAGTGCAAGAGGCATAGATCCTCATGAGCCCCCGCAATTGCGGGGGCTCATGAGGATCTATGCCTCTTGCTGAGAACAATTTGGATCAATGTTCGTTGGCCAGTGTCGGCTTTTGGTCGTTGAATGAACGCAGATTTCAGAAACAGAATATGCGTTCTGTGGTAGTGACGGGGTTAAACTGTGTCAGCAATACATAATTAGCACCGAAAAACAACGTATGACGTGAAAGACTTACCTGAAATTTGTTCATGGTGACAATAATGAGTCCACTGACGTTCTTAGTTTTAATTACGGCGTTTCAACAGCCGATTAAAGGCGTTTCGATTCCAGTAGATGTTTTTGAATAAATGGTCAACTCCACGGTTACGCACTCATTGACAATACACGTACACACACGGTTCTGTGTTGATGAACTAGAAGCATTAACACGTTCCACACAAACTCCAAGACACACCTAATGTTATTCGGTCAGGTTTCGGTTAGCGTATCACGGAAATGCATTTATATACTTCATGCAACAGAACAGACGCAAATACAAGCACTTGATTATAAATGTCTTCTCTGATTTTAGCATCCTGACCAAATAAGCTGACTGCAAAGCGTGTAAAATTCAAAGAACGTCACAACAAAGAAAGAAACACACTTAGAAAGGACAAGTGCAACACAGGTGTGTTGCACTTGTCCTTTCTAAGTGTGTTTCTTTCTTTGTTGTGAGGATCTTTGAGTCCTGCAAAAACTTAGAACACTGACAGTCGTTTAACTTTTCAGCGATACAAATTGAGTACACAGTTATACTTACAACTGAATTGTCTGTCTTCATATTTCCAGTATCTAACGGAAATGCCAGTTTCTTACAGCTAAATTTCCGACACAGCAAAGCGGACAGTGCTCAGTGAAGTGACGATTAGCCGATCTGCGGGAACCTCTCAGCATGAGGACGTAAAATGATCGTGAAACCAAGGCTACCTGGTTAGTAATTTCATCGATCTCACTGGAACATAGATTCACTTGATATCCAAACGGCGCAGAAGTTCACGAGTATCCATTGCCTTGCTTTGGTTCTATCTTTACTTCAGGTGTTCCTCAAACTGAGGGTGTCAGTTGGGGTTAGTCGTGAACCCGAGTATTTTATCTGTGATGCCATCCATCAGCAATCCTGACGGGACCAACAATCGTAATTTTCCACTAAGTGACAGTTCAGAGAAAGGTGATGGCAATTTAGTCAGTCACTCGATCAGCAAACGTGTGTATATATTCAAGAGGCATAGATTCTCATGGGACTATGCAGCTGCAAGGGATCATGCGAATCTATGCCTTGCAGACAGACATCAGCCTAATTTACATCAATATAACGTGGACCGATCCCTTTCGGCAAGCGGCACTGATTCAAATTTCAGCATAGTGGCTCATGAGTACTATGCCTTTTTGGGGGAGTAGAGATTACCTCTATGCTCTGTTTACATCCTGCGATTGAGAAAAACGTTTCAGTTTATGTGAAGGACCTTAGCAGTGAAGGTTAGATGCTGATCGGCATTGATTCTCACTGCAAAACGGCATCAACATTTCAAGAAATCCACCTATCGCCTTTTGCAACAGAGTCCGCAGTCATCCAAGCGTGTCACCCGAAATGCAAGTGGGGGATCTTCTGATGGCGTGGGGATTAACCCTTCATTGCCAGTGGACGCAAATTGTGTTTCTGTAATCTTTGTGAATTGAACACCAACGATCCCAAGTCGTCCAAGGAACATGGATACAAAGTGGTTTCAGCAAGAGGTATAGATCCTCATGAGCCCTCGGAACTGTAGGGTCTTATGAGGATCTATACCTCGTGCATCTGGGTAGTTTTTGTTGTCTCCCGGCTTTCGGGACACGTTGCATTCGGATACGTAGCATAACTTAACTCATGTAGGACACACACCGCAGCATGAAATGGATCGACCATGATAGTTCAAGGGTGGTGCCAGACTAGCCTGGCGCCTATAGGCGCCAGGCTAGTCTGGCACCACCCTTGAACTATCATGGTCGATTTGTCTCCTGGAGTATAATGCAGTCCTCGGAGGACAACTGCAAACTTTGCCGGATTTCGACCTTAGGCACAATGGGCCAAGCGATCAGGACTGTCCAAGGCTAGGATCACATTAGGCAGGCGCCGTCCCTTCCACCATGACGATTCACAAGTACTGTCTTAATCAGACTACTACGGCGACAAGCTAATCAGGCACTACAGTTGATTGGGCGTGGACCATCCATTTGTAAAGAAGTAGTGAAGTTATGCTTTGAAGAACAGTTTTTAGCTTCTCGATGGAAACTTGCTGATGTCATGGGAGATATGTGTGTTGGTCTGTGTTTTGAGCCGTGTGGCCTTTTGAGCATTCACTCTGAGTCGACGGAAGTCTTTTCAAATTAGATCACGTAACAAAATAACAAAATGGCTTTTATGACTTCGACACAGCAAGTACGGAAAATGCATGGGCTGCACACGAAATCAAACTGATTACGCACAACGGACTTTCCAATTTCATTGCCAAGCCACACAGATGAGAAGAAGTACCCAACAGAGAAAGAAACACGCTTAGAAAAGACAGTTATAACACAATTTATTAAATTAATAAATTGTGTTGTAAGTGTCTTTTCTAAGCGTGTTTCTTTCTCTGTTGGGTACTTATTTGCTTTTTACACACACTTGGCAGTTAACTTTTTGGTCTGGATCACACAGATGAGAAACAAAACGGTCCGTTTAGAAGCATAGGGTCTGACACATTTAGAGCTTTGGACGTCCTCCAAGTTGAAGCCTGAGGAATCTTCTAATCAGACCTGTGCAATTCTGGCCAAACTGGCACGTGTTGAAGTATGCATGCATGCACACGCCGTTTGAAGAGTAACAGAAATACTCTCGCGAACAGTCAAGGCTCATGAAATATTTTTGCCAATATGTTAAGCCTGACGCACGCACAACTCACAACATAGTCTTGGTACAGACTCGCAACTGCATGTGCTTGACGGTGAATCAACTTCGTCCAGAGCTTACAGTGACGAGCAAAATAAATGCGAAATCTTTGGAATCATCGGAAACACTAAAGTGTTTCCGATGATTCCAAAGATTTCGCATATATTTTGCTCATCAGTATATTTCAAATTGAAGAAAACAAATCGTGTATGAATTGAAGCGGAAGATAAAATAGTCCACACTCGTGATGTGTATGGCTAGCTAAAATGACCCGTTCCCACGAAAGGGACCATAAGTCGGAAATTTTGAGTTTTGAGATATTTACACCATTTCAATCTACTAGCAATACAAATTAATTTGATGCAAAAACTATTTTTGTAGACCTGTTATTAAGCGAGAAACATGCATTTAAAGTTGATAATGTCATCCCGTGAATGCTAGTGACAATACCGTGCGCCGTAGTCTAACTACAAGTCTTTTCCGCCGAGAAGTATTGTCAGTAGGAGCCAAGGGGTTAACACTTGCGGCAACGCATATCCAGCACTACCGATACACTTATAATTAATTTATGTACGGCAATTTCTGGGCGCTTAGCTGCATATAGTTTACAATGTAAAATAATCGTTTCCTTTCACCATCATATTAAAAATATATATCGAACTCCAACGGCACAACGAAACTCTGCGCTGCGCTCAAAGCTTCGAGAACACGCGTGCAAGTGAAATATCCAGTCATTGGACAATCCCAGTGTCACATTCAACAAAATTATTTAAACTCTGCGGCGGGGACAATGTCAGAGTCCGTTAAATTTCCACACAATGCATACAAACAGTTTCCACGCGCTTCGACATTTGCAGTTTAAACTCATTCAGCCTGACGGCCGTATCTCCCAAATTTTGGAGGCGTCATCTAATGACTATGCACCAGTTGCAGGAGATGGATTGACCATGATATTTCAAGGGCAGTGCCAGATTAGCTTGGCGCCGACAGGCGCCAAGCTAATCTGGCACTACCCTTGAATTATCATGGTCGACCCATCTCCTGATGTAGAGCGTCAGGGCTGAATGGGTTAATAGTTATTACTGGCTCAGAAAATTGTGTTACGTAGCGCGGCAGCACAGACCATGCCATGAGGCTAATCCGGGGACCACTTTCACAGTCGAAATTACGGTGTTCATCTATATCAAAGCTCCATCAAACTAAAATACAGAACTAACAAAAAAGAAAAAAAAAAACGAAGCTTAACCTCCGTGATTGTTACTGACAATATCGCTCGGCGAAAAAGACGCTTAGCCCCATGGCTGTCGGGTAGCGATTTTGGTCCAGGCGATTCCTGCAGGAATCACCTCGACCAAAATCGCTACCGACAGCCAAAATGTTAACTGTTTGTCTATCCGCGGAACGGTGTGCTCAGTGCAAGTCAAGGAGTTAAGCTTTGGCCTTTTTTTTTTTTTTTTTTTTTTTTTTTCAGAGCTCTGTATTTTAGTTTGATGGAGAAAGTGAGTAATGGTACTGATAATGAACACCGTGTGGATGGGAAGTGAGTCCGATGACAAATAGTTGATGCAGACGTAGACAGGCGAAAATGCTCATAAAAGACTTAATGTATTTTGCCTTCACGTAAGGTAGTACTCAACAAACAATAGGTTCAACTCCTGGCCGGTTTTGGTACGGATCAAATCAAGCGGTAAATAATGTGTGCGATACAAACTGGTTATCACCATCACAGGAAACTGTTATAGTGTTACTACGTCTGTAACTTCTATTGAATCTGAAATATTTAGCTGCAGGGGCAAAGGGAATTGTGGTTACAGTACACACGCACACACACATGACAAACCAGTGAACACTTTCACAATCCATGCGCTTTTGACACTCCTTCACGCCGATTCCACTGCGCTACTCAGCTGTGGGGGCGAAGCCAAAGGTGTGACGCGACACCAACGACATCACTAATCTAGCATGCTGTAGAGCCAACTCCCGCTGAGTTCTTAACACATTCTGCTCCAAGACCGAAATCCACAAATTTTGAAGTTGCCCCCTGAAGACTGTATTACACTTCTGGAAACAGATCGAGCGTGATAGTTGAAAGGTTGTGCCAGAATAGCTTAGCGCCTATGGACGACAAGCTATTCTACCACAACCCTTCAACTATCACGCTCGATCCATGTCTTGCCGTGGCGTGTCTCGGAGTTGAATGAGTTAAAATGATATAGTGATTGTCACCAATCCTTATTAGCAAGAGGCATAGATCCTCATGAGCCCCTGCGGCTGCAGGGGAACATGAGGATCTATGCCTCTTGCAGAAGAAAAAAAAACTGCACTGAAATTGCATCATCCAAAATGTTAGCAAGAGGCACATATTGACAGGGACCTTTGCGACTGCGAGGGGCTGATAAGGATCTGTGCCTCATGCAGATGGGACAAGCTGACTGAGACAACATCGCCCATCATCACCACCGTACGTCGCACACACACAGGTTCGATCAGAACAACATGGTCTGGAAGCCTGCAACAGTTTCTTGCCCCTTCGACAAGCGTGCAGTAAATGATTTAGAGCAGCGTCGGGGATAGCATTTCGTGGATGCGTCCGAAACCTGTCATTAGAGACCGCCGCTGATGTCCCTCGCGGCAGTTTCCACCACTTTTACTTCAGCGTCAACTTTGGGGGATGGACCAGGCCAAACGTGACCAAAAAAAAAGATATAGGACGGTGCTATCTAAATCGATTGTTGCCTTTTCGTCGGCCATCATAACTCAAAGGAGGCGCCTGGTTGATCCTTTCACTGACGAAAAAAAAACTAAACACAACTCGACTGCAAGAGGTATAGATCCTCATAGGCCCCTGCATTTGCAGGGAGCTCATGAGGATCTATGCCTCTTGCTGAAACCACTTTGTATTTACGTTTCTTTGACGGCTGGGGATATGTTTCGTTGAATCAACAATGATAATATTACAAAACACAATCTGCGTCCGATGCCGCTGAAAGGGTGAACTTTGCGTCTGTTAACCCATTCAGCCCTGACGCACTACAGCCGACAGGCGTCAAGCTAATCTGGTACTACCCTTGAATTGTCATGGTCGATCCATCTCCTGCAACTGGTGCACAGTCATTACATGACGCCTCCAAATTTAAGGACATACGGCCGTCGGGCTGAATGAGTAAAGGCGAATAACAAACAGAGCGTCACTCTTGAGCCATCACGGCCTGATCCACAGTCGATTAAGCTCAAATGATGGCAACTTGGCTTCAGACCAGAACGTGCTGTAACCAACGTGCGACATTGCCATTTGCCTGCCCGTTTAAATCCCCAGCAGAATCCTTAAAAATGCCGTTAACATTTTTAAAAAAAGGAACTTCCGAAGTTTTTTTTTAAAAAAATGTTAACGGAGGTTGCTTATCATCGCCCACCACAATGAACACATCTCTCCATGAATCCTGGAAATGTGATAGAGATACTAGTCACTGAATTCCATATAATTTTTGGATGCACTGCTGCCTGCGCGGAGTTCATGAACGTGTGTTGCCTTGTGCAATCGGCTGAATTCAAAGTGAATTCGCTGTGGGGCTTGCGGCTGTGCCCGCAGCTAAACCAAATCTGTCACACGCACCCCCAGGGATTAGTCCGGCTTTGACAGTGCAGATGACTTTAATTATTTTTAGAACCTCTTCCCGTATTTCAAGCTCAGCAGCCTGCTGAATACACTGACATGCAAACCAAACGCGACATCATTGGAATCACTTCAGTGTTTACGATTCCGCTGATGTCGCTTTCCTTTGTATCCTCAGTATACTTCGGGAAAGACGCGGGAGTGGAATCGACCAGTGTGGCTCAAGGGCCGTGTCTGATAACATTAGCGCGCTGATTCTTCTAGGTGCTAAGCTAGTCATGCAGTATATTATCAGTTTTCACCGTCCGTCAGTTTGCTTAACTCATTCAGCGCGACGGCCGTATTTCCCAAATTTTGGAGGCGTCATCTAATGACTATGCACCAGTTGCAGGAGATGGATCGACCATGATAATTCAAGGGCAGTGCCAGATTAGCTTGGCGCCGACAGGCGCCAAGCTAATCTGGCACTACCCTTGAATTATCAGGGTCGACCATTCTTCTGCTGTTATGCGTCAGGGCTGAATGGGTTAACCCGTTCAGTGCCGAGAACATTTGAACGCCACACAACTGCAAGAGGTATAGATCTTCATGAGCCCCCGCAGTTGCGGGGGCTCATGAGGATCTATGCCTCTTGCTGACATCACTCTGAAGCCATGTTCCCGGGACATCAAGGGTTCTTTGCTCTTGATTTAACCCATTCAGCCCTGACGCACTACAGCATGAGATGAGTCGACCATGATAATTCAAGGGTAGTGCCAGATTAGCTTGGCGCCTATCGGAGCCAAGCTAATCTGGCACTGCCCTTGAATTATCATGGGTCGATGCATCTCCTGGAACAGGGGTCTTGTCGTTAGATGACGCCTCCAAAATTTGGGAAATGCGGCCGTCGGGCTGAATGGGTTAACTAAGATCGCAAGCACAGTCTTGGTCAAGTGGCCCTGAACAGGTTAACTCCTTCCAGCCGTGCCGCATCCGGATATCCAGTTTTCATAGCATTTGAAAGATTTAGTATAATCTAAAAATATCTATTTCCAATATGAAGTAAATGTTGCCGCAAGGTTATAGTTAGTTAGTCCGGGTTTAACGTCCACGGCACCGAGGTGATCACGGACGGCCCTGACAGGCGGGTTATGGGGGACAGGGAAATCTATTGCCTATGGAGTACGACCTGAAAACTGATCAACTCAGGCGCACTCCAACTGTGCCACTTTGATTTACCAGGACCTTTCAACGGACATGCTATTGAACAAATCCGTTTTTCCCCCTGGATTGTGAGTCCAGCTAGCGGGGCCGGGACGGGATTCGAACCCACGACCCGGCGATTCCCTTCGCTCTCCTGCTTCGACGATTAACCGCCCTGAGCTATTTCGGACTCTTCGTTGCCGCAAGGGTTTCATGTGAAAGAAAAACAGGAAATAGAGGTCGAAACCTTTTTGCGTTTGGAACATGAAAAACGAGGTTTCAGATCAGAGATCCTTCTCGTTGTTTCCATATCACCGTGAAGATGATCTCTGATCCGAATGATCTCTGATCCCAAACGTCGTGTTTCATTTTTCACACTTAAAGGGTTTTCAGCCTCTATTTTTTGTTTTCCTTGTCTATTTCCAGTTTGAAAGGTGTTAAGACGGACCTGACACATACGTTTCTGGCATTTCATTGTCTGTTTGAATTGCTAATTAATATCAAAAGCCCGGGTTCAGTCACCAAAATGTCATCAAATGCCCATACTGCTGTTATGATTAACAATTCTAGGTATCAAATACTCATATTGTTATTTAACCCATTCAGTCCGACGGCCGTATTTCCCAAATTTTGGAGGCGTCATCTAATGACTATGCACCAGTTGCAGGAGATGGATCGACCATGATAAGTCAAGGGCAGTGCCAGATTAGCTTCGCACTACCCTTGACTTATCATGGTCGACCCATCTCCTGCTGCAATGTGTCAAACCTGAATGGGTTAACAAAAATATAAACATGTATCAAATGCTCATCTTTTTGTTATACTTTGAAGATGAAAAAAAAATCCAACACCATATTGGGGAGCTTTGAACTTTGAACAATTTTAGGTATCAAACGCTCATCCACGGATCATCCGAGAAACCCGAACAAAACAAAAAAAATCCATTTTGGTCAGACTCTGCTCCTGTGTATTCCTGTGAATCGTTCATCCAGTCATTTCGATATCAAATTTCCCATTTGTCTCACAGTAACCTTACCACCAGGTGCGCAAGAGTGTTATAGGCAATAAAACGAAAAATATATCCACGCGGAATTCGTAAAAGCAAAATGAAAAATATTTCTTACGCGACCACGTGTTTCATGCTGAAAACAATATCACTACTTCAAAGTATTTGAAAAACCTAAATGCAATTTCGTTTTAGTACTTGTTCAATTTCCCAAGGAGCTGAAGGTTTTTGGGGGTTTTTTTTAGTACTGATTTTTGCAATATTTTCCCGTTGTATCGTAGCTTTTGATCTTTCGATGCAGAGTACGTGAGCGAGCAATAGGTTTACAAGTCAAGTTCACTCTGGTGAAGCGGAGTACATTGCTTAGTGGCTGGCGCAGGAATATGCTCAGGCATGCAACTGGCCCCAATACAATATGTAGGTGTCACGTGTGTGTGATGGTGTGTGTGTGTGTGTGTGTGTGATGGTGTGTGTGTGTGTGTGTGTGTGTGTGTATGTGTGTGTGTGTGTGTGTGTGTGTGTGTGTGTGTGTGTGTGTGTGTGTGTGTGTAGACGAAAGACCTAAAACGGGTGACTGTCTTTACCATCCTTATGGAAACTGGGTATGTGTATAATTCTGGGTTTCCAAGTCAGACACCCATTTTTTCTGAGGGTTGTTTCTGCATTGTCTTGCGGTAAAGATTCATAAAAAGTAAAAAAATCCGTTTTTCTCATTTTGGCGTTAACACATGCACTTTTGTGTTTAACAGACACGCCGGTAGTGTGTTTGAAAACTTGTCCCTCTCAGCAATGTGTGTGTGTGTGTTGTGACACAGAACCCTGAAAATGAGCGTGTATGTATTACATCACCCTTCTCAGCTAGCTATAAATAACTTCATAGCTGATATGGGTCAGGGGGGATATTTTGTTGTTTTAGGGAGTAAATTGTTTATGTTTCTACAGAATTAGGTTTGTTATTTGAGGGTGTGGTTGTTTTGTTAAAAAAAAGTGTTGAGTTGTAATGTACTTCCGGGGTGATGTGGAGAAAGGTCATGTCTAGTGGCAGATTTGAGATTCATGTATACGTTCACCAGGGACTTAGCCTATACGTTTTCTACGTTTGTTTCCATGTCAGATGAAGAATATTTGATCTGAAACGTCGTTCTTTGTTTCTATTTTAAAGGGTTTTTCGCCACTATCTTCTGTTTTAGTTTGACTTGGCCTATAATTATATTCGTGCGCCGGTTGCTAAGAAGTGAAGTGATTGTATGAGTGCGCATTGTAAGAGAGGACGTTTAGACTTTGGGTGAGGCTGCTGTTGTCTTTTGTCCTGCCCGACCTTTTGGTTGAACCTGTTGCTTTATTTTGTAGGTTTGTCGATGTTATCAATGCCGCATCTCCTTTTGGATTGTATGCACAAATTGATTGAATGGAAATGACGTCACAGAGTCAGCGTCGTTTCATGCGTCGTCTGCACCAGTCAGTCGTTTAGTGCAGTTAAAAGAGTGCAGGCTTGGATGGGCCATTTTCTGATGTAATAGTAAAGTATTATTTGTGTGAATGCTGTCCGTTTGAAGGAAGGTTGATTGATTGTACATAGCTTAACGTCCCGACAGCAACAAGACTTTCTCAGGACGTGCCTGCACTGCTAGTGACAAAAACTCAACAGAATATTGAATGTATGTCGCCAGCCGGTCCAATACGTTAAATAAAACCTACGACATGGGGCCTAAATAAAGCTAAGACCATTTAGCAACACACATCGAATATCAAGAGCCACAGGCAGCGCAGACAGTAGGGAGAGTTTAAAAAAGGAAAATGCAGGTGAATGGACCAAGGGTAGACAGAAACACATGCCCCCGGAATATAGAGAAAAAACCCACCCTGTGGGGCTGACCAGGGTGCCCCTGGGAACTAAAAAGTCCCCCAGGGCAGACCCGGTTGGGGGTGTTTGAAGGAAGGACTGGAAAGTCGAGTGTTGAGGGCAGACCGGTTGGGGGTGTTTCAGGGAAGGACTGGAAAGTCGAGTGTTGAGCGAAGCCCGAGAGAAGGCGAGGATGGGAAAAATATCCAGCACTATACGTTGGAATAGATGCATATCAGTTACGACATGCTTGTAAATTAAAACACTTTTAACCCCACCCGGGTCTGCCCTGGGGGACTTGGGTGGGGTTAACTACTTTTTATTTCCCAGGGGCACCCTGGTCAGCCCCACAGGGTGGGTTTTTCTCTCTATTCTGGGGCATGTGTCTCTGTCGGCCCTTTGTCCATTCACCTGTATTTGACTTTTTAAAACTCTCCCTACTGTCTGCACTGCCTGTAGCTCTTGATATTGGATGTGTGTTGCTAAATGGTCTTAGCTTTATGTAGGCCCCATGTGTTAGGTTTATTTAATGTATTTGACCGGCTGGCGATATACATTCAATGTTCTGTTTAGTTGTTGTTTTTTCACAAGCAGTGCAGGCACGTCCTGAGAAAGCCTTGTTGCTGTCGGGACGTTAAGTAATGTACAATAAAACACTTTTAACATTAAGAAAAGTTGAGTTAAAAGAGGTTTTAAAACAGTTTTCATAAAAACTTTTGCCCGACACGCTTCTAAAAACAACATTTTCTTAGTTTTAAACCTTGTACCGCGCCATAAACGCCGCGATTGCTTTTCAGTCTTAGCTGTCCTATAGTGTGGAATGTGGGACTTTGCCAACTGGATCCATCTGGTGCACTCCAAATGAGTATTTGTGAGTGGTTTGACGTGCAACTCAGTGTGCGCCTCTGAAATGACCTACTGATTCCACTGATAATGAAACTCTTTCATTCATAAGAGTGCATTGAGCAGCTCTATAAACCAAAAGTGATGACCCCCTCTCCCCCCCCCCCTCCCCTCCCCCCCCCCCCCCGCCCCGCCCCCCACACACACACACTTCTCCCCCCCCCCAACCCCCTTACAACCCCACTCAAACAATCATAATAGTAAAATCAACCAAAGGTATCTTTAGTGAGGTATTTTCACTGTAATCCCAGTTTTGTGTGAGAGGCACCCACTTTTGGGGTAAACACCCATTTTTTTTCCATCCAGTGGCTCTGTTTCTAGAAAATGTCTATTTTATTTTAAGTTGTAGAGCTTAGTTATAAGGTGAGTTCTAAACATTGGCATCAACTCCAGAGCCCTAGAATAAATAGAAATATGGGAACCCATTTTCACATAAAATGGTAGGTCACCCAGTCTGAGGGTTTTGTGTTCATGTGTGTGTGTGTGTGTGTGTGTGTGTGTGTGTGTGTGTGTGTGTGTGTGTAGGTCCATCTCACTGCCTCTGTACGTACATTTTGTCTCTAAAATCTGCGTTGACTGAACGACTGACTCAAATCCACAACTGTCCAAAGAACATTCACACAAAGTGGTCTCAGCAAGAGACATAGATCCTCATGCGCCCCCGCAGTCGCGGGAGCTCATGAGGATCTATGTCTCTTGCAGATGAATCGTTTTCGCTTTTTTTTCCGGCACGGAAGGTGTTAATAAAATGTTACAGGATTCGAAATCATAAACGAAATACATATCCAGCATGTCCGATCACACGCGGAGTCACTATAGAGAAAAGTACCTTGAGTCGGCTTCCGAAACCTGTGGAAACGAACACAGCAAAATACTCGCACTTGAACACACACTGGCTTTCAATGGCCCATAGACCTATCTACCGTCCGTGCTCATTAGCACTCCTCCTCGTATATCAAGCGACTGATGCGGACTGGAGAACTTATGTGTGATTGATTACAATTAGCGTGTCGCCAGAACCGGTGCTGAGCAGAAGCTGTGCTGGTCTGTGGTTTTGGATCTTACGGCCTCCGGCCGTATGATCCAAAATCACAGACCAGCACACGTGTACTCATGGAGCATCTGGGCACCTTTCTATTCTATTTCTATTCCATGCCAACAGTTCACATTTTTTACAACTGTGATAATGTTTTGTATCACTTTGGAGGTCATTTGCATGAGTGAATGAATAATTATAGTCCTACGCCAGCCACTAAGCAAAGTCCTATGCCATAGCGGCGCACCTTGCTTAGAGGCTGGCATGGACTAAGCTCACTCATGCAACCGCCACCGGTGACATTAGTACTCTCAGGGGCCAGTAACTGAGCAAGGTGGTCCGCTGTACTAACTAGCTATAGCGGACCACCTTACTTAGTGGCTGGCGCGCCGCAGGACTATGCTCACTCATGCATCTGGTTCTGAGTTGCCAATACATCTATGTAGATGCGGGGGCTCATGAGGGTTGTACGCCACTGGCCGGTCCGTGTTTTGTATCTGTGTTGATTGGAGAGTTTGCAGATTTGAATTTACGATGCTTTCAGGTACATGCTTTACGGCCACTGTCAGGGAAGGGAAACATTTTTTATCAGAGTTACGGTAATATATATATATATATATTTTTTTTATATCTGATTTCGGAATGCTGATGGAAGACATATCACCCCTCTGTCCAAGATCCCTATAGCTGCCTCTACTTGCGGATGTCAATTGGGACCGATGTTCTCTTTAGCAACTGCGCATGCCGTGGCTCGAGAGAATCTATACCTCCTGCAAATGGAAGGGTCCGACCTGGGGTCTGTAACTTAACCCATTTAACCCCAACGCACGGCAGAAGTACATGCATCGGGAATGAGAATTCAAAGGTAGGGCCAGATTAGCTTGGCGCCTGATGACTGTGATAATTCAAGCGCAGTGACAGATTAGCTCGGTGCCTGATGACCATGATAATTCAAGGGTAGGGCCAGATTAGCTCGGTGCCTGATGACCGTGATAATTCAAGGGCAGTGACAGATTAGCTCAGTCGCCAAACTAATCTGGCACTACCCTTGAATTATCATGGTCGATTCATCTCCTGCAACTGGTATATAGTCCTTAGGTAACACCTTCAAAATATGTTAAACGTGACCTCGGGGTTAAATGGATTAAGCCAATCTGCTCCAGGGCGGGCTTTGATTGTTAAACTTCGCCGCAACAACTGGATCCGTTGTTTTGTCTCTCAAACAAAACTTAGCCCCGCTTCTTTCAGCCGTAAGGTTCAAAATCACAGACCAGCAACCACGCATCAGTAACACGCCCACACCGTGAGAAAGGACAAATGGTGGAGGTAAGATTGGCCCGCTCAGAATCTAACCGGCACGAGAACACTAGACAATATCCAACACGAGCAGATCACGCAAACAATCCACTCGTATAGACTATCGACCGCTTTCAGGCAGTAGAGAGGAGTGGGGAACGGCAGAGGACGTCGGTCAAATCTAAAAGGTCTACCACAAATGTTTGCTGATCTGCGATTTTGGACTTTACGGCGTAAAGCCGTAGGTTCAAAATCACAGACCAACACACAGTTCCAGACAGTTGGGCTTGAAACGGCGCCTCCATTTTCAAGCAACTTTTTATTCAACCCATGCGCGTATTTTTCACAATTTTGGAGGCGTCATCTAACGACTACGCACCTGTTGCAGGAGATGGATCGACCATGATAATTCAAGGGTAGTGCCAGATTAGCTTGGCCAAGCTAATCTGGCACTACTTTTGAATTATCATGGTCGACCCACCTCCTGCTGTAGTGCGTCAGGGCTGATCGGGCTAACATGGAGACGTCTCTTCAAGCCCTGCTTAGAAAGCAAGATAAGCAGCAAATGTGGGTTGGCGAACGTCCACAAAAACAGTACGAGTTTTTTGTCTGTGATTTTCTACCTTACGCTCTAATGTTGTAAGGTGCAAAATCACAGAACAGCACACTGTACAGTTGGACACATTTTGCGTGCGAAATAGTTCGCTGACCTGTACGAGTCAATCCCAACTGTAAATACATTTGGAACTCGCTCTAAGCAAATTTGCTTCTGTTCCTTAACCAATTCAGCTCTGACGCACAACAGCAGGAGATGGGTCGACCATGATGATTCAAGGGTAGTGCCAGATTAGCTTGGCGCCGACAGGCGCCAAGCTAATCTGGCACAACCCTTGAATGATCATGGTCGATCAATCTTCTGACACTGGTGCATAGTCATTAGATGACGCCTCCAAAATTTGGGAAATACAGCCGTCGCGCTGAATGAGATAAAGAGTTGGCCAAAACAAACTGACAATCGGGTGCGGCGTCAGACAAAATATTTTTCTGCGAAAGTAAACATGTTTTTCATCTGCTGAATTCCATTATAAATAATTATGCTGAACATTGAATGGCATACTTTTTTAACTTTATTTTTTAATGTATCAAACAAACATCTTTCATCCCCTGCACTCTTTGGGAAACACAAATGTCTTGTTGCTAGCTAGTATGATCACTGACAAGCTCTTGAGTAAAACAAAACAAAACAAAAACCACAAAGCTCTCAAATCTTTATACACGCTTTTTCTACATTAACATTCTCTTCTGTGCTGTAATTTCTGCTGTCTTCCTCCAGTACCATTTCGCAGTACTAAGGAAAGCATTGAGTAATTACTATTCTATCCGTAAACTAAAGACTTTTCAGATTACAGATTTGCCGTCTTGTCTTCAGAAAACAACGGCACACAGTGGAGATAATCTGACATTAAGAACGGAGAGAGTCCTAAATAGCTCAGGCGGTTAATCGTCGGAGCAGAAGAGCAAATGGAATCGCCGGGTCGTGGGTTCGAATCCCCGTCCCGGCCCCGGTAGCTGGACTCTCGAACCAGGGGGAAGAGACGGGCTTGTTCAATAGCATGTCCTTTGAAAGGTCCTGGTAAATCAAAGTGGCACAGTTGGAGTGCGCCTGAGTTGATCAGTGTTCAGGTCGTACTCCATAGGTAATAGATTTCCCTGTCCCCCATAACCCGCCCGTTAGGGCCGTCTATTATCACTTCGGTGCCGTGGACTTTAAACCCGAACTAACCACCATAAGAACGGAGATTGAAATGCTTATAATTTATTCAAGGTGTGACTAAAAAAAAAATTAAAAAAAAACATGGTTAACAGACCGACGATGACATTTGCCACCAAGAATGTGAAATTGCAGCATGAAGTGTCGAAACAAGTCCTTTTGCGAGTCAGTGCATTGAGTGCAAGGATTTGTACACGCATGCATTTGATGAGAACAGAATCCAGTGTGTTGACAAAATTCGTCTATTCCGACGACACCTCCGCCCTCACACCCAACCCGCCATCGACTCCATCACACCACCCACCCTCACCCCGTCCGAGACGACGCTCTTTAAACAGTGTTAATATCTGATAAGAACAGCTGTGACAAACACAGAGTATCTCACATCAGAATCACTTCAGCGACTATGAGGACTCTTTCTTGCTGTTGACGGAAATATTGCCCTTCCTTCGCCTTAACGCATTCAAATCGTGCCGCCTCCGGATACGCGGCATTAACCGCGTATCCGGAGGAGGCACGGCTCGAATGAGTTAAACCAAGGACCTAGTCTGGGTTTCAGACGGCAAGGACAGCGTGAAAGGGGACCGTGCCGACTAAATAAGCGAAACGTCCGTTTTCGTTTCAGCTGTTGAATGATCGTCACTCAAAGGGAAATCATCGGTAAAAGAGCCTCAGCCTCTTAATAATAATAATAATAATAATAATAATAATAAAGAGCATTTATATCGCGCTGAATCAACAGCAGCAGTGGGCTCTAAGCGCGTTACAAATATATATATTTATATATATATATATATATATATATATATATATATATATATATATATATATATATTTATATTTATATATATATATATATATATATATATATATATATATATATATATATATATATATATATATATATATATATATATATATATATATATAAAATTTTTCAATAAATTCTGAGAATGCTGTGCTAATGCCATGGAAATCCAGGCTGGTAAGCTTGCATTGTCATCAGGACATCAGCTGTCCTTTTGTGACTGCATCGCTTATTAGATCTTTTGAGCCTTCTACTGAACACCTACTACATAAGGTAATAGGGACTACCCCCAGGCGCCCCGCAACCCGCTGGAGAATATCCAGTCCTCCCCCCCCCCCCCCCCCCCCCCGAGAGGGGAGGCTAGTGCATGAATATTCCCAAACAGATCTTGGACCTGCTGGATAGATTTAAGATTTTGCCGCCTACGACCGGTTTCGACCCAAGGTGGGTCTCATCAGGTAGGCATACGGCGTAACCTGAAATTGCAAACACAACGCATATACTAGAAGCCGCCTCCAGAATTTGACTGGTAGCAACCACTAGTCCAGCGTGGATTGCATCCCTAAAGCTTTATGGGGTGTTGCCCGCAGTGGAAGAAGACTGACTAATTTTGAAAAGGCAACACCTAGGCAATTTTGTGGTACAATTATTCATTACTTATAACGAAGGCGTCGCCCAAGCCAAAAAAATGCACTCAATCAGAGTAGCTCCAAGGGACATAATTTTTCAATAAATTCTGAGAATGCTGTGCTAATGCCATGGAAATCCAGGCTGGTAAGCTTGCATTATGTCATCAGGACATCAGCTGTCCTTTTGTGACTGCATCGCTTATTAGATCTTTTGAGCCTTCCACTGAACACCTACTACATAAAGTAATAGGGACTACCCCCAGGCGCCCCGCAACCCGCTGGAGAATATCCAGTCCTCCCCCCGAGAGGGGAGGCTAGTGCATGAATATTCCCAAACAGATCTTGGACCTGCTGGATAGATTTAAGATTTTGCCGCCTACGACCGGTTTCGACCCAAGGTGGGTCTCATCAGGTAGGCATACGGCGTAACCCGAAATTGCAAACACAACGCATATACTAGAAGCCGCCTCCAGAATTTGACTGGTAGCAACCACTAGTCCAGCGTGGATTGCATCCCTAAAGCTTTATGGGGTGTTGCAGTGGAAGAAGACTGACTAATTTTGAAAAGGCAACACCTAGGCAATTTTGTGGTACAATTATTCATTACTTATAACAAAGGCGTCGCCCAAGCCAAAAAATGCACTCAATCAGAGTAGCTCCAAGGGACATAATTTTTCAATAAATTCTGAGAATGCTGTGCTAATGCCATGGAAATCCAGTATATATATATATATATATATATATATATATATATATATATATATATATATATATATATATATATATATATATACTGGATTTCCATGGCATTAGCACAGCATTCTCAGAATTTATTGAAAAATTACTCAGCGCTGGACAGACAAACAGTTAGATCCCCTTCCCCCGCCTATCAGGCACCAAATCGCCAGCCCACAGAGAAATACGCAGGTATAGACCAAGACGATCATCTGCATTCTCAAAAAGAATGCATAAGGTCGGTTCCATCAGTCCTCCTCGTCCGTCGAAACATGCATACACAAACACGAAGGTGCATTACTATGTGTTTCTATATGTGCATTACTATGTGTATGTTTCTCCTGCCTACTTCCTAAGTTCCGGAGAAAGATATGGGTTATATAAGAGACCTGATGCATTCTTTTTGAGAATGCAGATGATCGTCTTGGTCTATACCTGCATATATAGAAGGAGCTAAACAATACAGGGAAATTAAGGTTGTAGGACACACCTGTTTCGCGCATCTTTTCTGCGCATTTAGATACCGCTATCTTGCGTCTGCCGTGACCTGAGACTAGAGGTCACCGAAAAAAACCGCCGTACGGCAAGTCGTATTGCAAACAAGCTCAATTTATCGATAATTGACAAAAGATATATACTGTCTTAAATAGGTGTGTACGCTGACTGTTTCTATGCATAAAATGTTGTGTTTCCTCAGAAATAAGATACTTTTGCATAAGTTGCGACAAGTCATCGAGGGTCAGTAGTAACGCATAACCATTTCTTAGAAGAAGAAAAAAAAATGAACGGGCCAACCGAACGGGAGCCAGGAAAACAACAAAATCTCTTTAAACATCAGGAAGGTAAAGTAAAGTAGAAAAAGAGGTTGGTGGTGTTTGCTAAGTGACTAGAACACGAGTTACTAGTAGTGAAAGAAAAATGTCGTACGTAAGTGGCATATCTGACTGGTTTTCCAACTCTTAGTTAAAAAAAAGAAAGTTTTATGCACCGCCGTGAGATGTCACCTGCACGGCGTAAAACCCCAATAGCTAACTGTCCTTTTATGCATGGAAATTTACAGCCTACCTGCAATGAAGAAGACTACATTTTATTGTGGGTTGACAGGGGCATGCATTCCATGTATGTCAGTCACCACCTAGAAGTAGAACATTTCCATACATTCTCAGAGAGCCTTTACTAATACCGTGGAAGGAATGTAGTCCACATTGTAGTGATATTAAACCAGTGCCAGTGCTTATTATTTAGGAAAACGTACTGTGTGTAGTATAAAGTCCTGCTAAGGGAGAATTTTGCATTACTAACTCAGTAACTGCTTTACTTTCAGTACTTAGTAACTTAGTTTTCTCATCCATTCTCTGTCTTATGAAGGCTATATTAGTTATTACAGATTAGGAGATAGGTCCAGCATTTTTTTAGTTCAAGGATGGTGCCAGAATAGCTTGGCGGATGAGATGCCAATCGATTCTGGCACCACCCTTGAACTATCATAGTCACATTTATTTCAAGCAGTGGGTGTATCAGGATTAAAAGGGTTACCTAGTAAAACGCTACTTTGACTGAAACCCTAATATTTGTTGACTACCATTTTGGATGACCGTAGAATGTGTGAAAAATACAAATTTGACTAGTACAAAAGCAAGCCTGTATGTTGAGACTCGTGACACTTGTGACACTTATTTCAGCTACCGTTTGGAAAGGTCACACAGGTTGTGAATCAGTTATGCGCATGAGGCGTACAGACGTGACTTTGCCATTGTTGTTTGTTCTTTGTGGTTTACACAGTTTTTGTCGCATTTATTTTGAAAGTAATAATCTGCCCCTGCATTTAGTTCACGCAAAGTGAAATTGTCATGCTGCCGAACAAACAGTAATAATCATGTATTTCATTTCAGGCTAATACTGCTGTTGACCTCTCGCTGTGGAGTCTCAGTACTTTCACCCAGAATACATACTTGCAAACAAGTGCAGAAGTATGACGTCTACACCAACTGACCAAGGTCACACTCACAGCTCAAGTGAAGTGAGGAAATGTGACACTTATTCTCCTGGACTCAAGGTAAATCATACCAGTAGATCTGTGATGAGAATCAGGTGCAGAACACAACACAACTATGGTGTGAATGAACACATCATACTGTAATGCCTTCTTTCATTGGCTCATGTGTGAAGCAAGTGTAAGGCTATGTTCTGGGCCATTGGTCGTCCATGATAAACTTTAATGTTGGCATTTTCTCGGAGACTATTCAATCCACAGTCTTCAAACGTAGCCGAAGGATACTTTGTGGCAAGACCTTTCTTACTCTTAGCCTACCAGTTTGAGTTCAGGCCAAGGGTCATGAGAAATCAAGAAATAGGTTTAAAAAAAAAAATAGCCATATTTTGACAAAAGATATTTTTTTCTCCAATACTATTCACAACTGTACATAAGCCAGCACTTTACATATGTTTAGCCTCATGGCACTTAAATTTCAGTCACCTTTTGGAAAGGTCACACAGTTCAGATTAAGAAAATGATCAGTTTTAAATGCACACGAGCGATCCAGGCTTCACCATTCTTGTTTGTGGTGTTCACAGTTTATTTCACATTAGTTTGAAGGTAGTAATGTGTAAACTAAATGTAGGGATGAATTGGGTGGGTGGGTGGGGGGGGGGACTCCCCCCACCGGCCCCAAATTGTTTATAATGCTATAACAAAGTCCCTGTTTGTGGAGTTTGGAACCGACCCACCCTGAAATAAGATCAGAAGTGAAATTGCCATGCTGCCGAATAACACGATACACATGTATTTCATTTCAGGTCAGTGCTGCTGTTGACGTCTCACTGCAGAGTCACGCCCAGAGGGTATACTTGCAAACAAGCACAGAAGTATGACGCCTACACCAAGAAGAGGCAAGAGCTAGTCAGGTCATGTTTGCTCACAGGAGAAGGCCACAGCTAAAAGCAGGCAATTCCAGTTCCAGCGGATCAACTAAAGTGAGAGAATGCGACACTTATTGTCCTGGACTCGAGGTAAAGCATACCGATTGATTTGTGAATAGAATCGGGTTCATAACAAAACACAACTGGTTGGGATAAACACATCACACTGTAATGCTTTCTTTCATTTTGAAGATGGTGTAGTAGTAGTACCAGCATTCTCAACAACACCGAATGCTAAAATCACTTGCTGTCAACAAGTGGCACCATATTGCATTTGATTTGAAAACTAGAGGGTTGGGCAAGTCTCCAAATACTGTCGTTTTCTTTAATAAGCACTTAGTGCATTCAAAAGGACTAGAAAAATCTGAATACTACCCATTTGGTCCAGTGTGTGCAGTTGCTAAACAGCAATGCGTTGTGTCCTGTTTGAAACAATTTCTGCAAGTTACACTTTGAATATTGATGCTGATTCTAGATATATGTATACACCCTTTGTGGTCATTTCAAGCTCAATGGCGTCTAATTTTTGGCGCAAGTGTGATAGCAAAAGTAAGTGTTTGTAATGGGTCGTCCGTCAACTGTCTGTTACCTGTGGGCAACTTTAACATTGGCATTTCCTCGAAGACTATGCAAGCCTCAGACTTCAAACTTGGCACAAGGGTACTTTGTGGTAAAATAATTCTAAACATACCAATTTCTGTGACCTTTCAAAGGTCATCTCAAGTAGTATTTTCAACTTCAAACTCAAACTTGCTATGGAGATACCACATGATAAGGGTGACAAAAGTTAGTTTCGGGTAGAGTTGTAGTTTTTATCAATGTTTTTGCAAACTTTTCAATAAAATTTGGCATGATGATAACACTTTTCTGTGCTACTAATGTAATCAGCCCCTCACAGAGGTCAAGGGTCACAGAGGGTTGACAAATGTGTGAAAAATGAAGGGATTTGGAAAAATACTCAGGTTTCGCTGGTACAAAATCCAGCCCTATACTTATGTTTAGACATTTTCAGAGACCTGTTGGAGAAGTCAAGCCAAGGTAAAAAAGGACAGACATATTATGTGGATTAGTCATACACGTGAACCATAAGGACATTGCCTTTCTTGTTCATGTTCTGACTACTGTCAAATTATGCATGTATGTACTTTGTATAAATACTTGCAAACATATATGCACGCAATATGTGCATGTCAGAAATTTTTTTGATACAAAATTATCTTTTGCAGGTTGTGAAAGCTGAGGGAAGAAAAGTTCAGTGGGTACATCTCTCCGCAATGGCCAACCGACGAGAAGGCAAAGGAAGTGAACTGATTGTCCTGTGTAGGAGGGCAGACGTCCTGTTATTTTGATGTCCATCCACCAGGCTGGCCACAGTGTCAAGGTTTTGGACAGTCACATCATTCGCAATGCAGCAAAAGCCTGTGCCTTACTGCCTGAGCTGATGCATAGCCATATATTAGGAGAAGGGCAAGCAGGCTTTAGGCCTGGCTATTCAACTGCAGACACAACAACAGTGGGGCAGTGACAACAAAGTGACAATGACAAAACTCGAGAAAATAGAAATAAAGAGGGAGTGTTTCCATAAGCCTGACATAGAAGCAGCGGGGCAACAAAATTGTAACGTGCAGTCGAGCAGTTCAGGGGCTATTGTACAGTGATGGGGGTGTGCTTTGTGTGTTTTCATATAACAATGTGACAAAGCGATTTGACACCCAAGTTGTAATTTGTAGTGCAGTAAAAAGGTGAAAAATATCTGTATTTTGACCAAAAAGATGTTTTCTCAAGTATACACAACTTCAAACCCAGACTTGGTACAAGGTGGTAAGAACTTTTCATGCATACTAATTTCGTATGCATGAAAGGTCAGAAAGGTCAAGGGTCACAAGAAATCGGGAAATAGGTACAAGATAGCCATATATTGCCCAAAGATTTTTTTTCTCAAGTATTCCTAACTGTAACCCTAAACTTGGTAAAGAGATACCTGATGGTAAGACCTTCCTATGCATATTTATTTGGATGACCCCCTCAGAAAAGTTACTTTTTGTCACTCTCCTGTCATGTCGCGATTTGGAAATGCAGCTTAATATGTATTAGTTTTTGATTATCCAAAGAAAACCCCTTTACTGACAATGTGTTCATTTTTCGAAGACATTTCATCATATGAACAGGTCTTTATTGTGACAAGTTCCTAAATGCTGGCATACATCAGTCATTCAAAATATGTACTCCACAGCTGACACGTATGGGGTAGGAAACAGTGGTACAGATAGATTTTGTGCAGCATCGGTGTGAGACAAGGAGAAAACTTATCACTGCTCCGCTTTGCATGATTCAAAATGATATACAGGGCTCATTCTGAAAATGGTCAGTGGCCTCGGAGTATAAAACCCACGGGTCCTTTCTGAAGAGGGGATGTGCGGAAATATAGAAACGTGGGGATGTATATTTATGTCATTAAACCCTCAGCTTAAAATGTTGTGCAAATGTGGACTTGCTCAATGAAAAACGCAATACTTCTCAAGAGTGAGTTGACCATGCAGTTTTTGCATTACCCTCCAGCTGTCACAGCAGATTTAAGTGGTTGGGTATCATAGGCATATGATATGTACTGTACTTTGTGTTTGTTTTGTTTTTTTCTTCCACTGTCAATCTTTGACTTTCAGCTGTGTGGCTTTACTTATCGTATCAGAATTGCTAACCACATGGTTCATTTCACAAGTTTTACAGATGTACTGTACATGACACACGCCTGCAAACAGAATGATCTGACTATGATCCGTGTCCATTTGTGATTTGTGCTAAGGAACATGCGTACAGTGTAGTAATAAGGATAATATTTCATTTCTGAGCACATTCATGTAAGTTCTTTTGTGATTTTTTTCATGCCCCAGCGGGTCCAAAATTAAATAAAGTAAACTGATGCCAACATTGTGTACAGGGTGCTATGCAGCAATTAGTTGTGACATGATAGTCTGCACCATGTTGAGTTTTTGGAGAGCAGCAATGGTATTGCTTGGATTACGGGCCAGCATGGCGCAGACTCTGTTGTAGACACTTTGCCAGCGTAGCACTCACGTCTCATGTATTTTGCAGTGTAATATGGTCCATTTTGTATCAAGAGCAGTACAGGTATTGTTTGGTGTGGATGCCTATATTATGCAGACTAGGTGACACAGTGCATTGTACCCTTGTTATTCAGTTGTTATGGTATTTTGTGTTGACATCAGCATTGTGCAGTGCAAGTTATGGGGCTTGAGACTGCATTTCACTTTGTTGTGCTGCAATTGGACACAGTGTGGTACTGGTAACAGTATTGTTTGATTTTCATGCCAACATTGTGCACAGTATCTGTGTAATGTAGTTTGGTACTGCATTTCACTGTTATTATGTTGTGGGATGTGCAATGTTGAATTATATCAGGACTACAGTGATGGTACATGGTCTCTCTCTCTCTCTCTCCCCCTCCCTCTCCCCCTCCCTCTCTCTCTATATATATATGAGCAAAATAATATATGTAGTGCAAGGCTCTAAATGATAAGTCTGTCATTCCTTCTCTCCTATCCCCCTTCTTTTATATACTGTGCATTTGGCTCCCAAATAAATACCTCATGAGCAAGTGGTTGCCGGTGTCGGTCTCCGTTGGCATGCACACAACTAAAAATGACATCAGCTCCACTTTTCTCCCAAATAGCTTGTATACAGTCAGCACTTTGTCAATGTAAATGTGAATAATGTTACATGTAGTTGAAATATGTTCTGCAGTAAAGCTGTATTTTGAGGGGGAGCTGGGTGGCTCGGTGGTAGTGTGTTTTTGTTTCCTTATAATTTGTAACCAAAAACTGCTGGGAAACTGAGATTCAGCTAGAGAGATAGGTACATCCACTACCAATCTGTTTACAAACATCTTTCAACCAGAGATGTTCATCGACCTGCTTTCACGCAGACACCAAACGAGCATGTAGCATTTCTTGCAGCAGGTATATTAAAACAAATTCACATCAATTAATGTTTGTGATGCCAGTAAAAAATTATTTAAAAAAACTGTCTGTGACAACACTCTTTGGTGTGCTTTTTCATCAGTGAAGCTGTGAATGATTGAATGAATGTAAACATGCTCACACAATGCCTGGCTGAAAAAAATGAATGAACAAATGTACCGAGGTAACCAGTGTGCATTTTTATCCAAAACTGAATCCGGTTGTTTGGTTTATGGTTTAACATTCACATTACCACAGTGATGATAATCGCATATTTAAAAAATAAAAATAAAAAAATAACACGCGTTAATTTTTTTTTTGTTTTGCTTTGGGTTTAAAGTGTGTTTCATTTAGCGAAGTAGAAACTGTCTGGGTTTCAAATGTGAGCAGGAAAAAAATGTCGCCATCTACGGGACTCGAACCCTGGTCACTGAGTGGCAAAGAAAAGTACTTTACCACTGCACTAACTAAATTACTAAGAAATAGCTCATGCATTTAATTACTTATAGATAAACGTTTTCATCCCGTATCTGCCGTTGTTGTTTGTTCCAGTTTACTGTCACAAATAGTAATCGAGGACTAGCAGTTTGGGCGTAGTTTGCAACAGTTTGGGCTTAGGTTTTCCCTTGTAAGTTTGGCATAGTCGTTTTCCCTTCTTTCTAATGCCGGCTACGGCGGAGATATGATCTGCCGGAAGTCAGACATCGCTTGTATCCCTTATTGAATACGCACTCGAAAACGACCCAAAGTGCCCAATTTTGTGCGGGACCCCATATTTTTTTCATAATCAATGTGATAGTTATAACATAAAGTACGACTTTATCGAATAAAAAGGGCCTGAGCAATTGCCCAACATTGCAAACACTTGTAATGTTATTGATAACATCCGGGCAATTTGCGAATTTACAACATACATTTTTTTAGATTTCACTTAGAATTCCAATTATCAGAACACACTTTTTTTACGAGAAAATACTAACATACTTTATGAAGTGACCGAAATGTTTCTTTATCATTTTAACACACTATTCGATAAATTTTTATTGTGTTCTGAAATCGGCTATTTTGCGTGTTTTCCCGCGTGGGGTACCTCACAAAAAGGGCTCAAACTTACAAATATGCCCGGGACCATGGGTCTCTCAGGGTGGCAATAGCCTCCAGACTCAACAAGGCTCTCAAAAAACCCTACAAAGGGCAGTTTTCAATTAAAAATGTAGGTATAGTATACAACCTTAACCAGGATATCAAGAAAAGCATGAAAAAGGCAAAGAATAAGTGGATTGAAGATCAGTGTAAACACGTAGAAGAAAATCTGAACAAAAATAATAGCAAAAAAGCATACCAGCTGGTGAAAGACCTGACCAGTGCAAAACAAGGACGCTCCTCGATCATTCAAGATAGTGAAGGGAACTGTCTTACGGAAGACCAAGACATACTGAAGAGATGGACAGAGTACTGCTCAGATTTGTACAACCACCGAGCTGCAGAGGACCCAGGCATACTTGTCAACCCACCCGTGACCAACAATGGCAACTATCCCATCCTCCGAGAAGAAGTAGAGGCTGCAGTGAAGTCGCTGAAAAAAAGGGAAGGCAGCAGGAGCAGACAACATCCCTGCAGAGCTAGTCCAAGAAGGGGGAGAAGACACGATAAGCGCCTTACTAACAATCTGCAATAAGATCTGGCAGTCAGGGGATTGGCCCACACCATGGACCCAATCACTTATAATAACTCTCCCCAAAAAAGGCAACTTACATCAATGCCAGAACTATCGCACGATCAGTCTTATATCCCACCCAAGCAAAGTCATGTTAAAGATCCTACTGAACAGGCTGAAGCCACAGGCAGAGGAAATCATAGCTGAGGAACAGGCAGGCTTCAGAACAGGCCGCAGCACAACTGAACAGATCTTCAACCTGAGAGTTCTATGTGAGAGATACCTCCAGCACCAGCAGGACCTCTATCATGTCTTTGTGGATTTTAAGAAAGCGTTTGACAGGGTGTGGCATGCAGCCCTTTGGTCCACCATGAAGCTATACAACATCAATGCCAACCTGATCAAAGTCATAGCAAACCTTTACAACAAGGCCACTAGCGCAGTCTGCTTCAACGGCAAAATAGGAAACTGGTTTAGGACTACAGTTGGAGTCAGACAAGGCTGCCTGCTCTCACCTACTCTTTTCAACATCTTCCTGGAAAGAATCATGACGGACGCTCTGAAAGATCATAAAGGAACTGTCAGTATTGGAGGCAGAATAATCACGAACTTGCGCTTTGCGGACGACATTGATGGCCTTGCAGGAACAGAGAAGGAGCTAGCTCACCTGGTGGAAAAGCTGGATAGTACAGCCATTGCATATGGGATGGAAATCAGTGCAGAGAAGACCAAACTGGTGACCAATAACGCCAGTGGCATTGGCACTGAAATCATGGTTGGAGGCCAAAAACTGGAAACAGTTAAGAAATTGAAATACTTAGGAGCCATTGTGACAGATGAGGGATCAAAACCAGAAATACTGTCCAGGATTGCGCAGACAACAACAGCACTGACAAGATTGAAGACTATATGGAAGGACAGAAACATCACACTCTGCTCCAAGATCAGACCGATGCGCTCCTTAGTCATCTAAGTGTTCTTGTATGCCTGCGAGTCATGGACCCTCACAGCAGACCTTGAAAGGAGGATACAAGCCACTGAAATGAGATGTTTTCGAAGGCTGCTTGGCATCTCATACAGAGATCACATCACAAACGAGGAAGTGGGAAGCAGAATCAGGCAAGCCATCGGGCCCTATGAAGACTTATTAGCCATTGTGAGAAAACGCAAACTGAAGTGGTATGGGCATGTCACGCGTTCAGCATGGCTTGCCAAAACAATCCTGCAAGGCACTGTGCAAGGAGGACGAAGGAGAGGAAGACAGAGGAAAAGATGGGAGGACAATATCTCAGAGTGGACAGGACTGAAGCTGGGCGATACGCTGAGAATGGCAGAGAACAGAGAGGATTGGAGGGAGCTGGTTGCCAAGTCATCAGTGGTGCCCCAACGGTCGGCAAGATTACGGGATATATATACATATATATATGCAGAATCTCACTACCTTTAAAAAAATTTAATCTACGCACACACGTACAACTAAAACACACTTAAGCCCTTCACTGTTAGGGCAAGGCGAACACAGCCTGCAAACTGCAATAGACAAAAACCCTCATGAGCAACCGCAGACGCGGGGGTTTATGAGGATTTATATCTCTTGTTAGTCCTATGTTCTGTATGCCTACATTTGGTCCCATTTGATTTGTGTTTTTCACTGTGACTGTCGGTCAGGGTGCAGTGGTTTCAGACGCGAGGTTCGTGATCACTGACGACGAATGGCTTAACCGACTCAGCCCTGACGCACTACAGAAGGAGATGGGTCGACCAGGATAATTCAAGAGTAGTGCCATATTTGCTTGGGTGCAGTGGTTGCAGACACGAGGTTCGTGATCACTGACGACGAATGGCTTAACCGACTCAGCCCTGACGCACTACAGAAGGAGATGGGTCGACCAGGATAATTCAAGAGTAGTGCCATATTTGCTTGGGTGCAGTGGTTGCAGACGCGAGGTTCGTGATCACTGACGACGAATGGCTTAACCGACTCAGCCCTGACGCACTACAGAAGGAGATGGGTCGACCATGATAATTCAAGAGTAGTGCCAGATTTGCTTGGGTGCAGTGGTTGCAGACGCGAGGTTCGTGATCACTGACGACGAATGGCTTAACCGATTCAGCCCTGACGCACTACAGAAGGAGATGGGTCGACCATGATAATTCAAGAGTAGTGCCAGATTTGCTTGGGTGCGGTGGTTGCAGACGCGAGGTTCGTGATCACTGACGACGAATGGCTTAACCGATTCAGCCCTGACGCACTACAGCAGGAGATGGGTCGACCATGATAATTCAAGAGTAGTGCCAGATTTGCTTGGGTGCAGTGGTTGCAGACGCGAGGTTCGTGATCACTGACGACGAATGGCTTAACCGACTCAGCCCTGACGCACTACAGCAGGAGATGGGTCGACCATGATAATTCAAGAGTAGTGCCAGATTTGCTTGGGTGCAGTGGTTGCAGACGCGAGGTTCGTGATCACTGACGACGAATGGCTTAACCGATTCAGCCCTGACGCACTACAGCAGGAGATGGGTCGACCAGGATAATTCAAGGGTAGTGCCAGATTTGCTTGGGTGCAGTGGTTGCAGACGCGAGGTTCGTGATCACTGACGGCGAATGGCTTAACCCATTCATCCCGGACGCACTACAGCAGGAGATGGGTCGACCAGGATAATTCAAGGGTAGTGCCAGATTAGCTTGGCGCCGACAGGCGCCAAGCTAATCTGGAACTACCCTTGAATTATCATGGTCGATCCATCATATACCGCTGTGTACACGTTCTCATTTAAATTTCCCGTCAGCGAGCCGATGGCTGGAAATAGCAG
The DNA here is from genome assembly GCA_036245525.1 of Semisulcospira habei. Classification (NCBI taxonomy): domain Eukaryota; kingdom Metazoa; phylum Mollusca; class Gastropoda; family Semisulcospiridae; genus Semisulcospira; species Semisulcospira habei. The sequence continues at coordinate 281,609,918 of BTPG01000002.1, read as the reverse complement.
TCCGGTAACGAAGAATTGGGACACCCAGTCGCGTGGGGAAAACTCATCAAACTGGGACCACAAACATAGCGGTTAATTCCCAGACTATGCCCCATCTATTATCTTTGTCTGTCAATTTCGTGTCACACACACCAGGACGGCGCACCCACTCCCCCCTCTAACCCCGTGCCCTTACCCCGCATTCCAATAACAGCCAGTTTCGCTTTTTTCAAGTTCTTTCTTTCTTTCAGACGTAACTCCGATTCTCGATCCCAAAGCTTGCCCGCCCGCTGTTGGGCATAATTATATTCGCACTACACATAACACCAGTGCAAAGATCGGGAGTCTTATGCTATAATAAATGATTTTGTATAAATTCATAGGTATAAAAATTAATTTAGGCGCAAACATTAGATTAAAAGTCCAGACAAACATGCGATGTGGCATGCTTGTCCGGACTTTTATTCCACCATTTTCGCGGAAACACTTGCAACTTTTACCTATATCTTATTAGTTTCCGAACAACGTCTGTCAGGCACTGAGGGGGCATCAGTTATCGTCATGACGAAAATAGGCTGGAAATAGCTCGGACATGCGCTACGCAGAGACGCGGATTCCATCATCAGGACAGCTCTACCCTGGACGCCAAAAGGAAAGTGCAAGCGAGGCCGACCAGCATGGCGACGGACGAGGAGGACTGATGCCCTTCACTGCCGAGAAAAATGTAATGCCACCCAACTGCAAGAGGCATAGATCCTCATGAGCCCCCGCAATTGCGGGGTCTCATGAGGATCTATGCCTCTTGCTGATACCACTTTGTATCATTGTTCCTTTGGCGGCTGCGGATCTTTGACGTTGGATTTACAATGATTTCTTCTTCTTCTTCTTCTCACACTTGGAGTTTGGCTCTCAAAATGAAATCTGTGGTCTTCAGTAGCGCCTCCACAAGCCCGTACAGTTTCTCTTGTACGGAGTGGCGGGCTTCGGCTATATCTCCTCCCTCAGCAGCTGGTGGTTCCCACAGACCTGGAGGGTGTGCTCTGTGGTCTGCTCTGCTGCTCCACAAGGGCACAGGGGAGATGGCACGAGGTGGAAGCGTCTGTGCAGGTGGAAATGATTTCATGAACACCATCTGCGTCTGCTGGCATTGAAGCGGTTAACACATGGATCTCACCGCTGAGCCGTTAGCCACGGACGAACAGACGTGGTGGAATTTGGTTGCTGCCGTACACGCCAACACGCGGAACGGGCAATGAGTGAGTGGGTGTGGGTGAAGGGTGGTGGTGGGTTGGTGAGTGAGTGAGTGAGTGAGTGAGTGAGTGAGTGAGTGAGTGAGTGAGTGAGTGAGTGAGTGAGGAAGAAATGAAGGAAGGAAGATTTATAAATAACACCGTCAGTTACGACCCATGTACAATACAACACAAAGTAGATCGAAATTCCCAACACAGAAAAAAAAACGCTTAAAAAGGACAAGTAAAACATAGGTTGATATTGTACTTTCTAAGCGCGTTTCTGTCTTTTTATGAATTTTAATCGATTTACACGCTTGGCCGTCACATTTCCTGTTTGGGTTCACGAAATGGGTCGACTCGGATATTTTCAACTCAGAGTGGTGCCAAAACAGCTTTATTCTAACGAGCCGATCAAATCTTTGGTTTTGTTGTGCAGGAAGATGACACTGTATCGGCTGTCACGTTTCTGTCTGTTTCCGACCCAAATCAAATTATCCTGACAAGTATCATCCGAAAACTGTCATCACTGCTCTTTTTAGAAAGCAGTGATGTTTGCGCGGGGTCAGTGGATTGTTGACATCAGAAGCGGAAAGATGCGAATGTTCATGAGTACCGTCCGCTCCTAGACGCCTAATTATTCTTCGCTTTTACAACGCAAACCTGTGATTAGAAACGGAGTAACTGGATCTGAAGATACGACAAGAAGCATAGATTCTCATGAGCCCCTGCTGCGGGATTGGACTCAATGCAACCTTTTTTAACTCATTCTACCCCAGACACACCACAGCAAGATAAGAATCGACCATGATGGTTCAAGGGTGATGCCAGAATAGCTTGGCGCCTATGGGCGCCAAGCTATTCTGGCATCACCCTTGAACTATCATGGTCGATCTGTGTCCTGCACTAGAGTGCAGTCTTCAGAGGACAACGGCAAAATTTAGGGATTTCGGTGTTGGGGTAGAATGAGTTAATATACCGTGGGGCTTCGTGGGGATCTGTCTACTGCAGAGTTATGAAGGCGCTGGTTAAAGGGTCAGGTGCCGAAGGTGCACCTTCAGATTAGCTGCAGAGCAGGCTTTTTGCGTTGACTAGGATTCAGATGTCTCATCAGCCGAGCAATCAATCAATTGACCAATTTTATGTTGTTTTGGCTCTAGTTTTGTTTTAATCGAAAAAATAAACGGTGTGGGTGGTGGGCATGGGGAACTTTAATGCTGTTTAGGCTCAAGTTTAAATATTAAAAAATAAAAAGGGGGTGAGAGTGGAGGGAAATCTAGTTTTAAATTTTCAGGTTAACTCATTGAGCCCGAAGTAAGAAATCCCCACATTTTTGGAGTTATCCTCTCAGGACTGCATTACAATGCAGGAGACAGATCGACCATGATAGTTCATGGGTGGTGGCAGAATAGTTTGGCGCCTATAGGCTTCGCAAGAAAGGTCTTCGGTCCTACGTCTTAGCACCATGAATGAGTATCTGAACGACTCGATGAAAGGCATTTTGAATCTCTTTCGCCAAACAATAATTTAAAGCACGCTGTGCTTGTAAACTAGACAAACTACATGAAGAGAAACACAGGTGTTGCACGCTAACGACCAGTTTTTGAACACGACGCGCTCAAAACTGACAGACAAACGATAACAGGTTTAGGAAGACAAGATCCTCAAATAATTGTTTTTCACGTTATCTGTAGAATGTCACTGTCAAGGTGACGGTACAAATACATTCGTGAGTCGAGATGAACACGAGCATATTGTTCATTGTTTGGTGTTTTATATAGGCGTTCTCCCTCTGCACAGTCATCGCCATCTCCAGTTCTTAACCCTTACAGCGCCAACAACCTACAGCAGGAGATTGATTGACCATGATAATTCAAGGGTAGTGCCAGATTAGCTTGGCGCCTGAAGGCTCCAAGCTAATCTGGCACTACACTTGAATTATCATGGTCAATCCGTTTTTTTATAAAAAAGTGTATCACATCGCACACTATCCGCAGCAATGGCCAATGTTAGAGTACTGTTACATACTAAATTAATACACAGCATTAGAACACACACAATGACACACACACAGAGAGAGAGAGAGAGATGATGATGATTATGAAACTGTATTTATCAACGGTAAAAAGTTTTGACAGAAACAAATCGTCATTTTACAAACTTGCCGTTGCTAACATCTACAACATAAAATAAATTAAAAGATAATAATAATAATAAAGAATTATATTTACACATATTATTTCATGGAACAATAAAATTTTTAAAAAATTACACAAAATAATAATAACACTAAACATTCATCTTATACCATATACACACACACACACACACACACACACACACACACACACACACACACACACACACACACAGATACACACACACATACAAACAATATAGATAAATACATATATTACATGAAAGCATTAACCATCAGGGTTTGTTTAAATGCCCAGTGTTGTTATGTTTGGCTCATCAGGTAATCGAAAAGTTTCGTTTTAAAGATTCCAAGCGAGGCTATAGTCTTCAAATGTGCAGGAATAGTGTTCCATACAAACGGTCCAGAAAAGGATAAACTAGTTTTAAAGAGGTCAATTCTAGCAGAGGAAGGGGTAAAGTATTGTTCCTTGAGGTCCGTTCGCGTTCTTGCTGTGGCACAAATTTGGTGGTTAGATACTGCGGTGTCATATTATTTAATATCTTGTGCACGAGGATGCATTTGTTGAAATTAAGTTGTTGACGCAGGCCGAGAATGTTTAGATGTCTAAATTTGTCTATAGTAGGAATGGGCCGCGTATCTATCATTTTGACAGCTCTTTTATATATAGAGTTTAACCTGTTCATGTGAACATCACTACAACCGTCCCACACTGTGGAGACATAATCAACGTGAGACTTGATATGGGCATGAAAAAACAGTTTACGAGTATGTGTATCTGTTACTTGTCTAAGCTGGGACAACAGGAAACTGTTTTTAGCAATGGTTTTACAGACTGTATTTATATGCGTCTCCCAACATAATTGTTCGTCAACGTGTATTCCCAAGAATTTACGCTCTGTGACTTGTTCTATCGGTTTAGCGTTCAGTTGTAAATGTAACGGCTGTGGTCGGCGTTGGTGTTTTTGTCGTGTAGTGATTAAAATACTCTTTGTTTTTCCTGGATGAAGAACCATATGATTCTCTCTACACCAGTTGGAAACCTCGCTGAGACTACTTTGTAAGCTAATGTTAATGTCAGCTGTTTTTTTACCCGAAACATGGAGGCTCGTATCGTCCGCAAACAGGTTGCAATTAACATCAGTGTTAGTAATATGCAAAGGCAAATCATTAATGAATATTATAAATAGAAGAGGTCCCAAGGTCGACCCAATAATGCCACCGAATTGGTTTTTACCTCTACTTAGTATTTTTTCTTCTTCTTCTTTTTTTACATAAACTCATTTCCACCGGGGAGATGGCCTTCGTCCTATGCTCGGCGTTTAAACTAAATCAGCTACGCTGTCTTAAAACATAACGCGTGTAGGACTCCTGGGTCTGCGCCCTTGCAGGTCATGTCAGACCGCTCACACTAAATATTTCTGTTGTAATTCGGACGCTGCCATCCGTGTGTCTTCTGCATCATTTTCCACTAGTTATGTGTCTGGCTGCGTGAATTGTTCTGCATTTGTCTTTCTGAGTACGGCGTGCATCCAGCACCCAAACCAGTGCCTCATTCATCTTCCTTCCACCTGCAAGAGGCGTAGATCCTCGCGAACGCCTGCCCTGCAGGGACTCGTGAGAATCTGCGCCTCTTGCGAACATCGATCCGCCCAATACAGCACCTCCTCGAACGGTGGAGGCCATCTACAATTGGGGGAAAAAAATGTCTTGCATTGGATGCTCTTCGTGGAAAATACTCCAGTAATAAAATGATTTACGAAACTGCGCGAAACTGTGTGCTGGTCTGTGGTTTTGGACCTTACCGCTTACAGCCTTAATCTATTTAACCCCACGGCGGCATTTCAGTCACACATTTCGGGGGGTGTCGCCCAACAACCATGCACCAGTAGCAGGAGCAGTAACAGGTAATTCAGATACAGGTAGTTCAAGGGTGGTGCAAGATAGCTTGGCGCCATCAGGCTATCGTGGTCGGTCCATCTCCTGCTGTAGTGTATCGGGGCTAAATGGGTTAACGTCCACACTGACACACCAGCCACACATCACGGCGTGAAGTGTTCGCGAAGACTGGATGTACTGCAGTATCAGTTTGTCTCGCCTGGATAATTCGTGATTGAGTCGTCCTGCGTCTAACAGCAGACATGAAATATTTAGACAGTAGTCTCCAAGATACAGTGGAGACACGCGCGAGTTTGTTTTGGACAATGAACAATATACCAGCCAAAAGCACAGGCAGAACGCAGAGTGCGGGGAATCCCGGTTTTTCTCTGGCTCGATTTAGGTTTGTTTTGTTAACTTTAAATTGCAAAAATAATCGTGTGCTCGGTTACCCATCCTTACCGCACTACCCCGATTACTTGAGTACCCCTATTACATTTATAAATACTCCGATCATCCACTTACCCTGACAACGAAGGCGTTCACCCGGGCCACGCACAGAAACAGCAACATGAAAGAGAGCATCACGTGAATGTTCGCTGGCTTCAGAAAACTGGTCAAAGCGAAACCGGCTTCAGAGAGACTTCTGATCTCTGTACGCGGTGACTCTTCGTGGTGAAGGACAAGCAATCGTCACTTGGAGTAACTTCGAGGAGACCTCAATAGTCTTCAAGTTTAGTTCGCTTGTTTTCCCCCTCTCTGTCGCTGCCAAAATGAAACGTTTTTTGTCGCAGGAAATGAGACCTGCAGTATGCGCAAGAACTTGAATATAAGCGCACATTTAGGATAATTAGAAATTAGTCTGAGCAGCTGAGTATGGTGTATCTTTGGGAATCGCTCACCCAGATACTGTCGGAATATGGTTCCGGTAAAAACAGTTCAGGTATGAACATGATGTCCTTTCAAACAGAAGTAAAAGTCCAGCTAAACTGGGCCGCAAAGCACCGACTGCAAGGAGCCCGCTCTTCATTTGTTCAAGAGAGTCCACAAAAGCTCACTGGTTCATAATTATAGCTCAGTCATTTAAACGATGTATCTGAAACAATTGTAGATTCATTGCCGAATAACCCCCTCTGTTTGAGGGAAACGGAAATAATCAGAAAGAGGCTTATATTCTCATGCGCCCCCGCAATTACTTAGATTCTCATGCGCCCCCGCAATTACTTAGATTCTCATGCGCCCCCGCAATTACTTAGATTCTCATGCGCCCCCGCAATTACTTAGATTCTCATGCGCCCCCGCAATTACTTAGATTCTCATGCGCCCCCGCAATTACTTAGATTCTCATGCGCCCCCGCAATTACTTAGATTCTCATGCGCCCCCGCAATTACTTAGATTCTCATGCGCCCCCGCAATTGCGGGGGCGCCTGCGGATCTATGTATCTTGTATATGAATGTGTTTGTCAAAGTTGATAGATATACTTTTCGCAAATTACGATTCCTTTTTAATTTACTGTCCGACATTGGGACAAACGTAATGGTAGTCGGCATGATTACAGTTCAAGTTGTCAGCTTTAATTCTAATTGCCATCACCTACAACAGTGAACTTCGCCGCCTCGTAGACACCTATGCCCCTGCCACCATGCGTCAAATCCGCATCGATAAGTCCGACCCGTGGTTTACTCCAGAAGTGGCTATAGCCAAGCATGAACGTCGGCGTGCTGAGCGTGCCTGGCGTAAATCCGGACTCACTGTGCATAAACAGATGTATGACATGAAGAAACGTGTTGTCAATCAGACTGTGTTGAAAGCGAAAACTGATTTTTACTGCTCCAAGATGCATGAAAGTGACACTTGTAAAAATTTGTTTGCTCTTGCTGATAGCTTGCTTGGTAGATCTCGTGACTCTCCCCTTCCCACCAACATCCCAGCTGCTCACTTAGCCAACGCTTTTTGTAGCTTTTTCACGGACATGGTGACGTCCATTCGAGACAGTCTTGATGCTGTGCGGTGCGACCATATTGACACCCACCCTCCCCATATTGATCACCCCTTTGTCGAGTTCACTCCCGTCTCTGAACAGGCTGTTTTTGACATTCTTAAGAAATGTCCACCTAAAACGTGTGAGCTTAACCCCATGCCAACGTCACTGATTTTTTAAAACATTGGAATTCTTCTGCCCACCATCACCAAAATCATAAATCAGTCCCTTGAGTCAGGCGTCTTTCCGTCAGAATTCAAATCAGCCGTTGTCAAACCTCTCCTGAAAAAGTCGAATCTTGACCCCAACCAGCTAAAGAACTATCGCCCCGTTTCAAACCTGCCCTTTCTGTCCAAAGTTCTTGAGAGAGTCGTTCTGACACAGCTCACTAAATACCTACAGTCAAACAATCTCGTCCATCCGCTTCAGTCTGCTTACCGTGCCGGGCACAGCACTGAAACTGATCTCCTCTGTGTTGTTAAGGGCCTCCTAAGTGCCTATGATGAAAACCAGATCTCAGTTCTTGCCCTGTTAGACCTGTCAGCTGCGTTTGACACCATTGACCATTCTATCTTGTTCCAGCGTCTAGAAAACTACTTTGGTATTTCTGGTAAAGCTCTCACCTGGTTTCACTCTTATCTGTCTTCCCGTCAGATCAACGTGTCTGTCCAGAACGTTCTTTCTGAAGCTGCTGCGCTAGAGTTTGGGGTCCCCCAGGGCTCTGTCCTGGGCCCCATTCTATTTACGTTGTACACGCAGCCTCTGTCTCAGATTATCGCATCGCATTCAACCGATCATCACATGTATGCGGACGATACACAACTTCGGAAATCTGCACCTCCAAACATCTCCAGTCAGGCTATTTCAGATGTTCAGAGCTGTATCTCAGATGTTAAGTCCTGGATGTGTGAAAATAAACTTCAGTTAAATGAGGGCAAGACAGAAGCTCTTCTTGTCGGTGCCTCTCGACTGCTGCCCAATTCTCCTGACTCAATGCGCATTTGTGACGCACCTATTCCGTTTTCTGATTCTGTTCGCGAATCTTGGCGTTTTTCTTGATAAAGATCTTCAAATGAAGGAGCATGTAAATCATGTTTGCGAACTTGCTTTTCTGGAATTAAGACGTATCAGTTCTATCCGTCATTACCTCATTACTGAAGCTACGACCAAACTGGTCGTCTCTTTAGTCTTGTCCCGCATTGATTACTGCAATGCCCTCTTAGCTGGCCTCCCTCAGTTTTTCATTTAGAAATTGCAGCGAGTTCAGAATTGTGCTGCACGTCTCATCGTCCGCGCCTCACAGCGTCAGCCCATCACTCCTATTCTGAGACAACTTCATTGGCTGCCAGTCAAACAACGAGTCTCGTACAAAATCGCCTGTCTGTGCTACAAAGCTATTAACTACTCTACCCCTGCCTATCTCGCTGATCTTCTTCAACTATACACTCCATCCCGCTCCCTCCGTTCAAGTAGTGACACGTGCCTTCTCAGAGTCCCGCTCTTCAAATACAAAACCAGAGGTGACCGTTGTTTTGCGCACGTTGGACCTGTTGTCTGGAACTCACTACCTATAGACATTAGACATTCTTCCTCATTCACTGCGTTTAAATCTGCCCTAAAGACCCACCTGTTCGATACCCCAATGTAGCTCAGTTCTTTGTCACTATGTACCTGTGTGTGTGTGTGCGCGTGTGTATTGCAGAATCCGTTGTTTCTCTTTTTTTATGACCCTCTCCACTCCCACTCTTTATTTGTAAAGCGCTTAGAGCTTATTTATTTAAGGATAAACGCTATATAAGTAGCCATTATTATTATTATTATTATTATTATTATTATTATTATTATTATTATTATTATTATTATTATTATTAATTCCTATCAGGAAGCCTCAGTACACAAGATTATCTAGGGACGTCAGTTCAATTCAGTCATTTCACGTGGTATCTCTTCGTAAAGGTTCGTAGGTGCCCAGTCCAAACTCTCAGAAGTCTCCCCAGGGTTCCTTTTGGTATTAGTCAAGCCTTTCAATCATATTCTCTTTCAATAGCTTCCGTAAAATAACCAATGGAGCCAGAGAAGGAAACACGGAAACACTACACAGATAAAAACAAAACAAGTGTTCTGACAGAACCTTTCTTTAGTGCCGTACGCGTTTCAGTCTTTTGTAAGCGGGTGGTAATTTCCTCGCAATTTACATGCTTGGTAGTCACTGACACCTTGGACTGGAATATGGATTCACTGATGGTCCACGCACTCTTCCATTACAAACTGAGAATGTCAGCTTTCTGTCTCACCACAGTCAAGTTTGATGGAGCCTTTTCCGCACGTTGCACACAGACGTCATCAATCTTCATGTATCGACGAAACATTCAGCAGGACTTCGCAAAACGCGTGTGTTGGTCTGTGATTCTGGGCCTACGTGTGCTGGTCTGTGATTTTGTACCTTACGGTCTGCGAGCCTGCACACACATGAACGATCTAAATATCCAGCCTAAAAAGCCCTCACTCTCGTCAGAGCATTTGACCAGTTTGTAAGGAGATGCTATTTGATGTATGAAGATGTCGTGTGATGTATGACGGTTGTCAGTCCTCTGGAGCTGATCATTGACCTTCCCCTCTTGAAGTATTAGTCAGTGTTGGCGGGCGAAATCACAGAACATGTGCCATGGCTCTGTCTCACACAAGCGTAACGATTTGTGTGACGTTGAAAAGACAGTTTTTTGAAGAAATGTTCAGTGATACAATAACGTGTGCTCATCTTTACATCTGTCAGTTCTCATGACTTAAACGTCCGAACTCTGCATTTTTTTTTTTTTTAGCACAATTGCTAACACAATATGTTGGGTTTGTTTTTTTAGTTCTTGGTTTGAGTGCTGTGTCTTCACGGTCCAGACCGGACACCTACACTCACTAAACAAGACCAACATTGAACGTCGGTATGACTACATCAGTAATAATATGTGAGTCAAACTTTGCCGGAGCTCAGGAACACAGTGGAGATGCACTCCTAAGGCCGTGACTTATTCTTAATTGGACAAGATATAGCAGACAAAGCAATTTGTGTTGCTCACTCTCACATCTGTAGTCTGTACATTCCAAGAACCACGGAAGCCCTCAGCGGACCACTGTTGCAAGATCAAACACGGCTGCCTTGAAGTCACGGTCAGTTCTAAGAGGCCTCAATCAGCGCAAAGGTGTTGTGAGTAAACAATAACTGCATCTGCTGCGAGGAAGCTGCCTCCGCAATAATTGTTGAGGTCACTAAGAGACCACATCAAAACAGAGGTCAAAGTAGGTATCCTGCACCCAAAACATCCTCGGGCCGACGTCGTCCCGAGGATGTTTTGCGTGCAGGACACCGAATTCTATTTACCGACTTCCAGCGTGGTGGGCATGAGAGCAATTACAGTAATAATAGTGAGGTTTCGTTTGAAAAGAACGACTCCCCACAACAAACGACGGCGAAGTCACTGCGTATGACCAGAAGCACAGACAAGACTCCAAACATCTCCAAGAGACATAGATCCTCATGAGCCCGGAGGGCTCATGAGGATCTATGCCTCTTGGAGATGTTTAGAGTCGTGTGTATGCTTATGGTACAAGCTGGTTATAGGCCATCATTTCACTCTCGTTCATTCCTGGGAGTCTTTCGTTGCAAACAAAACCTCACTAGTAGCAATTTCCAGTACGGACATGTGCAGAGAAACTATTATATTTGGTCATTTTACACTGGGGAGGTATTTTTCTCGAAACGCAAACCAATTGATTAATTGACGGTCTAGGTGCGCACACACTGTTTAATATACTGATGAACGACCAATGTTCTGTTTGTCCACAAACACAAAATATTTGACTGACTGTGCACAACCAGTTTATGGTAAACCATTGTCTCGACAGTAACACAAGTTCGAGTAGCTATTAAGGCCCCGCTACACATGCCCGGTTTTGAGGCCGATTCCCGATCAGTTTCGAATCGGTAGGTGATCGGGCCGGACTAAGAAAACGTGTGCACTGCCACACGTTTCCCGACTTGTTTAGCCGACCGGTTTGAACCGAAGATCAAAGTCGTACCTGTTCTGCAAAATGACTGCTAGTTTTGACAGTGATGATGATGTGCTTGCATTATCAGCAGTTTTGCATCATATTCGGGAAGAGGCGTGCAAAATATCAGCAGCAACGGCGGGGGTACTGATCACAACAGGCGTGTTCGGCCATTTGCAAACTGTGCTGAAACGACATGCTTTGCGAGACGCGCTCTGATTGGTTGAAGCTTACGATCGGGACCGATTCGGATCGGGAAAATAGAGCAGGTTCTAGACACCCGATTCCCAGCCGATTGGGACCGGATCGGATAATTGACGTCATCCGATCGCAATCGGATCGGAATCGGCTTCAAAATCGGGGCACAACCGGCCCGTGTGGCGGGGCCTGTACTGATCACAACAGGCGTGTTCCGCCATTTGCAAACTAAAACGACGTGCATTGCGAGACGCGCTCTGATTGGTTGAAGCTTACAACCGGGGCCGATTCGGATCGGAAAAATAGAGCAGGTTCTAGACACCCGATTCCCAGCCGATTGGGACCGGATCGGATAACTGATGTCATCCGATCGCAATCGGATCGGAATCGGCTTCAAAATCGGGGCACAACCGGCACGTGTGGCGGGGCCTTTATGCAACGCAGGAAGACTACACAATTAAAAATATATTATGAACGCTCATCAATCTTACCGTATAGATTCAACGAAGCATCGATTCAGACGTGTTAAAGATATGCGGAATTTGCTGACTAGGACACTTATGATTCGACCTTCTTCAACGAATACAAATAATATGTTCAGGATACCTTTTGTATAGACAAATAGAAGAACACAATTTTACAGCATCAGTGTCAATGTCAAACACTCAGCTGTTCGCAAGGTCAACTAAAAATCAGCAACAATGTGCGGCCCACAGGTGTCCGAAAGATCAGCTATACCTAACAGTTGGTGGTCCTGGCCATAATTAACTAACATCTGCCACTTGTCCTGTGTTATATACCTCCAACTGCAGTGACCACACAGAAGCCTAGTAACCTACTTCAACTGACCCACTCCGAGCGCCACGTGCTAGATATAGATTACACTCCCGTGACGGTCTCGACGTGAGAAATACGTATGTAAAAACGACCAGTTTTGTCGACAATAGGCTTTTATTCGCATGACCCTCCAGTCGCTGGGGCCCATAAAAATCCGAGCAGATGGTAGAGAGTTACTGAGAGACAATCTTGAACAAGGTTGCATGTGCAAATAAAATCTCGTGGCAGGAGCGGCGATAACCAGCTATGCCCTGAAAGCTCTCCACTGTTGGAGATGTAACGGATTTACACGGTAGGCCGATGTCCAATGGCTTTGGCAATGATGCTCGGTGTCTTCTTGATCAGTTCTCTGTAAAACTCTGAACACACGCAGGAAGCAACACTTGAACTTCTGCAAAAGGCAAAACACTCATGAACCTCTACCAGTCTTTCTGTATTTACAGTTTACATCCGTGTTTCTCAAACACAGTTGTCCACCCGGCGCTTTATCTACGACGGTGTAGGTGGACTAAGAGACTAACTTATTCAACCCTGACACGCAACCAAAGAATAGCTTGTCGCCTAGAGGCGTCAAACTATTCTGATACTACCCTTGAACAATTATGGTCGACCTGCATCGTGGATTGCGACGTTGTCTTCCCAGAGCATCTGCAGCTCCCAAACTGGGGGATTGACCACGGTGCTCATAGGCTCAGTGTGCTAATTAAGGCTGTGAATGAGACGAGTGGACCCCTCATGTGATGATGGATGTTTTGGAAGAGGAGCTGACAAGTTTCAACAGAGGCTTACGCACGGTGCAACCTGAGATGATTGGTTCTTGCGCTCCAGTCAACACATCGGCTCGATGTCTGCAGTGCTTTGATCAGTATACACAACGATTCAACATGTTCACACACAAATACACTTAACCTTGACTTCTTCAATGAACAGATGTACATGGGATCCACCTGTAGCATGAAAAGGCACTGAGGCTACGCGTCTGCATGGGCTCCTGAAAATCTAAGCTTTTTGCAATTGGAAAAGATGGCTGGTCAAACGCATCCGACTTCTACAATTTCACGACGTAAATGGCACCATCACTGTAGCAAAAAGCTCAGATTTTCGTGAGCATCTGCTGCTGCAAGGGCTCATTAAAATCTGTGCTTTTTGCAGATGGAGAAGAGTTAAACTATCTGTGGGAATGCCGCTACAAGGTGTCGAGCCGTATAGATCTTTATCACTGAATGAGTACATGCAAGCTCTCCAAGATTCTATTAGGATAGTCTCCTAATAAAACCCAATCATATCATTTGCTGATAGGCCGAGAGAACTGTGGCAATGGACCAGCAAAACTTTCCCGCACATTGCCAAACTTTCGTAAACTGACCTTACGCCGAAAGTAAAGTGGCATCCAAAAATTAGCACAAGACAGTTAACGATAACTTTTTAACACAGTTTGTCGTACGTCGCAAGATGTGTTTGTTATCAGTTTGTTTATTAGAGACATACGTCAAAATGCACGCTGGCTTCCAGAGACCGCAAAACAGTTAACGATAAATCAGTTTAGAAACACATCATCACAAATCTCAGTATCTGAACAATATCGTTTTGAGAGACAAAATGTTCCCTCGGGCGTCAGTGGCCTGATCCGAAACACGCAAACTGGCCTCTAAAGAACAACACACTTAACTGTAACTTTTCAGTATAGTTTATCACAAGTCGCAACGATTGTACATGGTCACTTTGTCCAGATGTGAGGTAGAATGACGCTCCAATCATTGACACCGCAATGAAGGACACGTACTTTTTTTGTCTATGTCATTATAAGATAGCTGTACATTTAGTATCATCCAAAACGCTCCTTAACTCATTCAGTCCCGACACACCACAGCAAGACATAGATCGAGCATAATAGTTCAAGGGTGGTGCCAGATTAGCTTGGCGCCCATAGGCACCAAACTATTCTGGCACCACCCTTGAACTATCATGCTCGATCTGTCTCTACAATTGTAATACCCGTCCTTCAGAGGGCAACTTTAAAATTGGGGGATTTCGGTTCTGGTGAGTTAAATCTATCAGTATCAGCAGTGTTTATACCTGACAGTTTGCTCAGATGCATTAAACAATGCTAATCACAGCACCGGACAAGCACAACACCACTGACAGCCATAGATAACCTACCAACACAACCCTAAACAGGATCGAGGCAGAGATTCCATCTGCAACTACAGGGGCTCATGAGAATCAATGCTTCATGCAGGCAGATGTCTGCCCTGATTTACATTCTCATGTTGAGGAATTCCGTCCAATATAAGTGGACGGACGGACCAGACTGGGCATTTGACAAAAGATCCATCTCCACCGACATACAGAAACGTATTTCATCTCACCAAAGGCTTCCTCCGTCCAGAGAACAAAGATATAAGTGTGGCTGGTCCTTGCCAGCGGAAAGCGATGATATTCCCGCATGTATACCCGCAGACGGAATCTGTACACTTAAATCTACCTTCCTTAGAGGGTGGTCCTCGAGTTCGCTCTATTCGTACTCAAAAAACAACAAAGAGCTTCTAGATCTAAAAAGAACAGATGCTGAGTGGTTCCAGGATAAAGGATTATCATAATGAGCCCCCCGCAACTGCGGGTGCACATGATGATCTATGTTTTCTTCAGACGGAAGTGGTCTACTCAAGGAATTCGCCTCACGTTCCTAGTTCATGGCTTTCCTGATGTGAGGAATGTCCTGCCAGAGATGCTTTGCGTCGTCCGCCAGATGAGATGGGCATACGAGCTAAGGTGGTCAAAGCAGTCTGATATCTTCAGTACGATAACTTCCTTCGCTAGAAAAGATAGAGATGTAAATAAATCCTACCAGCAATAGAGCACAGATTTTCATGAGACCCGGCAGTTGTTGAAGATCACGAGAATCCATGCCCATCGCGGATTGGCTGAGAGGATATGAGTGTCCATTAGACGCAAACTTTTTGGGCGATGCAGAGTTTTGGATTTTCCAGTCACTGATTCAACCAAAGGCGTCGGCACATTCACTGAATAGGCGTAGATCATCATAATTGATCCCCTGGGTCGCAGTTGCCAAAACTGCGCAGAAGAGAGTTCGACTATGGTAGTTCAAGGCACCTCCTGGCGCCAAGCTATCCTGGCACCACCCTTGAACTATAGTGTGTCGGGGCTGAATGGCCAGACTCACGGATCTATTTCTATAAGGAAATGATTTCCTGCGTACAGGCCAACGATTACGACTGATGTTCTGCTTTGTTGCAATGCAAATGATCGGTTTGTCGTTTTCAAAATTCGGGTGTCTCGGTATTTTCTATTTGAGCTGTGCTGACACCTAATGTATTCAGAACTGAATTTGAAAGTATAACCACACGCGAGATGAACGAAAGAATGAAAAGACCTTGGGTTGGATTATGCCCTTACCATCCCCAATTCCTCATCTATCCCCCACTCCCATCCCCACCCTCACCAATAAAAATGAAGAACAAATCGAACAATCATAAGAACTTACTAATCTTTGGTATAACACCTTTAAAATGTAGCCTTTCGTGGCGCCCAGTCCTTGTCCGGCTTTCCCCAAAATTATTTCCCTCGACCCCCCCCCCCCCCCCCCCCAGATCAATACACTTATTCTGCAAAACACATCTGCAAGAGACAAAGATTTTAATCAGAATCCGCACATGCGGGGGAATGATGAAAATCTGTGCCTTGTGCGGGCTTAATTTGCATGTGTCGTCATGGAGTAGGAGACGGTTATCAGTTGTTTAACCCAAGCAGCCCTGACGCACTACAGCAGGAGATGGTTCGACCACGATAATTCAAGGGTAGTGCCAGATTAGCTTGGCGCCTGTCGGCGCCAAGCTATTCTGGCACTGCCCTTGAATTATCATGGTCGCTCCATCTCCTGCAACTGGTGCACACTCATTAGATGACGCCTCCAAGATTTGGGAAATACGGCCGTCGGGCTGAATGAGTTAATCATTGCGATGTAGTGAGAGCTAGCAGTAGCACAGTTTCTCAGTCAAGTTCCCAGACAACATTCGTTTTGCCGAGTCCGAAATAGCTCAGGCGGTTAAGCGTCGGAGCAGGAGAGCGAAGGGAATCCCCGGGTCGTGGGTTCGAATCCCCGTCCCGGCCCCGGTAGATGGTCTCGCAATCCAGGGAGAAAAGACGGGCTTATTCAATAGCATGTCCGTTCAAAGGTCCTGGTAAATCAAAGTGGTACAGTTAGAGTGCGCCTGAGTTGATCAGTGGTCAGGTCGTACTCCATAGGCAGTGCAATAGATTTCCCTGTCCCCTATAACCTCCCGTCCGGGCCGTCCATTATCACTTTGGTGCCGTGGACGTTAAACACGAACTAACCATTCGTTTTGCCCCCGGCGCAATAACAAAGTTTTCTCTTCGCTGATCTGACATGTTATCATGTTTGTTTTATCACTTATTTTAGTAGTAGTAGTAGTAGTAGTAGTAGTAGTAGTAGTAGTAGTAGTAGTAGTAGCAATCATCATCATCATCACCACCACCATTATGATTATTATTACATTGCATTATGATTGTGATTATTTTGATTCTGATTACCAAAGATGCTTTTGGGATGCTTATCTTTGCCTGTTGCAATACAATAAGGACACGAGAAATACACTGTTATGCATTCTTATATCTGCAGAGCGAGAAGTCAAGACAAAAATAAACCTTATTTAGTTTATTATCAGCAAGACTCTAAATAAACAGCTATTTAAAAACAGTTCATCCGTTCTTAAAGCGAAATTCACGTCATGATTTCAGAATCCGTTAAATTGCTCGGTACTGGCTCCCAAACTAAACCGTTTCTCAGGGGTTTTGATACTAGCCAGTTTGCGTCGAGACGACAAGATAACAGAAAAAAAATCCCCTCAGTCCGTCTCCTTCCCCCCCCCTCCCCCCTGCCCCCCTCCCCCCACACCACCACCACCACCACCTCCCCCCCCCCATCCCAAAGAGATAATAATAATAAATAAGTAAATAAATAAATACATTACTAAGTTTGTGTTGTGGTATATTGACCATACAGAAAAGATTTGCATGCACTTCCTATTACATTCTCTACGCATTGATTATATTACACGCTTGGCAGTCACCTTTTTGGTCTGGATTGATTGATTATATTAGACATAAATTTGCATACATATTGACCGGCCGGGGGTGGTATATATGAGCACGTGTGCACCACAGTGGCTTGATAAATGCTGCAGATTCCAGCGCCCCCTTGCGAGAACGTAATATTTTTGTGTGCAAAGGTCCTCCTCAAGACCCTTCCATCTGCTAGAGGCATAGATTCTCATGAGGCCTGGCAGAAACGGGATTCAATGTGGGAATACATGACTCTTGTTGGTCCAGACGGGGAGCCGGACGAGAGAGAAGAGCGTACAATAGCAGTATGAAATGGCGCCGGGTGGACCCCGTAACCAGCAGGTTGTATCTCGCCCATGGAAAGCGGTTAATTGTACTATACTAATGGTCAAAACTTAAGGGCCACCCCACTTTTTGTGTCATTGTTTATCGTCGCAAGTACGCTAATAATTTTAATACAATGTTCTTTCGATCTAAATGGGTTAAAGGTTGACCTTAGACAGTCCACTGTACAGGGAACAATAGACAACAATTCATCAATTTCCACGAACGTGTCAAATGCACGTGAAACATCGTCACTGTGCGATATTGGCAAGCGTACCAAAGGCAGGCAGGTGGGAAAACTCGGTAAAGTCGTAATGCACGTGCTAAGGGGTCAGTCGTGACCACTGAGCACTTCTGTTTCGCTACAAATACCGGTACAGTAGGGGCATAATTGTCACTTTCCTAACCATGCCACCACGACGAAGCCTAACGACAGTAGATCAGGGCCGGGCGCTAGCATGGCTGCAGGGTGGATTATCCGGACGAGATTCAGTGATCCAGATGCTGCTGGCACGATTCCAAAAAAACTGGTAGGGCAGAACGACGACACTGCTCAGGACGCCCGCGCTGCACCAGCAGAAGGGAGGACAGATACCTCTGTGTGGCGGCTCTGCGCGACCGAACTGTGACGTCAACCGCAAAGCAGCAGTGAGAAAACCCCTCACTCCAGCTCATCGCAGAGCCCGGGTTGCCTGGTGTCGTCAACATGTGAGGTGGAACAGACTCCCGTGGACTCAGGTTCTGTTTACTGATGAGTCACGGTTCACTGTGTCCTTCAACGACGGCAGAGTGAGGGTCTGGAGACGACAGGGCGAGCGATTCACTGATGGATGCGTCCAAGAGGCGGATCGCTACGGAGGAGGCTCAGTCATGGTCTGGGCAAGCTTCAGCAGGGAAGGCAGAACCCCCCTCCACGTCATCCGAGGCACCCTGACTGGACTGCGCTATCGGGTCGAGACTGTGCAGCCCCTCATCCAGCCAGCTCTCCAAGCCATAGGCGACAAAGCTGTTCTGCAGGACGACAACGCTCGACATCATCGCGCCCGTGTGGTGGATGAGTACCTTGAGCAACGGGGCATCATGAGGATGGAGTGGCCAGCTCGTTCACCTGACCTGGCTCCCATCGAGCATCTCTGGGACGTGCTGGGGCAACGTGTAGTCAGCAACCACCCCTCCCCTCCCCCCCCCCCCCCCACCTCAAGGCGTCCCCCGGCTGACTCAGTTCCTGCATCAAGATTGGGAAACGATCCCACAACATGTTCTCCGAACCCTGGTGAACTCCATGCGTCAACGCTGCATTGAATGCTTGGCTGCAAACTCGCTACTGACTGGACCAGTATTGTGTGACTTTTCAAATGAGGGGTACTGCTGCTTACAATTGCTTGATTTACTCAAAACTTAAATGAAATTGTTACTGAATAAATTAGCAAAGTACTGACTCCAAGTATTGTTACATTATTTGTGTGGTGTTGTCGGTGCGTCTGCGATAAAAAGTGGCCCGTAAGTTTTGATCATTAGTATATGTCGACTTGCAAGAGTGAGATATTTCCAACGCAGCGGTGATACTGGTCAGCTAAGAATAGGAAACAAAACGAAAGAAAACACAACGCAGCACAAAAATATCAAATCGAAACGATTTTTTGACTAAGTAAACGGATACGAAACGAAAATGAATTAAATCCAATGATTCACGTCGATTTGAATCAAACAGTAACGAAAGGAAGCGAAACGAAAGAAAAACAAAACTATGTTACACCGAAAGTGTATGTCACAGCCTTCAACTGACAAAGGTCACTATTGAACCAATGGAGACAAAGCAATTGTTCTACTAAATGTGGATTTTTTTCAAACAGCACGAAATAAACTAAGCAATACAGTTGTGTCATTACTGATCATATTGTTTTATCACAATACAGTTGTGTCATTACTGATCATATTGTTTTATCACAATACAGTTGTGTCATTACTGATCATATTGTTTTATCACAATACAGTTGTGTCATTACTGATCATATTGTTTATCACAATACAGTTGTGTCATTACTGATCATAATGTTTTATATCAGATTATTACGCCCTCGAAAACTACAGTCCAGAATGAAAACATGATGCAAAATCTCCAATGTTGTGTGTGAACGCCATGCAATACGCGTTCGTGAGAGTGTGTGTGCATGTGTAGTGTATGCGTGCATACGTGTATGTGTGTGTGTCTATAATATTTAATCGGACCCACTGGCATGCTTTGGTCCGTGAGTGGGCAGCCCCCTTAGTCAATCCATTCCCTCTGAACAGGCATCTGCAAGGGCTCATGAAAATCTATGTCTCTTCCTGACAGAGCTCAGCGCCACTGACGCCTCTGTCAGACGATGTTCTCGGTTCGACTGTATATGATGAGTGAAAATCATAATTGGTGATACCGTTGGAAGATATTTGATGGCGGCCTCATGAAATATGCATGCTGATTACTTCCCCTCACCGGAAGTCTCCCTATGGCCTTCCCAGACACCAATGGTACCACGTGACAGATTCTATTAGCTTGTCTAAACCTGAGCACATAAAATATCTTAGAATGATACCGTTTGCAATTGTGTATTCATGTAGGAGGTGAGCATACTTGCACTGCGGATAGAATGGGCGACGCAGAATGTCGCCACTACAAATTGGTTTGCATGGTCTGTAATTTTGACCCTTACAGCCCTACGGGGTAGATTCCGAAATCAAAGACCGATAAACAAATAATGCCCTCTGCTGGTGTGGAACGCCGCACATGCAAAAAAGATGAGGAAAAAATGAATGTCCCACGAACCTTCAAACTTACCACCCGCGGATGTATATCATCAAGGGATCGAGACACTGATGACTGATGACCAAAACCGCTCTCGGAGACTGCATTTCGCCTCCGAAGATATGTCTGTGACGGTCTGAGATTTTGGACTGTCCGGCAGTACTCTGACGCCGCAAGGTCAACATTCACAGGGCAGCTCATATACCTTGATGACCTACTACGCGTTCTCAAGGCTATCGCAAGCAAATCATCTCCCTTGTCAAAGCTTGAATGTGATATTCAGTACACGGTCATAATGAATATACAGTCTCGATAAAAGCGCATTGAAGTATGGACATTAACTGACGAAGACCTGCATTGCGAGTCTCTATGTTTGAACATCGAGTGCTCTTCTGTATTTTAATTTGTTTGTTGCTACGTGTTCGGCGCGGTCTGAAGACCACAAATCAGGTAAGCGCAAGGTCCTCAGGTCGACGTCGGCCGCTGTTGCCCCGCGCACAGCGTGCGCGGGGCAACAGCGGCCAACGTCGACCATAGTGCAATACAGACCATTTACTACTACCCGAGTCAAGAGTAATGGCGCAACGACCATCCCGTGTCTGTGTGTCGAGACGTGACTTGCTTCTGGCATGGCAGAGACTGTGCTAGCGAGCGCTTGAAATTATCTAGTGATACGTGGAAACTTTACTGTACTGACGAGCAAAAGAAATGCGTCGCATTTCTTTTGCTCGTCAGTGTACACATAATGTATCCAAGTACGTAGGTTAATGTATGTGTGTTGGACTGAAGAGGCAGGCTGTCATCATTGCTGTTACACCGGCCACAGCAGGTGCCATGGAAACATGTCAAATTCGACCTGCTACTGACGATGCCACCAAAGCCGATCCTAAATAGATTATAGGTAGGATCTTTGGTGTCATAAAAACCTCCTCACATTCTTGGCGCCTTCCTGCGTCGAACAAAACTTAAACAGACACGAGGAGGACCAACGAGTTTCAGTGACAAGGGAGTCATGAGAATCTATGCTTTTTTCAGATCTGGAAGCCGCCTTAATTAGGACTTTAACACATTCGAGACGTGCTGCGTTGAATACCTGGCTTTATGCAGCCCGTTTTGAAAATGTGAAGATCCGGCCACCCACACAGTTTCACCTACTACTGACACTGTGGGACGCAACGTTCCCAGTATGATGAATGGGTATCTGAAAACGGTTCTCTTTGCCCCGTCTGGGTCGATGGTTTTTCAGACACCTTAACTTGATTCAGTAATTCGCCGTCGTGTGTGCTGGCCTGTGATATTGGACCTCACGTCCGTAGGCCGTCAGGTCCAAAGTCACAGGCCAGCACACATCACGGCGAAATGTTGAATCAAATTAAAGTGTGCACTCCTGCTGCAAAAACACATCAGTCCTTCGGCAAGAATTAATGTTCCTCCAGAGTTTGCCGCAGCTGTGGCTATATCCTCTCATGATAAGATGATTTCCTCTTTCTGGAACCAGTTTCAAGCACCCAGGTCTCAGGGATTTTTTTTTTCAGACGCTACTGCTTTGAACCCTAATGAACCCTAATGAATTATCAAAGTCCCGTATCAAAATTGTCTGTTCTTATCCGCCTTCAGTGTGACTTGAGACTGAGTTATCTCAGACTAAAAAACCTACTAATAGGGAGGCCGGAGAGGTTAGTTTAATTAAAAGTAGGAAATCATCCACAAGCGGTAAGGTGCTCACGAACCTCTGCGGCCTGTTGCTGGCAAAAGTAGGCTCCCTTCAGCGGGGGGTGGTGGGGAGGGAGGGAGGGGGGATATGCGTCATAATCGTGACACATTATTTTCGTATTCGTGATTTTCGTGACTCGATCGTTAACAGACAATGTTCGTGATGTGTGATTCTTAAAAAATTATTATCTAAATTTCCTGACAGGCTAAAATCGCAACTTTTGTGACTCGCGAATGGTAAAATAAGAACGCGGTCGTCTTGCAGCCGGCGCGGCACTCACCCACATGTTCTCTCTCCTACCACATTCTCACAACGTGAACGTGACGGACTGACTATTACATTGTTTAGTCCCTCGGCACTAATAAGTGATCAGGGACTACATGTGAGGGTCTACAGCACTCGGCTGACATCCTCAGAATGAGAGAATCTGGTACGACTGAGGGTGAATGTCAGTGATTGCTGTAAACCCTACGCCGCCAATTGACGTACATTGCCAAACATTCCCAGCCGTCTAAGGAACATGGATACACACTGGTCTCAGCAAGATACATAGATTTTCATAAGCCTCCGCAGTCGCGGGGCCTCATGAGGATCTATGTCTCTTGCAGGTGGAACGCGTTGACCTTTTCCCAGCTGTTGTTAACACGACTATCCTACTTGCCTGACCGACATGTTCCTCATCGCTTTCTGGGAGTCACAGCAGGGTTTCAAAAAATTTAACTCAGAACAGTCTACATTAGTTAAACTCCAAAAGAGCTAATTCAGGGTGAAGGGGATGGGAGATGATACGTCATGAAGGGCAGAAATGAAGGATTTTTTTTTCTTGCAGTATTAGGCACGTCCTTTCTTCTCTCAAACCAGTAAATTCTAGATGGGACATCATTTGAGAGCAGTCACGCCTCTCGCCCAAAACAAATGTTGAAAGATTTGACCTAGATGTGCAAAGGTTTTCAACCCGAAACCAGTAGCAGTTAGATCTGCATTTTCAAGTGTCTGCATACCGCTTGCTTGACTAGTTTCTATGCGGCAGCGCAAAAGAAATGCACCATTTTTTAAATCATTAGAAACACTGATGATTCCAAAAGTGTCGCACTTTTGCTCATCTGTCTAGTACGAACACGTAACGCTGTAACCAAGACGTCGTATCAGTACGCAAAAAATAAGTCCACGAGCCGACGTCAGTCAATCGTGGCCGCTGTCCCAGGCAGCAGAAGTGCGCTGGCCAATTAAGGCCGACTTCGGCACGAGGATCTTTCGTGCACAGCGGAGGCCGCTCTCACACGTGTGACGGACTGAACCCACCATCGAGTGCTCATGTGACCCCACCAACACAGCCGGTGTAACTGGACTGCGCAAACTGACCTTGTACCTGACCACTGACACAACCCAAGAAAGCACAGGTCCTCGGGTTGAAGTCGGCCACAGTTGTTTTTACTGAAACAGACGATATTCTGCTATAGGGCTCTCGAAGCTGACGTCATCACGCCAGTCGTGGCGGCCATATTGTGAGGATACGGGACTAAGCGCTCATAGGGAAATCGCTGTTTTTGTAATGTCAGGAAAGTCCTGACGTACTATAAGCAATAACAGCAAGTTTTGCCATCACGCTGTAAAAAACCGCTCACAAGAATCTGTTTTTGTTGTTTTCCAAAAAGGAGGAAAATTTTTTTTTTTTTAAACGTGTTGAAACACTATTTCGCTAATATCTCATGACTCTGGTATCCTCATATCCTGACGCGCCGACGCTGCTAGGCAACGCGGGGTAAATTTCCCAAGCCCTATTGTGCAAAATATCGTGTTGTTATGAATGAGGGTGGGGTCATTGAGGGCGCCAGGTGTGGTCTCTCTCCAACCATTTACCGATAACGTCCCCCCGCTTCAACACGCACCATTGCTGCAAAAAACACGATTAATCGCGGCAGGTTGTCGCGCCTGAACAAATGACTGAGTAATGTCGATGATTAAGGCCGAGAATAATGTCTTGATGGACCACGCTGAGAAAAAATGGCGGCGACTTGCTGTAACGCGATCTGCGTCATTAGTTGACCAGACAATACAAAGAGAAGCAATCGAAATTATCCTACAGGTCAAGGCCGTTGTGTATCCAATTTGTTTTTGGGTCTATTTCAACAGACGAATATTAGTTCCTTGACGTTGAATCCTTAGTCGGGGTTTTTTTTTTTTTTGGGTTTTTTTTTTTTTTGTTTTGCCGGTTTTTGGGGTTGTTTTTTGTACTGGAGGCTAAAAGGCATAGATCCTCATGAGATCCCGAGCCTTGGGCGTATATGTCTATGCCTTTTGCATGTTGATGGTTTTTGGTGGTGGTGGTGGTGGTGGTAGCGTGTGTGTGTGTGTGTGTGTGTGTGTGTGTGTGTGTGTGTGTGTGTGTGTGTGTGTGTGTGTGTGTGTGTGTGTGTCTGTGTCTGTATGTGTGCATGTGTGTGTGTGTGTCTGTGTGTGTGCTGTGTGTGTGTGTGTGTGTGTGTCTGTGTGTGTCTGTGTGTGTGCATATGTGTGTGTGTGTGTGTGCGTGCCTGCAGTGAAGGGATTAATTTAGCAACCCAAGTCCACAAGTGTTGTCTAAAATGTGTGCCGCATGTCTGTCTCCCATCCAAGTGTTGTTGGCAGCCCACAGGCGCCGCCTGACGTCTCCAATACGTGTATTTACCAGATGAGCATGTCTTTTACCATTTCCACGCCAGCCTGGTTTTCTCGGGAAATTTCTGAAATAGCCCTCTCCAGAAGGAAGATTAACTCATTCGAGACGTGCTGCCCTGTATAACCCTGTATTCGTATGCGGCCCGAGAGATCTGTCTGTGTGGCCGGTTCATCCGTTTGTTTGCTGGTTAATGATTCTCTTCTTTCTAGTTTTCATCTTCAGTCATTCCGTTCCACTCATGGCTGATGGTTTGTTTACTTTCACACAGACTGCCACGCCGGCCAGCACGGGTAAGATTTAACCCTTTGGATGTCGGTAGCGTGTTTGGTCTAGGTGGTTCCTTTAGGAATCACCTAGATCCAGACATGGTACCGACAGCCAACGGGTTAAACTATTCAGCCTCTATTTGATCCCGTGCCGCGCGCTTGCCGACTCTACAATAGTCGATCGGACCGGTCAAAATGTGGGTCGGATCGGCGAGGTGTCGTAAAACGAGGGGCAAAGGTCAGCGGGGTCACGTTATAGTGGACGCAGCTGGTGTTTCTGAAATCGTTGTGCAGTCAACGGCAAAGAGTCCCAGCCGGCCCTGAAAATGACGTGGATTCAAAATGGTGGTAACAAGAAGCACCGATCTTCATGTGTCCCCACAACCGCGAGGATCTATGTCTCTTACAACGGGATCGTGTTCATCTCTTTTCTTTTTTTCTTTTTTTTTTTTTTGCAGCTGTCAAGTTTGGGTTTGTTTTTGTTTTTTTCATTTTTTTTTTTTGTTTTTTTTTTGTTTTTGTTTTTGTTTTTGTTTTTTCTTTTTACCGCCGTTCGACATGTAGACTTCAAGCAACCTGCTAACTTAACCCATTAATTGCCGGGGCAAGGCAAACGCTCACCAGCTGAAAGAGACATAAATCCTTATGAGCCCCCGCAGTCGCTCTATGCTCTTTACGCCTGATAGTGTCTCGCTTAACTCGTTCTACCCCATCACCGAAATCCCCAAATTTTGTCGTTGTCTTCTGAAGACTGCACTCTAGTGCAGGACACAGATCGACCATGATAGTTCAAGGGTGAGGCCAGAATAGCTTGGCGCCCACAGGCGCCAAGCTATTCTGACATCCCCCTTGAACTATCATGGTCGATCCTTATCTTGCTGTGGTGTGTCTGGGGTAGAATGAGTTAAGTCTGTATATTGTTCACGAGAATGTCAGTGAGAAGTTCCGTCTTCTTTAGATGCGAAATCTGAGATCAACTGCAGCGAACGGGTTAACGACTCAAACAAACCCAAAAATGAATCATTCGTAATGCCGTATGATTAAATAAATAAATAAATAAATAAATAAATAAATAAATCAGCACATTAAATAGGCGCTTTATCCCAATTGAAAATCGGCTCAAAGCGCCGCCTCGGACTGAACCCAACAAGCACGCTCACGTGAATCGCGCGCATTCATTCACACACTGTACATAAACACAGAACATTCACCTGGTGCTAAGGCAAGCTCAAGCGAGCTACTGAAGTTTGGGAAATTCAAATCGTTTATATTTGAAATTTGATTAAGTGGGCTGAAATTGACACCAAAGTCGTTGGGGAGGAGGAGCCGGAGTACCCGGAGAAAGAACCCCCGACGGCCCGAGGTAACGGTGACGTTTACTAGAGGAGCAAAGTCCGACGCCGGAACCGGGTATCGACTCAACCTCGCACCTCTTGCATTGGTGGCTCTTTTACCGCTGCGCCAAAGACCGCCCCCCTGCTGATTAACTTAGTTAACACAATCTACCGCTCGAACTCTAATTTTTCAGCCAGAATGACTGAATTGACAAATACAAATGACGAAATGTGCAATTACATGGAGAAGGAAAGTGATCAGAGGAAACACGGTTAATCCCTAACCAGGATCAGCACTATTGGTAACCATGAGAACATGATTGGAAAGGATTACGGAAACACGGTTAATCCCTAACCAGGATCAGCACTATTGGTAACCATGAGAACATGATTGGAAAGGATTACGGAAACAAAAAGGCCAGCCTGTCTATGGATCAACCTATCGATCCGGAAAAATTATTATTTTTTAACTGCTGAGGAAACAATATGTAATGTTGCTGATGCTGATAATAATAATAATAATAATAATAATAATAATAATAATAATAATAATAATAATAATAATAATAATAATAATAATAATAATAATAATAATAATAAAAGTGGCTAATTATAATGGCTATGCCATAAACCCAGACAACTTAATATTATGGTTTCTGGACGACCATGCGCGCGAAACTCTTCGTAAACAAACAATAATATTTCTACTCACGCCACTAAGCCAAGGAACAATCTTGCTTAGTGTCAAGCGCAGTATTTAAGCCCACTTGCGCAACTACCCCCTCGTCCTCAGCAGAGGCCAGTTGCGTGAGCGAGCATAGTCCTGCGCCAGCCACTCAGCGAGGTGCTCCGCTATAGAGGAGTAACTTGCTTAGTGGCTGGCGCAGGACTAAGCTCACTCATGCAACTGTCCCCTGGTCCACACACAGCCGTGCACGGGCAGCCTAGTGCCTACGACGGCCCGATCACGCTTTGCTTTCTGAAGAAAGCTGGAAAGAAAATAAACTGTTCCATTATCATCTCCAATACACAAAGGAAACGCCACCTTTATACCACCAATGCTATACACAGAAAATGAATGCTGGGGCCTACACACTGAAACGTTATTACAAAAATTACGTTTCTGTAGTCTATGTAATTCTGACTGCTCTTATGAACTTACAAAGTCTGTAGTGACATGTACGATTGGCCTGTGTGACTTTTTAGCTACGATTACCTTTCAGCTGTATTTGCACCATGTTTTAATACCTATCTCTTAATCTGGCTGACCAAATTTTTACCATTCCCGCCGTGAGATGGCCTTAGTCGCTTGCTCGGCGTTAAACCCCACTGAATAACTAACTAACTAGCATATCTTGCTATGGTGTGTCGCGGGCAGAATGAGTTAAATATGGATCCGTTGATATCTTTTCACTTGTATAAATAGGGCTATCAAAAGGGTCAACAACCCTTAGCACGTAAACACTCAGGCTACTTTTCACAAACATGTAGATCAACGTATGTCTGCATTCTAAGATCTGCAATAAGCGTTGGGATACATGCATCTAGCAAGCAGTCTGCCTTACTGATGAAAGTCTGTTCCGTAGGCGGGGGTCTGAAGTTGAGGTCGTTTACCCAGCAGCTGCAGATGTTGACATGCCGCCTATGCATGCAGAGAATGCATCTTAAAGAAATTTTAGCAAAATCTTTAACTAGCTCAGGATTCATACACTCATTGTTGTCAGAAGAAAAACACCGACAGCCGAGTTTCTTTCACTCATTCTCCCCCAGCCACACCACAGGAAGATATGGATCGACCATGATAGTTCAAGGGTGATGCCAGAATAGCTTGGCGCGTATGGGCGCCAAGCTATTCTGGTATCACCCTTGAACTATCATGGTCGATCTGTGTCATGCACTGCAAAGCAGTCTTCAGAGGACAACGGCAAAATTTGGGGATTTCGGTCTTGGGGTAGAATGAGTTAAGAAGGATGATGACAAGCAGAGACGTCAGATCGTGTGTAAACACTTTCCGCTCCTTTCAGAACGTGTAAATTTGAAACGGTGGAAAACATTCAGCATGTCAACATCTGCAAGCAAGGCATTCTTACCCTGCCGTCTCTCCCGTTTGTAAATAATAGAAAACGAAATGGGCAAAGCAGTTGTTGATTCAAGTCGACCCAACTGCAAGAGGCACAGATTCTCATGAGCCCCTGCAGGATGCAGGGGCTCATGAGAATCTATGCCTCTTGCTGGGTGAGGTCGACGTCATTTTGCATTCTAAAATTATGAGAGATTATTCCGAAAAAAACTTGTTGAGCTGATCACTGAGCCATTCCAACGCATCGGCAAGAGACATTAACCCCTTGAGTGCCGGGGAAAAGTGAATGCGATCCAAATGCAAGAGACATAGATCCTCATGAGCCCCCGCGACTGCGATGGTTCATGAGGATCTATGCCTCTTGCTCAGACCAACGTCTATCTATGTTTCTCGGACGGTGTTGGCTTTTGGTCGTTGAATGAACCAAGATTTCAGAAACAAACATGTACGTACAGCATACGTACAGTTCCAGGGAATGGGTTAATTTCGTGGGTGCTGAAGGCATTAGGGGCTCATTAGAATCTTCGCCTCTCGCTGGCAGAGATCGACGTCACCGTAAAATTGAGGGAAATCGTACGAGTTATTCGGAAAGACTGAAACCTTGCAGTGTTCATCACAAAAGCATTCAAACGCATCTGCATGAGGAAGGCATTTTCATGGGCCCTGAAGGCATGAGGGGCGTATCAGAATCTTTGCCTCCTCAGTATTAGAAGAGATCCACGTCGTTTGCGTCCCAAGACTGAGGAAAATCATCCGGATAGAAAGGTTTCATTTTTGTCAGGCAATTCTGAGTTTCAGCAATTTGGTTAACGAAGTTGAAGGGCGAACTGAATAAAAGTTTTGTAAAGAAGCCGACATGTCTAAAGTCCGCCTGACAAGACAGTGTGCACATGTCTAGACCACAGGGCTACAATCGAAGTTCTGGCATTTGTTTCGTGCCCCTGACTGACTTTAAGACCAAATTAATATTGGCGCTCTGTGTCAGAGGCAAGAAACTGTTGCCAGAACTTCGATCCCGCCCCCCCCCTCCTCCTCCTCCTGCCCCTTCCCCTCCCCCCCCCCCCCACTCCCCCATTTCCCCTTTAAGTGTACACGAAAGCCGTATCGCTCAACACCGCTTGGTGCATGCAGCCGGTACTGTTAATGGCTGCGTGCAGAATAGGGTTAATTTGTGAATCCCAGCGGCACTGTACCAAGACTGTTTGCAGCAGACACAGTATATATTGCGTAAGTGCATGGGTATGGTTTCGGCTATCTTAGAGTCTGTAACACAAAATATAATTGCTTCCGAAATCAACACCCTCAAGCTTGATCTGAACCCCACGGTCTCAATTCTACCAGAGTATTAACCCTTTCCCTGACACTGGACGCATACCGTGTTTCTGAAATTTGTGTTCCTTCAACGACCAAAACCCGCAACCGTCCAATCAACATAGATTTTTTTTTTAATTGGTCTCAGTAAGAGACATAGATCCTCATGAGCCCCCGCGACTGCGGGGGCTCATGAGGATCTGTGTCTCTTGCAGTTGGATCGTGTTCACGTTTTTCGGCAGTGAAGGGGTTAAACGCGATCCTACGCTTGCCGTAAGTGAGAGTGCAGTGAGGATCCTGTGGTGCACTGAACGGAATATAGTTTTTATGTTTTTAATTTGGCAAACAACCACCCACCGTGCTGCAACGTGCATGACGAATCATCTTGCACCGCATGTACCAGACAGGTAACAAACGTGTTAAATGTTCTGTCCATTGCGCTGACAAATAGTTGATAACCGCTTCATTCTACAGCAGTAGGCAGACGACCCTCCGCGTGGAGAGAGATAGAGAGAGCAGGAGAGAGAGAGAGAGAGACTGACTAAGCCAAAGAGAGAAAGAGAGCCAGAGACCCGGAGAGAGACCCCGAGAGAGAGAGAAAGAAAGAGAGAGAGAGAGAGAGAGAGAGAGAGAGAGAGAGAGAGAGAGAGAGAGAGATGATGATGATGATGATGATGATGATGATGATGAAACTTTATTTATCAACGGTAAAACGTTTTGACAGAAACAAATCGTCATTTTACAAACGTGCCGTTGCTAACATATACAATAGAAAAAAATTTAAACAAAAATTTAAAAAATAATAGAGACATTATATTTCAACACATTATTTCATGCAACAACAACAAAATTTAAATAGAAACACAATAATAATAATTTTATATATATATATATATAATAATATAATAATTTTAATAATAAACACAATATAAATAATTTTATATATATATATATATATATATATATATATATATATATATATATATATATATATATATATATATATATACATACAGAGAGAGAGAGAGAGTACAGTGCATAGCAAATCAGGCGCCACCATTGAACTGTCATGGCCGACTCGGTAACGCTGTGATTACCGGCCAGGCGAGGTGGTGACGTGGTGGAGATAAAGATAAATGAGCGGGCCAGCAGTAGGAGATTAAAGGGGCCCTACCACATAAACTCTTCTCGTCGCTTTATTGAGATATCGATCCAGGCATTTTACCAATAAGCTAAAGATCCGAGGGCCACGTCAGCGGCTGACGTCGGCTTGAGATCTTTTGCTCACTGGGTTTCTACTCGGTTTGTTTTCAGTGATATGCTCTTTTCAAGAGCTAACGAGCTCCTTGCTCATTTAATGCCTTGAGCCCTGACACACTATATACAATGTGAATATGGATAATACAACAAAATATGGATCGACCTTCATGATGGTTCAAGAGTGGTGCCAGATAAGCAAGGTATTCCGGCACCACCTTTGAACTATCATGGTCCATCTGCAGGCTGAACGGGTTACTTAGTCCGTTAACCCCTTGACTGACGAGAAACAGTGAACTCGGCAATCCAACAGCAAGAGACATAGACCCTCATGAGCCCCCGCAGTTGCGGGGGTTCATGAGGATCTATGCCTCTTGCTGACAGCATTTTGTATATATGTTCCTTGGACGGTTGAGATTCTTTGGCGTTGAATTAACAAAGGATTTGAGAAACACGATCTGCGTCCACTGGCATTGGAGACTGAGGTTACAAAGACAATTCCTAAATCAGGAAAATTTCGGCCTTCGGGCCAGCGCATCATACCATGGCCATTTTAACTCGTTTGAGAAGTGTCTCAAAGCATCAAACCATATATCCTAATGCAGCACGTCTAGAGTATTTTAAAGTGTTAAACAAAACTAACAGTACTTGTGCAGTGATTACTTCATCCTTCATACCCTTATACCTGAGGCTAACATTCTTGTAAACACGGATAATGAGTGACCCTTCGCACCACGTGAATGTCCTGTGTTTGTCTTGTACGAGCTGTGTTTGTCTTCAGAGTGAATGCGTGTGTGTCCCGCGAGCGTGCGTTTTGGATTCAGTTCGCGGCGATCTGAACAGATATGCAGAATTGGGTAAAGCGCATATATAATAACCGGTATTATTGTTATTAGCAACGGTGAGACGGTGACTCTGTGCGAACTCTAAAAGTCGCAGGCCTCTGTCGTTTCTTTCTCCAAGGCCAAACTTGCCAGCTGTTCCTGCCCATTGTTGGTAGGCGTCAGGGCCGATCTTTGCATTCCAGTCACCGAGGACAGTCAGAATGTCTTTCTTAGGTGTTTTCTTGATGATGTTGTCCAGTTGTTCGTAAAATTCTTCTAATTCTTCATCATCATGATCTGCTGTTGGAGCGTATACTTGAATGATAGTGATGTTGTGCGGTCGGGCGGAGATGCGGATGGAGATTAGTCTGCTTGACACGGGGGTGCAGCTGATGACAGTTCCAGCCACCTCTTTCCTTACGATAAAAGCTACGCCATGTTCGTGCTTGGTTTCTTTTCCGCTGAACCAGATTTTATGGCCTTCATCTGTTGTTGTTTCTCCGAAGCCTGTCCATCGAACTTCTGCAAGTCCTACAATGTCCCAGCGATAGCGCTTCAACTCGTGGGTGAGTTCCTTCACTTTGCCGCACTGGTAGAGTGTGTGAACGTTCCAAGTTCCGATAGTTATTCCTTGCGTGGGCAGCTTGATGGTGGGTTTGGTTCCAGTAACACACTTGTCGCCCCCACCCTGGAGACCTCCACAAGAAGTCAAGAACAGTGACATGGCAATCGCCAGGAGGCCTGGTCCATAACCAGATTGACTTCATCTTGCTGCCTCGACGATTCAAATCCAGCGTTAACAAAGCACAAACGAGGTCCTTTCCTGGCGCTGATATTGGCAGCGACCACAACCTCGTCCTTACTAGCCTCAAGTTGAAGCTGGCATTGAAACGAGATAGCAAGAGCCCTCGCATCAGATTCGACCTCCAGAAGCTAAAAGACCCGGAAGTAGAAGAGCTCTTCCAAGCCCAGGTGGGAGGCAGATTTGCAGCCTTGGCTACTTTGGACTGCGACGTAGACACCCTTGCTGGAAATATAAAAGAGGTGTTACTTTCTACAGCAGAAGAAGTGCTGGGGAAGCAGAGGAAGCGCAAACAGCCCTGGGTCACCGATGACATCCTCGATCTCTGTGATGAGAGGAGAGCCTGGAAGAAAAAGAGAGGCCAAGACCTCACATCAGCAAACAAGTACAGACTTGTCAACAAGAAGATCAGGAAGAGGATGAAAGAAGCCAAAGAAGATTGGATTGAAGACCAGTGTTGTAGCGTGGAAGAGGGCATGGCAAACGGCAACAGCAAGAAGGCTTATGAAACGCTAAGGACCCTCACCAAGACTCAACAGCGAACAGCCACAGTCATCAAAGACAGCAGCGGCCAACTCCTTACGGAAAACACTGCTGTACTAAACAGATGGACTGAGTACTGCCGAGACTTGTATAACTACAATGCTGAGCCAGACACCAGCATCCTCCAAAACAACCAGGCTGGGGCCAGGAAGGCTGAAGACCTGCCAGTGTTAGCTGAAGAGGTGGAAGCAGCCGTACGCGGCCTGAAGGGAGGAAAGTCTCCAGGTGTAGACAACATACCTGCTGAACTGTTGAAACATGGAGGAGAAGTAACAACGAAGGTCCTCACTACACTCTGTCAAAAGATCTGGGAGCAAAAGAAATGGCCAGTAGAATGGACACAGTCTCTAGTGATCCCGCTCCCCAAGAAAGGAAACATGAAACAGTGCCAGAACTACAGAACTATCAGTCTGATAAGTCACCCTAGCAAAGTAATGCTTAGAATCATTCTCAACCGCCTCAAAACTTTCGCCGAGGAACTGCTGGCAGAAGAACAGGCTGGCTTCAGAGTTGGAAGAAGCACTGTAGAGCAGATTTTCAACTGCCGCGTCCTGATCGAGAAACATCTGCAGCATCAGCGCGAACTCTACCACAACTTCATTGATTTCAGGAAAGCATTTGATCGCGTCTGGCACGACGGACTCTGGCAAGTCATGAGATCGTTCAACATAGAGGAGGGACTGATCCAAATGATAGAAGCGCTTTACAAGAACGCCTGCAGCGCGGTTCTACTTAACAATCAGTCAGGCGAGTTCTTCAGGACGACGATCGGTGTCCGTCAAGGATGCCTGCTCTCTCCTGTCCTTTTCAACATATTCCTGGAGAAGATCATGCAGGAAACCCTCCACGACCACCATACTTCAATCTCTATTGGTGGCAGATCCCTGTGCAATCTTCGATTCGCAGACGATATTGACCTCATCGCAGGCAGCAATAGTGAGCTCCAAAACCTGACAGACAAACTTTCAAGTAGCGCAGGGTCTTATGGCATGGAGATCAGTACGGATAAAAGCAAAGTGATGATCAACACCACAAGCGACAGCAGCAGCAACATTCACATGAACGACCAGAAGCTAGAAGAGGTCAATAGCTTCAAGTACTTGGGAGCCACCCTGTCCAAAGACGGTAGTTGCGTAGCAGAGATCCGTATCAGGATAGGTACAGCAACATCCGCAATGGCCAGGCTGGACAGGATATGGCGAAGTAACTCCATCAGCTTCACCATCAAGTACAGGCTTTACAAGTCCCTCGTAGTGTCTATTCTACTCTACGGCTGTGAGACTTGGACACTGCTTGCAGACTCAGAAAAGAACATCCAGGCCTTTGAGAACAAGTGCCTGAGGAAGTTGCTCCGCATCTCGTACCGCGAGCACAAGACCAACGAATATGTACGGAGCATCGTCACTTCCCTGGTGGGCCCACATGAACCCCTTCTGGCAACCGTGAAACGGTGCAAGCTTGCTTGGTTTGGCCACGTGACCCGACACAACACCTTGTCCAAGACTATCCTCCAAGGCACTCTCGAAGGAAGTCGTCGGCGAGGTCGTCAGAGAAAGAGTTGGGTCGCAAACATAAAAGAATGGACCGAACTCGAGATGCCAGACTTGCTTGCCACCGCCCAAAATAGAACTCAGTGGAGAGCACTGTCTGTTGCTGCTGCCTTTCAGTTCCCCCAACGCCCAGTTCGGGCAAGGGACTGATGATGATGATGATGATTATTGTTATTATTATAATAGCTGTAAAAAAGACACTGTGGTAGAAAAAATAAATAAATAGGTAAATAAATAAATAATAGACTAAGAGACGGTCAATGCACTCACCAATGAGCAATTAGATTGTTTTTTACTGGATGAAAGTGGATTTGATTTTACAGACATCAAAGGAATAAATTGATGCATCGTGTGATCCTTCAGCTCTAAAAGATGGTTAGTCTGTTTTTCTAGAGAAAGCAGAAAGTGTCCACGGTTAAAAGATGAAAGGAAAAAACCTGATAAGTCTCAAAAACCCGAGAAAATAAAATATAAGCGGGTATGTGATTTTGGACCTTAAAGATCTAAGTAATAAGGTCCAAAATTACACTTACAGGCCAGAGGCCATTTGCATGAGTGTGCTTAGTCATGCGCCAGCCACTAAGCAAGGTGCTCCGCTATAGCGAAGCACCTTGTTTAGTGGTTGGCGCAGGACTGCAGCTGGACCCAGCACACAATGGCACCCTAGTACTCTAACGGCAAACTTCTTCCAGCAGCAAGAGGCATGGATCCTCATAAGCCCTAGCAGCCTGCGAGGCGTCACGTGGATCTGTCTGTAGCTGGAAGGACAATGCAAATCTGTGTTCAGAACATGAAGAATTTCGTAACGTCCTGTCAGACATTTCAGGGCTGAGAATGAACTAGTCACAAAATGTTTAGCTCATTGTGCCCGAGGTACGAAAACCCACATTCGGGAGTTGTCCTCTGAGGACTGCATTACAATTCAGGAGACAGATCGACCATGATAGTTCAAGGGTGGTGGCAGAATAGCTTGGCGCCTATAGGCGCCAAGCTATTCTGCCACCACTCTTGAACTATCACTGATGGTCGAGCCATATCTTGCTGTGGTGTGTCGCGGGCAGAATGAGATAGGACTACTATCATTTTACATGCAGTTTTCTAATTAGCGTAATTATCTAAATGCGTCACCTTTGATCAGCCAAACTTTACAGTCAATTAGTCTGGGTATACTTGGAAAGCAGAAATTCTTCAAAGCGCGGCGCAGGAACAACACAACGCAGCAAGAAAAAATAATCAAAAGGGCCAAGTAACATCGGGCACGATTTGGCGCCCATGCACAAGCACCAAGCCATTTTATTGTTACAAAATAGCAAGGTGTTTGGCAAGGTAGAATCTTTAGCCATGAGTAATGCCCATTTTAATCCTGTATAAGCGATCTTGCCCTCAACTGAAGAACTGCGGTGCATGAGCTCGGTCTCAGTCAGAGTAATGCACCTTATTTTTGCCCTAGCGTTCATGGACTTTTTGTGATGAGCATACAAAGAGGGCTAGAAAGAGGCCAACTAGAAAGAAGGAAAGGAAATTGCTTTTAGCGTTGAATGAAGTCGTTTATCTTCAAACTATATGATGACGCCTTTCTCTGAAAGTTAACACATTCTGGAAGTGACGCATCCGGATACGCGGCATAAAGCGGCGTATCCGAATGCAGCACTTCTCGATTGAGTTAACGTAGAAGATACACTCGAAGAGCTTGAATGGCACAGTCTTTCTGTCAGAGATGAAAAGGACCCATCCCTAATAACTTTGAATTGTAATTAAACGCACACTGAATTTTCATTAATAACAAATTATTTGTTTCTCATTTCTCACTAGATGGAGTGAACGAGACTAAGAGCGGGTGGGGAGAGACAGAATGACAGAGAGAGAAGGCAAAACACAGCACGTTAGTTTTTGTGAAAAGCAAGATTGGCATTGCAATACAATGAAAATCTTGATTTTCACAAAAAAAATTACTTAGTTTTCTGTCTTTTGCATCCAAAAGGCAAAGTGAACCCGCGACAGCTCTCTACTCTTTTACCATATTGCCTTCTGTCGGAAGTTGAGAAAATGATCAAGCATTAATTGTATTTTTTTAAGCAAATGACTGTAATGGTTTACACATGCGCAAACGCCAAAGTACGTCAGGAAATTTTGCACGGCTCGAAAACGTCAACCATCACTTTAACTCTTAACTCATTCAGCCCGACGGCCGTATTTCCCAAATGTTGGAGGCGTCATCTAATGACTATGCACAAGCTGCAGGAGATGGATCGACCATGATAATTCAAGGGCAGTGCCAGATTAGCTTGGCGCCGACAGGCGCCAAGCTAATCTGGCACTACCCTTGAATTATCATGGTCGACCCATCTCCTGCTGTAGTGCGTCAGGGCTGAATGGGTTAAACAGTCGTGCTCTTAGCACCCACAATCTCAGGAAGCAAATGGGGCCTATCTAACTGCTAGCAAGAGCCAAAGATCCTCTTTAGCCCCTGCAGTCGCAGGGATCAAGAGGATCTATGCCTCTTGCAAAGAGGAAATAAACGAAGGATTGTAAAGAAGAATATTCCCACTTCACAACACCTCGGGCATATATACTGATCAACAAAAGAAACGCGAATTTTTCACCTTATCGCTTTTCTTCGTAAATATGCTTTAATCCGGGTTATTTTGACGTCATTTGTGAGAAAATGTTATGAAGAGTGTGTTATGTCGTGTGCAAATAGAATGTTTAGTCTTAAAAACCGCACATCGATGACTTATGACGTCATCAGTGACGTTACCATCACAGGATATTGAAAGTGAAATGGGGAGCATCTGCAGAGGACACAGATGAAAGCCAACCAATGTGCAGTGTCACTAGGGTCCGTGTACATGAAAATCCGGCCTGTTTGGTCTTGACCTACTTTTCGTTTGTCAAAGGCACCTAAATAATCAACATGACCTACAAACATGAAATCAAAAAGTTATTTATTTTTAGGTTAGCGGCCATATTTTCCTGATCAAATGGATATGGGTGTGTTCTTTATCTCTGTGTCAGTCACTGGAGCATAAAACTTGGTTTGAAAGTAATTCACAAAAAAAATCAAATAAGATTTAGTAATAAAATGATGTGCACCGGAAGTTCTGGTTCTCTAATCAATTTGTCGAGTCAAATTTCGTTTGAGGCAGTTAATAACATCATAAGAAATCCACACAACTTGTGTGTTAAAACAAATCACAGGAAACTTGCTTCACAGAGTGTGTCCAGTTTTGCTTATTTCACCACTAATGAAACCCTGTGTCCTCCGAGGTAGCGATGGGCGATAACTCATCCAATTTGTGTGTGAAGGTAGCTCAGGCAGTAGGCTGAACATCTGAAGTAAGCAACAAATAAAATGTTCTTGTTTTGCTGTCAGGGTGGCTCTTTGTTTGCGGGTACGCTTACAGACACTTTGCGCGTTTTTAATGGAAGTCAGTATATTATAAGTTATTGTTCGCAGGGGTTTTCTACACGGACCCTTGTAGGCCTGAGGGAGGTCAAAGGAACCATTGTATCCAAAAGGCCTTAGGGGTACAGTTGTTCCTTTGACCTCCCGAAGGTCTACATGGGTCCGTGCAGCAAGACCCTGCTACCAATGACGTATTTGTTTTCATTCCTCCACTATTTTCGTAAAAGAAATCAAGAAGACATCTTGCGACCTGGATCACGCCAGACATGACTGACGTCAAAGAAATATATAAGTTATTGGTCGAGGGGTCCGTGCAGCAAGCCCCAGCTACCAATATCGTATTTGTTTTGATTCCTCCACTATTTTCGTAAACGAAATCAAGAAGACATCTTCCGACCTGGATCACGCCAGACATGACTGACGTCAAAGAAATATACATTTATACATAATAGACTTATGGCGTAATCTAAAATATTTCATGACGTTGCCGCCGTCTCCAGTACTGAGTGTGCTTTTTGTTTTGAACAACACTATGCAACTTTTTACTTTAGAACGTTTTGGTGATCTTTTATAGAACATAACTCGCATCCAAGACGCGTCACAAAGAGGGCTACAAGAAGCCTGCCATTTTTTGCTACAGGGGTTTTTATATCACGGTCACATGGTACGGTTTGCGCTAAAGTGACTGGTCTTTTGACGTAGGGAGGAAAACAAATACAATTGTATGATGCGCCGTCAAATTGTATGCAACATGGACGGCGCTGCACTGCGACTACAAGCTTTCTCCGGTTCATTGACCAGCAGTAATACGGTGAAATTGACATACCCGACAAAATAGTAGAAGACCAGTTAAACATACGTTAACCCTTTGGCTGTTGGTAGCGGTTTTTGACGCGATGATTCCTGGTTAAATTGACTGCAAACACTATTTCTGTAATGTGTGTGTGTGTGTGGTGTGGGGGGGGGGGGGGGGGTTATGCCCTATAAAATTGCCATTCGTGAATAGCGGGTTTTATTTTCAGTTCTTGTGAATCGTGAATTTCTTCATCCTCGTGATCCGTGAAAGAAGTTATCGTCGTGAAACGTGAAAGCCCCGTTGTTAGAATTTTCGGCCAGTGAAAGAGGTCATCAAAGCGGTATCTTCTCTCTTCATCGTCCTTTTCACCATGACACGTGAATGCTATCAACATGCTGAGGGGGGGAGACGTGATACGTGAAACGTAAATGTTTTTTTTTTGTTTTTAATTTATTTATTTATTTATTGGGGGGGGGGGGGATTCGTGATTCGTAAATCACAAAATATATCGTCGTTAATACGTTATTGGACCCCTTATGCCCCCCTCCCCCCGCCCCACCCTTTCTATTTTTATATATAATTATGTGGTTCTTAATAATTGTTTCCTGTTTCCATTTAAACATGTTTTAATTGCCTCTTCACTATTTTAAGTGTTTCCTGGGGAAACCAGTCGTGTGTTCAGAAACACGCCCGTCCTCATAACACCTGAAGTCTCTGAGCTCCGCGCGTAACGAAAACAATGTAAAGCCCTACGACTACGCGTAACGATAAAAAAAAAATAATAATAATAACTCGTAAGATTGTTCGTTCTTCACAGGATCTCGTACGTTTGCAAGAGCTAGAGACCTTCATGAGTCCCGGCGCAATTGCGCCGGGACTCATGAAGGTCTCTAACTCTTGCTGGCGCCATTTGCAATACCAGTTATTCAGGCTAAATCAGAATCAAGTCAAAGACAGAAGGTTGAGCCCGTATATAGTAAGTAAGACAGAAGCTGCTCCACGTTACTTGGTACGGACTAAAAGGGCCGGTTCGTGTATCACCCCGGTCACTGCGGCACTCACGGCATGCGTGCTCGTAGAGGCCGTACTGTCAATACTGGATACAAGTACTTCAATCTGTGGATATCAAGGAGTAAACCTCCTTGCGAGCAAGCGGCATATGTTTACCCTCGTGATGCACATAAATGCTATTTTTGGTATTCGCGTTCGTCAATCGCAAAACTTCAATATGGCCTCCAAAGTCGTGAGAACCAGCACACATTTTACCATCAGGGGAAGCGGACGTCTGACGGATGCCTGGGCGTGACGATATGCGCATCAGTCTCGCAAAGCATCGCAAAGTCTTGGCAACTTAACTCATTCAGCCCCGAAACACCACAGCAAGATACGGCTCGACCATGATAGTTCAAGGGTGGTGTCAGAACAGCTTGGCGCCTTATAGGCGCCAAGCTGTTCTGGCACCACCCTTGAACGATCATGGTCGATCTGTCCCTTGAATTTTAATGCAGTCCGGCCTCAAAGGGCAACTCCAAAATGTGGGTATTTCGTGCCTGGGGCGAAAATGCGTTAATTCCGGGGTTTGCCGACTGAGGCCTGGGCATTAGGACCAGTCTTCCTAACATTTCTTCACTAAACTCTATAGGAAAGGGGTAAAGAGGAACTGACAACAATGGTATTGCTCTACTTCTGGTCCCAGGGAGTTAGGATCGCACGTCTTCCTATAAATTACCACGTGATTCGCGATACCAAAAGGCTGAGGTTTTGTTTGAAACGAACGACTCCCAACAACGAACGCGAGCGATGTCACTGCGGAAAATCAGCTTGCACCATGAGCATAGACAACACTCCAAACATCTCCAAGAGGCCTAGATCCTCATAAGCCCTACTCCAAACATTCCAAAGAGCCCGTAGTATGGAGTGTTGTCTATGTTTTTGGCACAAGCTGGTTATGAACAAAGGGTGTGGAGGCGTCAATAGTGAGGCCTTTGTACAATTTGGTATCAGCCGCGATTTTGCTTTTGTTCCTTGTCGGTAGTCATTTGTTTCAAACGAAACCTCACTAATTATACATGCTGCACATTTTGTAGGATTATTTTTTGGAATTTCGTGATCCGTAGAGATTTTCTTGCGTGAAGATGTATTCTTCACACACCCCGTCCCACCCCCACCCCCACGCGACCTCCTCCCCCTCGCGTGACTGTTGCATCTGTTCCCGCCTACCCACCCACCCCCCCACCTCCTCTCTATCCTACTCTACTACTTCTCTCTTCCCCCCCCCCCCCCGCCCCCTCCCTGCCGCCCCACCCACACCTCCAACCCGTCCACTGTCTCTAGGCGAGGCGTGCGTGTCTAAAAAAAAACCTGTAAAACAAATCAAGAAAAGAAGACATTAATTCATTCAGCTCTGACGCACTACAGCAGGAGATGGGTAGTGCCAGATTAGCTTGGAGCCTGTCGGAATTATCATGGTCGATCCGTCTCCTGCAACTAGTGCATAGTCGTTAGATGATGTCTCCAAAATTTGGGAAATACGACCGTGGGGCTGAAAGAGTTAACTCATTCGAGACGTGCTGCATCCGGATACGCGGCTTTTATACAAGGATTGTGTGTAATCTTTGGAGGACAGCAATATATTTGAAAAAAAAAAATCCGACTTCTTGGCTTACTGTGTTGATTTAAGTTCGGTATATCGCTATACGTTTTCATTATTAATTAACCCTTTGTCTGTAGGCAACGCTTTTTGTCTCGATGATTCCTGTTGGAATCATCGCGACAAAAAACGCTACCGACACCTAATGCGTTAACTCATTCAACCCGGTGCACGTATTTCCGAAATTTGGGAGGCGTCATCTAACGATTATGCACCAGTTGCAGGAGATGGATCGACCATGATAATTCAAGGGCAGTGCCAGATTGGCTTGGCGCTGACAGGCGCCAAGCTAACCTGGCACTACCCTTGAATTATCATGGTCGACCCCTCTCGAGTCCTGCTGTAGTGCGTCAGGGCTGAATGGGTTAATACTTCTGAGAGAAGCCTTGGTATCTTGGTATCTGAACCCATTACATGCTGAAGCTGATTTTTTGTTGTTCAGGGACAACATTGAAAAGAGGCTCATCGGAGCGCATTCCGGAGCATGCACATGACGTTTTGGGCGTGCGGGGCCGAAATTTTGGCAAAGAAGTAACAAGATAAAAATGACGTCACGTCTAGCTACGCAAACCTTGCTGCAGAGCGTACTTTTGGCGCCAAGCGCCGTGTGTGTGTGTGTGTGTGTGTGTGTGTGTGTGTGTGTGTGTGTGTGTGTGTGCGTGCGTGCGTGCGTGCGTGCGTGCGTGCGTGCGTGCGTGCGTGCGTGCGTGCGTGCGTGCGTGCGTGCGTGCGTGCGTGCGTGGTGTGTGTGTGTGTGTGTGTGTGTGTGTGTGTGTGTGTGTGTGTGTGTGACAGCGACTAGAGCCCACGATTGAGGACGGACAAGCTTGAAATTGTGTGATATTATCTGTAAAAGAATAATCTCGAGGTTTTTTATTTATAATTTTTTTTTATTAAGATGCACATTGGCGAGAAAACGGCCGTTTCACAAAAAAAAAACTTTACTTATGCCTACAGTTTGTCTCGGTTGTCGGGCACAATTGAGTCAAGTTGTGACCTGTAAACCCTAGGCGTGAAAATCAGCTAATGTTCGGCACCACATTTTGGGAGTTATTTTTAATATAGCTAACATAACTTTGGACTTTTCTTTTACGAAAAGAAACAAACTATCTTCTCATTAATACCCGCATGATTTTTCATAAACAATGTTTGCATAAGCCTGCTGTTTGTCTCGGCTCTGAGGTAGGATAACGTCAAATTGTGACCTGTAGGCCCTATGTGTGAAAATCAGCTAGAAAATTGCAAAGTTTGATCCTCTAATACGTAAAATGTTAGTACTGCGATGAGCGACGTATAACATCAATGCGTCATGGGACTAACAATGACATGACGTGAAACTTGAAGGCGTGACGTCATTTCGCTGCTCGTGCTATTATTCTTCTTCTATCGCTACGCCAGCCCACAAGCACAGAGCTTACGAATGGCGGGAAGCGCCGTGTGTCCGTCTTTATTTCTGCATGCCAGTGTGTGTGGATTAGAGGGTGGGTTAGGGTAGAAGGAGACAGATCAGAAGGATAAGCTTAAAAATAGGAACAACTTTGGGCTGGAGTCCCATCTTGTTTAGTTGCTTGTTGTCCTATGCAGG
Source organism: Semisulcospira habei (assembly GCA_036245525.1). Lineage (NCBI taxonomy): Eukaryota > Metazoa > Mollusca > Gastropoda > Semisulcospiridae > Semisulcospira > Semisulcospira habei. The sequence continues at coordinate 281,566,626 of BTPG01000002.1, read as the reverse complement.
CAACATCACAGATAAAGGAGATAGATCAACCATTTTAGTTCAAGAGTGGTGCCAGAATAGCTTGGCGCCTGGCACCACCCTTGAAACATCATCGTCAAACTATTTCAAGGAGTAGGTTATCATGATCAAAAAAAAATGTATGGCAACTGTCAGCCATCCGTCTCTGCCAACAAATAAACAGCAGAATCACCTACAATCACTTAGAATTTGATAGGAGTGGAATTAAAAGCATTGCATGACGAAGACACCATTATTTTAGATGATTAAAGATGTAAGTATTATCAAGAGCGACGATGGTGATGAAGGTGATCAGTATTGCTCGAAAAACTTTGCATCTCATCGATCAGTCACTCGGATGAGATACGTGCAACTTACCTCAAACGCCGGCATAGGCATGGTCGGTAACAGGCAATGTGAAGAAGACGTATCCTGATGAGGTATCCCAACTCATTCACTGAGTCCCAGGCAAAACAAACACTCAGTAGTGTCAGTGACGCCGTACCAACGGCACACAGCCATGAAATGATAACGTCTTCGTTCATAACGTCATCTACATGAAGTCATCAGACGAGCACATGTGGCCGCCTCTCTTCTTTGAGGCACCACTATGATCTTGGTTTGCAGACTGAACGCCTGAAAACAGCGTCTGGCTGGCTGATGAGTCCAGATGAAAATTGTAGCACTGAATGCAAAAGGCCATAAGTCCTCGCGAGGCCCCGCATTCTGCGGGGCCTCATGAGAACCTAACCTTTGCAGGCCGATGGATTTCACCGCTAGAGTGCACAACTGCCAATCACGTGTGTCCAAGCCACGCATGTTGACACCGAATAATGCTCCTTCACAATCTGAGAGCCGCAAACGAGCAGGGCAGTATAACTACATTGTGTCATACTGACTGTATGGCTTTACTGTGTCAGTATGCATCTGCATTTTTCTCTTCAAAAGTAGTCCTCGCTTGAAACAACAAATTAATGCAACAATCACGTGATGATGGCGGTACTGAACTCGGCTTTTTAACCCCGTTACTGCCGCGAGACTGGCTGAACATGATCCATTGGTCAGAGACATAGATTCTCTTGACACAGTTTTGTATCCGTTTTGTTGCACGGCTCGGGCTGTCTGGCGATGGACTGACAGAAAGCTTTTAGAAACCACATCCGCGATCACTGCCTGTGAAGATGTTAACTCTTTTACTGCCAGCGATCACTGACAAATTTTGCGTCTGAAGCAACTGCACACTGACCGAAATTCGCGTGAAAATCACATCTGAAAGTGGGACCAAAATAAGTTTAAGAAAAAAGAACATAGAACTGGCAAGAGACATAAATCCTCATGAGCCCCCGCATTCGCGGGGGCTCATGAGGATTTATGTCTCTTGCAGATGGGTAGCTGTCGGCTTGCCGCGGAAGCTAAGGGGTTAAACTTAAAGGTATCAGAAGTCTCTGTTAGACGTGACGACAAACTTGCTCTATGATCTCGTGTGACACAGCCTCGGTGAGAAATCTCGCTCCGTAACGCTTGCTCATTAAAGAGGGGCTGGCCCGTGTTGGTCCATTGTCTTTTTCTCTGCCCGCTCTACGTTCTGCATCGCAACCGAGCGTCACTGGAGCCCTCCACTTCACGTAACGCCGCCCACTGTCTTACATAAATGAGGCGTTGCAACTTCTCCGCAATCTCCATAAACATTAGCGTGTCGCCTGTGACTGGAGTTTATGGCGCGCAGATTTGAGCAGTCATAAAACCATTTGAATTTTATTATTTTTACCCTTTTCGCGAGTCTGTAGACTTTTCCTTTATCTACTCGTGCGATTTTTAGCATGAAATAATTATTTTTCAGATATATTTACATCTTGTCTTAAGACCGTTCTTTTAGTCTGGCCGGCCCGACTTTTACCCCCAACCCGCCGTGAGATGGCCTTAGTCGCCTGCTCGGCGTTAAACTCAAATAACTAACTAATTAACTAACTATGGCGCGCGGACATGTATATTATCTTCTTCAAAATCTACGCCTGTGCTGGTCTGCTACCGGCCGTAAAAATCAGGCATGTGCCAGTGTCCAGATGCGCCACGTCGAGTCGTCGCTGTGCAGAGATCAGCGCAGATTTCACATCGCGATCTCCGCGGTCAGAATCTTCGCGTCGCCGCGGACGCCAATGCGTAAACAGAAAATGGAGACAAGGTGGAAAATTGTGCGAAGTTCTGTCAAATTTCGTCGACAAAAAACATGATAGTTACGTGCAGCAGGCCGCATTTATGGAAATCAGAAGTAGGTCTTGTTTCGACGAAAACAATGGATGAAATGCCTGGACAAACATGTGATATCGCATGTTTTCCGGGCTTTTTATTCACTGTTTTCGTCGAAATGCGTACAATTTTGACCAGCTTCTGATTTCCGAACGTTATGGAGTAAAATATACCAAATTCCGTTAACCCATTCAGCCCCGACGCCCTACAGCAGGAGATGGATCGACCATGATAATTCAAGGGCAGTGCCAGATTAGCTTGGCGCCGATAGGCGCCAAGCTAATCTGGCACTGCCCTTGAATTATCATGGTCGATCCATCTCCTGCAACTGGTGCATCGTAATTAGATGACCCTTCAAAATTTGGGAAAAACGGCCGTCGTGCTGAATGAGTTAAACAAATTACATGCAATACGCGATCAGAAGTAGGCCCGATATCTATCACACGTTGGCCCGGGGCCTTTAACTCATTTGCGCCCAGCCGCATCCGGTAGCGCGGCTGGCCGCGAATGAGTTAATCCACTGTCTGCGTCAAACACGTGCAATTTTTACCTAGAGGGTTTGTTCACTGCTCGTCTGTCTGCATCCATAACGTGTAATTTCTGAAACAGGTGACAGCTTCGGCTGACAGCCCTGAACCACTTCAGAGGCGCCGTCCACTCTCCAATTCATCAACTAGCTTAATTTATGAAAATTATATTCCAGCTCAGTGTAGAACTGAATGCCATGGACATCAGCGTGTGCTGTTCCGTCTATGTTTTACATGTGACAGAAAACAAATCATTATAAGACACTAATGCCTAGAACATTCTCCGCATTTCGCTTTGTAATTTTCCTCTGTGCTTCCAGTCTCAGAATGCGGGCGGTGTCGGGAGTTCAATGCTCCACTTTTCCGTAAATCTTGAACCGGCTGGCTTGCATAATGGGAGTGGCGGTTAAAACGTCAAGAGCACCTTATTCTAGTCAGTTCAGTCTGCAAGAGATGTATTTCGTAAGCCCCGATTGCAAAACGGATATGTAGGCTGCCAAAAGGGCTCATTGTGATTCTATAGATTCTACCTACCGATGCTGATGAGAACACGCCTGCTGACAAAGATCGGCTTTATAGCCGATCTTTGTCAGCAGCGAGTTCTCATCAGCGTCGGTCGATATAGCTGATCTTTGTCAGCAGGCGAGTTCTCATCAGCATCGGTCGATATAGCCGATCTTTGTCAGCAGCGAGTTCTCATCAGCATCAGTCGATATAGCCGATCTTTGTCAGCAACGATGAGTTCTCATCAGCATCGGTCGATATAGCCGATCTTTGTCAGCAGGCAAGTTCTCATCAGCATCGGTCTATATAGCCGATCTTTGTCAGCAGCGTATTCTCATCAGCATCGGTCTATATAACCGATCTTTGTCAGCAGCGTATTCTCATCAGCATTAGTCTATATACAGTATATAACTCAACGGACACAGAGATTACTCCGAACTGAGGTAGTCGCTACAGCTCCAAAAACACATGTCCCCAAGAGCTCCTTAGCATCCGCGTTATCGCGGAATTGTTTATATTACAGCGGACGGCAGGCGAAGCCGTCCCGTTTCTCACTTTCCTTTTTTTTTGTCCCTCGTCTCCTTGACTGCGTGCGCAAAATAAGGTGAACTTGTGTGAAATCATTGAAAATTTACATCAACTTCATTTAAAAACAAATGAACTCTAGCATTTTTTAGTGCGTGTACGGGTTAGCGCATTTTTTGGGGAAACAATAGGCGCACAGGCCTCTTTTCGTGTTTGTCCTTGCTAAACTACAACATTCTTAGAGAGAGAAAGAGAGATGAAATGAAACTTTATTAAGAGAGAAAAAACAAAACAAAACAACAACAGCCTAGTGATAATAAAGTGTAAAAAATGGTTATAACTAAATAGTGTATATACGGTATAAGTGAAGACACAGTCGTACTATCCGTGAACTGAAAAACTCGAAAAGCTTTTGGTCAGGCATGGAGCCGCAGGAGCCAAAGGGAGGGGAGGAAATACGGTCTCAGCGGGTTTGATATGTGCCAGATATCTCTCACGACAGCTTGATGATAACTGACTCGCACCCACACTTGCCGGAATTCAGGGACCTTTTTTTCTCTGTCCGTTGAGTTATAGACTGTATAGCCAATCTTTGTCAGCAGGAGAGTTCACATCAGCTTCAGTCTATATAGCCGATCTTTGTCAGCAGCGAGTTCTCATCAGCATTGGTCTATATAGCCGATCTTTGTCAGCAGGCGAGTTCTCATCAGCATCGGTCGATATAGCCGATCTTTGTCAGCAGGCAAGTTCTCATCAGCATTGGTCTATATAGCCGATTTTGTCAGCAGGCGAGTTCTCATCAGCATCGGTCTATATAGCCGATCTTTGTCAGCAGGCGAGTTCTCATCAGCATCGGTCTATATAGCCGATCGTTGTCAGCATAGATGAGATGTCTCATGAGCATCGATATATAGCTGGTCCTCAAATGGAGGGTGTTTCTGCTGGCTTAGCGTACGACGCGGCGTGAGGTGTTTGACAAGTGGTAAGCTTTCTCTTGTTTTCTCGGCATTTTCTCTACATTTTTACTTCCATCGCAGCTACCCATCGTAAGCTAGCTAGATGCCAGACAACCTTCACTGAAGGTCACAGATCTAATTGAGGCAAACAAGATGTGTGGAGTCTCTTTGCGGTCCTGGTTCAAGGAAAAACACGCACATTTTCTGATCATCTTAAACATCACAAGAAACACAAAAAAAAGTAGCACGATGACTGATCGTGCCATGCACGTGCGGACATTCCTGGATCAGACTATATCAATGCTTCCACAAAATCTAGATACACATGCTGGTCTGTGACTTTGGGCCCTGCGACCGCACGGTCCTCGTTTAAAATATCAGACCAGAAAACAGGTCCCATCCCGCAGACCAGAACAGATATCAAAATATTCAAACAGCAGATTAACTCATGCAGCCCGACGCACGTATTTCCCAAATTAAGGAGGCGTCATCTAACCACTATGAATCTGTTGCAGGAGATGGATCGACTATGATAATTCAAGGGTAGTGCCAGATTAGCTTGGCGCCGACAGGCGCCAAGCTAATCTGGCACTAACATTGAATTATCATGGTCGACCCATCTCCTGCTGTAGTGCGTCGGGGTTTGTGTTAAGTCTTTGACTAGAAAAGAAGTACCCAACGGAGAAAGAAACACGCTTAGAAAAGACTAAATAAATAAATTGTGTTGTACCCATCTTTTCTAAGCGTGTTTCTTTCTCCGTTGGGTACTTCTTTGCATATTACACGCTTGGCAGTCACCTTTTTGGTCTGGATTGTCTAAGTCTTTGACTGTTAGTACTGGCGATACCGTTTTGGGGAAAAAGACGAGTGGTCATGCGTCTTTTCCGCCTAGCAGTATCGCCAGTAACAGCCAAAGGGTTAACATTACGCATCTTCAGTTTCAGTATCGTCAGCAGCAGTCAAGAGGTTAAGATGGTAGATGTAGAGATCCACGCTAACAGTCCGTGTCCAGACAGACAGACACGATCAGCCTGAAATCTCGACTTTGATCCCAAAGTTTAACAAGGCGAATCTGGCTGTCCGGAGCAGACCCGTGACGTGATGTTTGACCACAATGAAGGTTTCATCTCTTTCTTTTCCTCTTTCACCGACCGCCGTGCTCTTTCGGGTCTCACTGCGAGAATCGGGTGGATCATTCCGGAATTTTTGGTTTTTAATTGTGATGCCTTCTGACTGACTGAGCGCCTGACGCAGAAGTCGTCGAGGGAATTAAGCATCCATTTTAAGCTATCATGGTCGATACAGATCTCCTGCGACGTGTAAAAAGCAGACCTGAATACACTTTTTTTCTTGAATAGTGCACTGGTTGTATGAAGAAAATCAAGGCTGTGTATCGAAATAGCACAGACGCATAGACCGGACCAACACACACATCAGCATGTAAGATTGTATTATGAAGGCATAGAAAAAGACAACCAGCACCCAAATGCAAGAGACATAGATTCTCATGAGCCCCAGCGGGGCTCATGAGAATCTATGCCGCTTGCATATATATAAATTCTAGATTGGTTATTTGCATGTCACACACACCTAATCGCCGTTACTGGGAAATGCCGCAAAACGATTTATCATGGAGGGGCTTTGACCTCACAATCGGAGTTACTTCTACCCCGCCTGGTTTTGTCTAGAAAATGCCAACCACTTAAACCTTAGCTGTTGCATGGATGTGCAGTCGCTCATCAAATCTAATTTACTTTCAAGGCACGAGCCCCAAGAGAATGTAACCTTCTGTGGGCACACATAATGATAATGTATTTCCATTTGTAGTTTCAGATTGAGATAAATCATCCGGGACAATTAAGTGATTGTATGCCAATATACCACTTTCAGTATCAGACCCTGAGCACCAGAGTAGCATTGTACACGTTCAACGTTTAGGGCTTAACGTCTTTTGTCAACCACAAAGGTGATTTCAAAGACGGGGCACCGAATTAGGATCTGAACAAATTTTGACCCGAGCTGGATTCGAACACGCGATCTTTCGGAAGCGGAGCCTCGAACGCTCTTACCCAGCTCCCCAACTGACATGGGGGGTTAATGTGTCAAGCAAGAAGTGTAGACATTCAGAACCGGGGCACATGAAGATCTATGTCTCATGCAGATCGGGAGAATTTGTTTCGCGAGTGTATGCAAAGAGAGTTAACACAATCTGCTCCAGGACCGAAATCCGCAAATTTTGAAGTTGCCCCCTGAAGACTGTATTACACTTCTGGAAACAGATCGAGCGTGATAGTTCAAGGGTTGTGCTGCAACCCTTGAACTATCACGCTCGATCCTAGTCTTCACGTGGCGTGTCGGAGTTAATGGGTTAAGCTTTCTACTGAGCATCTTGCGGCTTTGACCGGACCGTCAAACACATGAGTGGAAGTAGGTCGCAGACGGCGTCCAATATTCTTAGGCAAGTCTACCCACAGTAGAAAGCCCACACGAGTTAAAGGTCCTGACACCGGCTGTTAAGTTGCATAATTGCTTATTTCCCGGAAAACTCAATCCTGGGCTCGATTCAGCCGTTGCCACCCCTCACTTTTAAGTTGTGAAGATAGATGTGAAGGGTGGCAACGCTGAATCGAGCCTAGCTAATAATGCAATACACCACCTACCGTCCAAAATAGCATGTCCTTCGGTGCACTTTAGCAGCAGCAAGAGGCAGGAATGCGTTCGTTCCTTACCTTGTATAATTTACAGGGAGCGAGAAGGTGAGGGAATAAGGGGAGGGAGGGGGTGTAGGAGCGCTAAAAACAGGAACAGCAAATCTAGCTGAGGATCGAAAAGCCATTAAAGGGTGACATTCCCCCCCCCCCCACCCGCCCCCACCCCACCTCTGCACCACTGCCGATAGACCAGAGCCGCGGAATTCTCGAAGGTCTGTCCAGTTGTATGCATAACGTGGATTCCCCAGTAGCAAAAGACCCCCGGCCGACGTTGGGCGCAGTGGGCCTGCGCACAGTCGTGCGCGGGCCCACTGCGGCCGACGTCGGACCGAGGACCTCTGCGTACTCGCCGGGATGACACTTCAGTTTGACGAGAAGCTGGAGTTGGTCTTGGTTCGATAAGAGGCATAGATGATCATGTGCCATTGCAGCTGCCGGGGCTCATGATGATCTACGCCTCTTGCAGATGCTTGGCTGAGGGAGTATGTCCCACCACAGGGTTAGGAAGCCGGTTATAACCCCTGACTGACAAGGGTTCCGCCGGAATGTCAAATAGGTACAAAATACACCCACTCGTACCTGGTCGGGGGAAGAAGTCTTTGCAAAAAAATCTTCGGCTTCCTTCTCCTGTGGTCACACGTCCGGACACGACTTTCACTTTTCCAGGGCAGTGTGTTCCTTACAACTCCGGAGAAAAGCTGTCTCTTAGTACGAATAGTGGACAATCAAGTCAATGAACTAAACTGACTCGGCGACGGATTCATTGTACCCCGAAATGCACACCCCCTCCCCCCCCCCCACGCACCCACCCACCCTTCAACAACCCCCAATCTCCGCTCCAACCTTCCACCCTCCACCCTCCCTCCCTCATGGACCTATGTGTAAAAAATATATGCGAGACGACTGAAAATACCTTTGAACTTCCCCCCCCTTTTTCTTTTTTTTCTTTTTTGTTTCTCGCTCGTTGTTAACGCATCTATGATCGTTTTTGTGCAAGTTTACAGATTCATTCTTTTTCCAATTCTTTCTTGTTTACTGTGAACATATCTATGATCTGCGTACAGTTCCGTGATTTTGGACCTAGCGGCCTACAGCCGTGAAGTCCAAAATCGCAGACCAGCACCTAAACACACACCGGCACACACACACGGAAAAACGATTCAGCAGCAAGCGCGTTGCACGGCACAGGCATACAAATTTATAAGCGTCTTGCAACGCGGCGTTTTGCATATTGAAGCTTAATTGTTTGGTCTCTCTGAGGTCTGCTGAGCTGTTAGGGCCCGTTGCATGAGTGACCTTAGTCCTACGTCAACCGTGCTCCGCCCAGCTTAGTCCTCCGGCGCCTGCCACTAAGCAAGGTGACCCGCTGAGCTCAGTCCTGCGCCAACCACTTAGCAAGGTGCTCCGCTACCTTGCTTAGTGGCTGGCGCAAGACTAAGCTCACTCATGCAACTGAAGGGGATCAATATATGCCTCTTGTAGATGGAATACGGCTGCTGTCGCAGGTAGATTTAATTTACAGCTGTGTTCCTCGGAGGACTGCAGTTCGTGGATGTTCAGTGCGCGACAGATAGCGATTGTTTTGTTTTGGACCTATTGCCACGCTTGCAAGCTCATTACCTGGGGCGCCAGTACCTCACACGCAATATTTACAGACATGCCACGCAACAAATCTCGTAGGAGGATAAAAGGAGACACTACGCAGTGGCGTCTGAACCGGGCGTGGGAGGCCCCCCCTAACAACAAATAATACACCCACCCCACCCTCACCCCCAACCCTCCCCTCATATTTTGGGGACTTGTTCCGAACCTATTGCTAGAGTCCGAAATAGCTCAGGCGGTTAAACGTCGGAGCAGGAGAGCGAAGGGAATCGCCGGGTCGTTGGTTCAAATCCCGTCCCGGCCCCGGTAGCTGGACTCACAATCCAGGGGAAAAAACGGATTTGTTCAATAGCATGTCCGTTGAAAGGTCCTGGTAAATCAAAGTGGCACAGTTGGAGTGCGCCTGAGTTGATCAGTGTTCAGGTCGTACTCCATAGGCATTAGATTTCCCTGTCCCCCATAACCCGCCCGTCAGGGCCGTCCATGATCACCTCGGTGCTGTGGACGTTAAACCCGAACTAACCAACCCAAACCTATTACTGTGCTTTCAAACTCATTACCTGGGGCGCCAGGAGCCAGGAGCCCCTGCAGATGAGAAGGCTCATGATGATCCCTTTTTCTCAGCAGTGAAGGTGCTAACTCAATCACTGAACTAAAACTGTGACGTAGATTACTTCAGTTATCCCTGAAATGAATAAATAGATTACATTTTGGTTAACTCATTCGAGACGTATTGCGTTCGGATACGCGGCACACTGCGGCGTATCCGAATGCAACACGTCTCGAATGTGTTAACCACGTATTAAATTAAATTTAATGTAATGAATAGTTTTGATGTCAAACAAAAACAAATAATTATGACGGCTGTGCAATATCATAGTCATTATACAGTTCACACTATGCACCTCGTAGTGTCGTGTTGTCACGGCTTACGAAGTTCTGTGGACTTAATGAGTGTTTCAGCCTCCTATTTCTCGAGACACCTCGTGTTTTATCGTTGTCATACAGCAGACAGCATGCCGCTAAATCACTCTCACATACCTCAGTGGCAACTTACTGACACGGCGTATGAAATTCAGTGTATAGTTGAGTAGACCGATCCTCCAAAATGCGCAAGAAAGGTATATAGACTCCCAGGAGCCTCGAAAGCTTTTTTTTTCCCCCCCTTGAAGTATGCCCTTTTATTTTAGCATATTGCAGAAAAGTGAACCGAAAACTGCCGAACTGGACTGAAACTCAGTCAAGACGTGCTGCATTCGGATACGCGGCATATGCCGCGTATCCGAATGCAGCACGTCTCGAATGAGTTCTAGCGACCTGCTCCAGGCGATAACGTTTTAAAGCGACCTGCTGCCGGCAATATCTCCTTACTAACCCCTTCCCTGCCATAGTACCTGCATTGTTGTTGCTGATATCTGGGTTAATTCAATAACCAAAAACCAACACCGTCCAAGAAGCATAGATTCAAATTGGTCTCAGCAACAGGCATAGATCCTCACGAGCCCCCACAGTCGCGGGGGCGCATGAGGATCTATGCCTCTTGTAGCTGGATCGTGTTGACTTTTTTCTCGTCGGTCTAAGGGTCCATGTTGTTAGTGTCACGCTTAACGAAAGAGATAACTTTTCTCGTCGGTCTAAGGGTCCATGTTGTTAGTGTCACGCTTAACGAAAGAGATAACTTTTCTCGTCGGTCTAAGGGTCCATGTTGTTAGTGTCACGCTTAACGAAAGAGATAACTTTTCTCGTCGGTCTAAGGGTCCATGTTGTTAGTGTCACGCTTAACGAAAGAGATAACTTTTCTCGTCGGTCTAAGGGTCCATGTTGTTAGTGTCACGCTTAACGAAAGATATAACTTTTCTCGTCGGTCTAAGGGTCCATGTTGTTAGTGTCACGCTTAACGAAAGAGATAACTTTTCTCGTCGGTCTAAGGGTCCATGTTGTTAGTGTCACGCTTAACGAAAGAGATAACTTTTCTCGTCGGTCTAAGGGTCCATGTTGTTAGTGTCACGCTTAACGAAAGATATAACTTTTCTCGTCGGTCTAAGGGTCCATGTTGTTAGTGTCACGCTTAACGAAAGAGATAACTTATCTATTGAAGTTTAAATGTCGTCAAATAAAAACTTTTCTGTTTTTCCGGCCTCTCTTTTGAAAGGTAGAAGAGTTCCACCCACTCGCACCACAGGCTCTGAGTGGAAAAAGCTCTGTTGTTCTGTTCAGCCCTGATGCACTACAGCAGGAGAATGGTGGATCCATGATAATTCAAGGGTAGTGCCAGATTAGCTTGGCGCCTTTAGGCGCCAAGCTAATGTGGCACTGCCCTTGAATTATCATGGTCGATCCATCTCCTGCAACTGGTGCATAGTCATTAGATGACGCCTCCAAAATTTGGAAAATACGGCCGTCGGGCTGAATGAGATATGTGTGCCTACTCACATGGATTGTATATAATCATCATCATCATCATCATCAGTCCCTTGCCCGATCTGGGCGTTGGGGGGACTGAAAGGCAGCAGCAACAGACAGTGATCTCCACTGAGTTCTATTTTGGGCGGTGGCCAGCAAGTCTGGCATCTCGAGTTCGGTCCATTCTTTTATGTTTGCGACCCAATTCTTTCTCTGATGACCTCGCCGGCGGCTTCCTTCGAGAGTGCCTTGGAGGATAGTATTGGACAGGGTGTTGTGTCGGGTCACGTGGCCAAACCAAGCAAGCTTGCGCCGTTTCACGGTTGCCAGAAGGGGTTCATGTGGGCCCACCAGGGAAGTGACGGTGCTCCGTACATATTCGTTGGTCTTGTGCTCGCGGTACGAGATGCGGAGCAACTTCCTCAGGCACTTGTTCTCAAAGGCCTGGATTTTCTTTTCTGAGTCTGCAAGCAGTGTCCAAGTCTCACAGCCGTAGAGTAGAATAGACACTACGAGGGACTTGTAAAGCCTGTACTTGATGGTGAAGCTGATGGAGTTACTTCGTCAGATCCTGTCCAGCCTGGCCATTGCGGATGTTGCTGTACCTATCCTGATACGGATCTCTGCTATGCAACTACCGTCTTTGGACAAGGTGGCTCCCAAGTACTTGAAGCTATTGACCTCTTCTAGCTTCTGGCCGTTTATGTGGATGTTGCTGCTGCTGTCGCTTGTGGTGTTGATCATCACTTTGCTTTTATCCGTACTGATCTCCATGCCATAAGACCCTGCGCTACTTGAAAGTTTGTCTGTCAGGTTTTGAAGCTCAGTATTGCTGCCTGCCATGAGGTCAATGTCGTCTGCGAATCGAAGATTGCACAGGGATCTGCCACCAATGGAGATTGTATAAAGCGGGTACTAGGCTTACTAACTGGAGTCAAGACACAGGCCATTGCAAATACGTTTTACAGGTACTTTGTAGCAATCAAAGCCCGCCCAAGAGCGAATCACTTTAATGTTCATATACGTTTACACACTCATAAACGTATACAGTGTAATACACGATAGACGGCACGTCGACTACACACACTGAGGAAAAGAAAATGTGAACACGTACTCGTAATAATCAGTCGGACCGACGCGAGGTATCTTCAATCTTTCATTGTTATACGTGACTCTCTCTCTCTCTCTCTCTCTCTCTCTCTCTCTCTCTCTCTCTCTCTCTCTCTCTCTCTCTCTCTCTCTCTCTCTCTCTCTCTCTCTCTCTTACTCGCAGACGTTGCCGGATCTATCTTTCATTGTTATACGTGACTCTCTCTCTCTCTCTCTCTCTCTCTCTCTCTCTCTCTCTCTCTCTCTCTCTCTCTCTCTCTCTCTCTCTCTCTCTCTCTTACTCGCAGACGTTGCCGGATCTATGAACGGGCCATTCAGCCGGCGGGTGCACTACGACACAAGTCACCGGACTGACCGTGCCGCCGCCGTTGTAAGGGAGGCAACCATATATTGTCGACACCAGCGACCCGCGACTGCATGAAGTTTCTTCAGGGCTGGAAGTTTTTTTTTTTTTAAGTGTTTAACCCGTTCAGTGCCGAAAAAATTAAACACGCCCAACTGCAAGAGGCATAGATCCTCATGAGCCCCCGCAATTGCGGGGGCTCATGAGGATCTATGCCTCTTGTTGACATTTACTTTAAAATGATCCGTGTTCATGGACAGCCCGGACTTCTTGGTGTTGAATTAACGAAGATTGCACAAACACTTGCTGCGTCAGCTGACTGGCATTGAACCGGTTAACGTCGAGCTGACAACTAAGGCCTGAACAACGGCGGTGTAACGAAGTACTGTGTCATAACGAAACGAGATTGTCTTCCTGACTGATGCCATGTCTGTCCTTGAGGCAATGAACACTGAACAATGAATAATGAACCTTTATTTTATAACGGTAAAAGTATTTGGTAACAGGACCAATTCTCAAACTTGCCGTTACTACCATTAAGCTTAGAACTACCATTGAACACTATCACAAACAAAACAACAGTTTCACACGAAAGTAAATAAAAGCTCACAGGCACAAACACTGACTCTCTACATCACACACACACATTTTACACCACACACATACACACAAAGACACACGCACATACTGCAACACACGCAAACACACATACACACACAAACACCAACGCACACACTCATACACAACACGCATACACACACTCACACGACCCCCCCACACACACACACACACACACACACACACACACACACACACCCCTCTCCCCTAGAGCAACAGTGAGGTGCAATTTCCCTAGAAAGAGAGAACAAAAAGTTTCTTTATCGGAAGATATTTCACGGGTGTACGGGCTGTTTGTCATCAGAGCGCACAACTATTTTTACACTGAAATATCTTTGGACAAAGAAACTTTTTTTCTGTACCATTCCAGGCCTAGAGCACATGATATCATCTGGTGGCAGTTGACCTAATAAGATTCACTTTTATTTAACATGTACGATATGCCAAATGTGTTTGTGTGTGTGAGAGAGAGAGAAAATTAGAGAGACAGACAGACAGACAGACACGCAGGCAGGCAGGCAGGCAGACGAAAAACAGAGAGGGAGACAGAGACAGACAGACAGACAGAGACAGAGACAAACAGACAGACAGGCAGAAGCAGAGAGACACAGACACAGAATAAGAAAGATCAGTCAGTAAAAAGAAATGAAATGAAACTTTATTTCTCAACGGAAGAAGCACTTACGCCTAGCACGTGTGCCATTTGAGAGAGAGAGAGAGAGAGAGAGAGAGAGAGAGAGAGAGAGAGAGAGAGAGAGAGAGAGAGAGAGAGAGAGAGAGAGAGAGAGAGAGAGAGAGAAAGTAACTGACGTGCCAGCAATCGCTTCACATTTTCCTGTTAGAGTATTGATGCGTTGCGTGCTGCAACGTCTATTCAAAGCAGAATTTATATCCTGCCTTGCCAGCCTTTGCCCCTGGATTTCTATCACAATCAATAAATCATAATTTATGTTCGCTGAAAAAAAAATGAAATTTCAGCATTTTGCCGCTCGCTTTTCCGACCCTCTTGTTGCAAAAATAAATCACACAACTCATGTGCAGCTTCAAATACGGCAACAGACTCGAGGTCGCAGACTCGACAAAAAGGAATCGTCTGAAGTTGGTTGACGTCGTATACCTCATGATATGCATCTATGTACCTACTCTATAAAGTTTTCCCTTCTTTGACACATGTATTGATATATTCTATAACAAGCAAATTAATATTCATTAATTTGATTGATATACTTCCCTTCCCAAAAAACCCTTGCGCGCCAAGAAGACAACTCTTGATGATACTTGCATTTTCAAAACGAAAACGCGAAATATGCTCACACAGCACAATTAACAAGCTCACTGTGTGTATTAGTAATGAAATACTTTTTAGTGCGCATGAACGCTCGAAATGTACGTATATCCTATACACACACACGAACGGAGAAAAGACGCCAGGAAACGTGCGAGTCGCTGGACTGACAAGTGAGTTGAAATTGACGAGATGTCAGCTAGCGATATCGACAACCTGAGAAAAGGGCTAAATAAACATACCTGCTGCATTTTCCGCAATTATGCGTGATCTAGTTACAAGTAGAATTTACTCAGTTACACGCACTGTTATACAATGCACTGATGTCTTCATAGTCAGACGAAATTTACGCGCTGAGTCGACAGTGATATGCAGCCGTCTGCCATTCATGTGTTTTGTCTGAACACCGCAATCAGCCGCAATATGAATGACGCATAGTTTTGTTTTTGCATGATATAGTGCCGATAACCGACAGATGTGATTACTTGACCCGAATCAAATGTCCTTGTCTTAAGACTCGGACATTTTGATTCGGGTCTTGTAATCACATCTGCCGAGGCTGTTATCGGCACTATATCAAGCAAAATGCTGCACAATATCTTTAATATGTGTGTTGGTCTGTCATTTTAGACCTTACGGCCTTTGGTCGTAAGGTCTAAAATCACAGACCAGCACACATGTAGGGTAGTGTATCTCGGCGCTCTCCTCGCGTCCACTTGGAGAACTCGAAATATACTGACAAGCAAGAAATATGCGAGCTCGTCAGTGTACATGTATTTCGACGTATTTTAGGTGCGCGACTTCTATATATATATATATATATTTCTTCGTTGTTCTGAAAAAAATAAGTTTATTATTAAATATAGATTGTCATATCATTGGCCTGCGTCTGGGCTGTATCTATTATTTTCGCGTTGTGTAAGACATGTACAATTCCATCATTGTGATTAGAAGAAACTTTTATTCTGTGATGCACTGGGTGGAGGTTGTTTGGTGGGGGTTTTGTTGTGGCGCAGGGTGTATCTAAGAGTGCATGATGTATTTCAACGTTCGAAGTTTACTTCTTGAAGTCGGGGAAAACTTTCTCAGGGTCGGATGGTGTCGAGGAATTATTCTGCCCCGCCCCCTAGGGAGGCAAAAGACAGCATATCCATTTTTGTGTAAAGCGAGATTTTCGATGTAATACAATGAAAATCTGGCTTTTCACAAAAATGGACTTGTCTTTCTTAGGGCAATGCAGGAGTATATATCCGGGCTGAGATTCCATCCTAAGCGATAATGTGCAAAGCTTGAAAGAAGGCGTGATTTTGCCTATCAATAGCACGGTATCACAACATATACTGCACACATAAGACTTGCAAATGTCTGCGGATCACCATCATGAGCAAAGTCAGACGTAACAGAAGCTGTTGTAGTGTCGTTCAGACGCCGTATTAACTCATTCAACTCTGACACGCCACGGCAAGACATGGATCGAGGGTGATAGTTCAAGGGTTGTGCCAGAATAGCTTGGCGCCCATAGGCGGTCAGTCAGTCAGCCCATAGGCGCCTAGCTATTCTGGCACAACCCTTGAACTATCACGCTCGATCTGTTTCCAGATGTGTAATACAGTCTTCATCAGGGCCGGGCAATTTCAAAATTCGCGAATTTCGGTCCTGGAGCAGAATGTGTTAATGCTTTATGCAGACAGACGTGCATTTGTACCCTTACACAGTCCGTTCTGTGAAGGCAAAAAGACAGTAACTCCAAATTTGTGAAAAGCGTAATTGTCACTGCAATACAATGAAACTCTTGCTTTACACAGACTTTGAGCATACTGCCTCTTGCCCTCACAGAGTAGTAGCATTCAAGGCAAATGAGCCGAGAAGTTTACAGGAATGCAAAGCTGTGTCGGGCCAGACGATCGCCTCCTGCTCAGGAACAAAGATGTAACTAAAAAGCCGCCAGAGACATGAAGTGTGTGTGATCGTCTGCGATTTTTGGACATTAAGGTTATAATATGTCGTAAGGAAATCAGAGGCAAGCACGCATCTTATCGTCAGCCAAGAGCGCCACCATCGCCTGAAAGACAAGCGAGTTTAGCAAGAGGCAAAAACCTTCATGACCCCGCACCCTCCGGCGATCATGAGGATCTGTGTCTACTTCAGATGTATTCCGTTTGATTCGGATACGAGTCGATCCGAAGGATCTGGGTTCGGTTTGCATGAGCGAGCTTATTTCTGCGCCAGCCACTAAGCAAGGTGCTCCGCGACAGCGGAGCACCTTGCTTAGTGGCTGACGCAGGACTAAGCTCGCTCATGCAATTGGACTCTGAGGTGACTCGCAGGCTTAAATCCTCAAGGTGCTCCGGAAGCGTCGGGTCTCGCACAGTGGTGTGCGCAGGATTTTAAGTTATCCCTGCAACTGAGGCCTGCAGCGTAATAGATCGGATAACTGCGCAATCGGATAATTCGCGGCATTTGCTGCTGCACACAAATGCAGAACGCCAGAGCAGTAAATACGGCTGTTGTGCACGCATGGATAACTTTCAGGAGATGTATGCATTGCGCTACATGTCTGGGTAGATTTTCTGGCTAGAGAGAAGGCGTCTCTAAAAGATTGGAGCTGTAAAAGTGATATACAGCGTTGATTTTTTTTTTCACTGTGCACGAAAAGAACTGCAAAATAATTAACCTCAGCCGCTTCGGTTCAAAGCAAAGAGCAACTGGCTCACATTTTATAATTATCCGTTACTGACGCACTAAGCACTAAATGGAGTTAGCAGTGGTGCCGGAAGATATTTTTCATTGGGTGGTAGACGGGTGGGTGGGGGTGGTGGTGGTGGGGGGTGTCTCAGCGTGCCAGACATGTTACTTTTCAGCCCTTCAAAACAAACAACTGGAGATGGTGGCGTCCAGCTCTGAAAAAAAGCAAACACACGTAGGCAGTAAAGGGTAGTTTTTCACCCTGGACAAACCGAAATGGGTGGTGCCTTAACCCATTCAGTCCTGACGCCCTACAGCAGGAGATGGGTCGACCATGATAATTCAAGGTTAGTGCCAGATTAGCTTGGCGCCGACACCATCCTTGTACTGTTATGGTCGATCCATATCTTGCCATGGTGTGTAGGGGTTAAATGGGTTAACCATTCTGTTTCTATGGTAGCTAATGCCCCAAAGCGCCACGTTAATTAAGCACAGCATTTGAGTTGATCTGGTCAGCTTTATCACTTAGTGAAAGTGAAAGAAGTAAAGTACTAAATAAGCCAAATGCGCCCTGGGCGACGTGAACCTAAGTTGGCCCGCTCGCAAACGTGTGCGGGCCAACTATGGTTCATATGGCTCCGAGCACCTTTCGCACGCCGGGAATGCCAGAGACTGGATGCAGGTGATCTCATCAACTGCAAAATGGAATGAGATCACTCAAGATCAGGATTTTTTTTTTTTTCTTTTCTATCTCAACTCGCAACCCCCTCTCCCCCCTCCAACTAGCCCACCCACACACACACACACACACACACACACACACACACACACACACACACACACAAACACACACACACACACACCACCCCCACCCCACCTAGACCACCCTCCCCCATTTAATTACTTTTGCATCAAGTAAAGTAGACATTCCATCAAATTAAGATCTCATCTGATGCTTCCTTCTTTACACCTCTGGCCGGAGGAAGAACTGCATGCTATTAAACAGCCGCAACTTTCAAGTCGAGAGTTTTCCGGATGCCTGCCAGAGGACTGAGTAAAAACAAACCCATCAACGCCTCCAAAAATTAAAGACTGAGACTGTGATAGAGTGTTACGTGCACATGCTGCAAACTCTCGCTGTCGACCTCGTCTATGATTACACAGCACACGTGAAATAAAGTATGACGTTTACAGGGAAATATTGGTGCATTGTTTCCTTTAACCCTCTACTTCCTGAGGCTGTTTTATTTTTAATTTGCTTATTGTCCTATGATGGCTACATTACAGATTAGGAGATAGATCAACCATTATAATTTAAGGGTGGTGCCAGAATAGCTTGGCGCCTCAAGCGCCAAGCTATTCTGGCACCACCCTTAAACAATCATGTTCAAAGTTATTTCAAGCAGTAGCGTATCAGAATAAAAAGGGTTGATTTCATCAGTTCCCACTTCTCCGTAACGTACATATTCAGTTAAACCGTCAAAATCGCCAACCCATGAACTTTTCCTTCCAGATCCCAGCTGAATGCGCGCAAGTCTGTTTATTTCCTTGGTTTCTTACCGGTTGGTCTGCTTGCTCGCTTGCATTTTTGCTTGCTTGCCTGCTTGGCTGATTGTTCGTTCTTTCGTTCCTTCGTTCAAGTTCCTTCGTTCGTCAGTGAAGACTGCAGGAACTGACTGGCTGAATATCCTGTGCAAAGGGACGTGCAGATAGTCATTGTTTCCTTTCGTGAACGTGAGACGCGCGCACTCTTAGGAGATACATGACATACTTGACAGAAACTTGATACACCCCGGCACTCTTAGGAGATACATGACATACTTGACAGAAATACACCCCGGGAGATATATTCTTTCTTGGTAGACTGATGTTGTGATGCAAAACACGTATTCAGCGATCACAGTCAAGGTACGAAAGAAAAACAACAACAACAGCAATTCTCATGAGCCGCCTCAGGCGCCGAGGATTCTGGATCTTTCGCGATTTGGCTGTCGGTAGCGGTTTTTGGTGCGATGATTCCTGTAGAAATAGCAACATCCTGACGGAATCATCGCTACAAAAACCGCTACGACATCCAAATGAATTTTATAAAATTAAAAATGTTAACCATTTTGACAATCAGACGGCAGGTGATCTTCGCGAAGCATGTACGTTTCTTTGATGAGCAAATCTGTCATATGGCGATATGCTACAAATAATCTTCTTTGGCGTGTGGCCGCTGTGCCAGGGTATACATGCTCGGTGACTTTAGTCGTCGTGGAAACACTGGAATCTACATCAAACACCATCAAGCAAAACTGGCCAGAAGCTGAGATTCAGTAGCCCATGCTGGCAAGGCAGACAGACGCTCATGGAGACCCGTCCTCTTTGCAGATGTGTGGATTGTCTTCTGTTGGACTGATGGATTAGCGCGCAGCGCTTACTAGTAGTGAAGCCAGCGAAATCTATCTGTCAGGCAAAAGCATTCATTAGAAGACAAACCGACTAAGACATGAAGATTACACTGGTCATTCAGGCAAAGACAGGCATCTCACTGACCAACGCATGAGGAACATAGATGCTCATAAGAGTGACCTTGCAGGGAGCAATGATACGTTCTTGCAGCCTGCGTGATCATCAGGATCTGTAACTCTTGAAAACGGAACGGGGTAAGATGCAACTTAATGCAACTGAGATGACCAGATCCTATCAGCCAGCTCACTCCGGCCGTGCGCAAGAGGCATAGATTCCCATGAGTCCCTGCGAATGCAGGGACTCATGAGAATATATACCTCTTGCCAAAGTTCATTTGGTCTTATTTTTACCCTCTGCGTCGGTCATCCGTGATGAGTGTGACCACAGGTCGTCGATTCATCAGGCAGCCTGTCACTCAGACGGAAGGAATAAGGCTCCAGACAGAACTACTCTCGCTTTCGATCATTAATGGGCCAGTTGCATGAGCGAGCTTAGTCCTGCACCAGCCACTAAGCAAGGTGCGCCGCTATAGGTTCCCAAGGTCGAATTATTGCCTGGACTAGTACTTGGTCGTATACGACATACATTCTTACAGATTTTTTTATATATACTAACGTGGACTTCAAACAGCAATGTATGCACATGTAAATGCTTACATCTTCCTCCTTTCTTTTTTTCGCTTTGGAGCTCTTGATAAAAAAAAAAAAGGTTAGCATTGCGACGAAAGATTGATTGGTCAATTATGAAACATGCTCTGTGAAGGATGTAGAATAAAATAGCGAGCAGGTCGACCCTTGTGTTCAAATGTCAAAAGATGAATTACCCTTGTGTTCACACTGACTGATCCGAAGATTGATTTATGAAATATTGACAATATTATCCGCACTCGGAGGCTCGTTCGATGACCTCTTCGATCATGAAATAGACTCTGTATAGACTGAACTGAGTAGACCTAATTACCTTGTGTTCAAAAGTTGTTTTTTTTTTTTTTTTAAATGTTTTATTGTGAACGCGTTAACGTTCTTCTCCTGTTTGCTACTACCCCCCCCCCCCCCACCCCCCACCCCCATCCCCCACCTCTTCCACACTGATTTCACACCTTTACTCATTCAGCTCTGACACACCACAGCAAGACATGGATCGAGCATGATAGTTGAAGGATGGTGCCAGAATAGCTATTGAACTATCATGCTTGATCTCTCTCTCTCTGTGTTACGGATACATTCTGTTGATTTTCTTCTTTTTTGTTTTTCCACAAACACATTGACTTTGCGTGAAATGAGTGGCGTAAAACTCAAGACGAAAGATCTCCGCATTGGTCATCTCAATATTTACCATCTTTGCAATAAGTTGCCTGACATATGTGTTTATCTAAATGGAGCAGACCCGTTTCATATTTTTGGACTGTCTGAAACACGTCTCAATTCAAATGTATCAGATATATCCATCCAAGTTCCTGGATTTACTGTCATGAGACGTGATCCTACGGCCCATGGACAGACAGGATTAGCTGCTTATGTTCACTCGTCTATTCAAGATTTTATACGTAGACGACATGATTTAGAAACCAAAGATATTGAGTGTATGTGGCTTGAAATGAAGGCCCCCCAATCTCCATCATTTCTTATTGGCCTTCTGTACCGCAACCCTGCTGCGAACTTTGAGTGGTATGATGATTTCCTTAGTATGTGTGATAAAGCTTGTAATCCCAACTCCAATGTCATCCTCATGGGAGACTTTAACATAGACATGCTAAAGCCTCACCATGCGTGGGACTCTACGTTAATGTTGTTGGGTCTGCAACAGTTAATCACTTCACCCACACGGATCACACAAACAACATCCACACTCATAGATCATATATACACAACCAAGCCAGAGTCTGTTCATAATGTATCTGTCGGTAACCTTAGTATCAGCGACCACTTTCCCATCCGCTGTACGTGGTCTACTAAACTCCCTAAAGCAAAGAAAGGATGCCATACGTATATCACCTATCGCTCCTTTAAAAGTTTTAATGAAAGCGAGTTTCTGTTTCATCTTAACAGCGCACCTTTTGATGAAGTATTTAGTAAATCTGACCCTGACAGCGCTCTGTCTGTTTGGTATACCATCTTTCTTAAGATCTTAAATAAACATGCGCCCTTGCGGAGGAGACGCGTCAAACACGCATCACTCCCGCCGTGGCTTACTCAAGACATCATTCAAGCCATGAGGGTGAGAGATGATCTGAGACAGCAGAAGTGCTTCACTGAATTTAAGCGTGAGCGTAATCGCGTAAAATCTCTTGTGCGACAGGCTAAAAAATCTTTCATTGATCGCTTGATTAAACAAGACAAAGACATGTCCACGCTCTGGCGCGCTATGGCCGTAGTGACTGGAGGCAAGTGTAATAAATCTCATTTAATCCCTTCTGATCTAACTGCAGACATGTTTAACGACCATTTCCTCTCAGTTGCCGAGTCTCTTGTCCCTTCAGAAGCAAGTTTTCAGCCCTACTCTTGCTCAGACAGACTAGTTGACTTTTGTAGAACGCGAACTGCAGGATCTGACCCTTTCGTGATTCCACCACTGGCAGTGCACGAAGTCGGTAGGACAATTAGTTCAATGAAGAATAAGAAATCGTCCGGGCCAGATGAAATCAGCCCCAAAATACTTAAATTAGCTATTCCTTATGTTATTGAAAGAATAACCTTTATTTATAACTTGTGCATTCAAACAAATATTTTCCCAAAGGAACTTAAAAAAGCCAAGGTTATACCCCTCCCGAAAACAAGAGTTATGACTGATGTTAATAACTATCGCCCCATATCACTATTGTCCATCCTTAGTAAACCACTTGAACGGCATATCCATAAACATCTCTTGAATATTTAGAAAATCATACATTAATCCACCCCCTTCAGTCGGGATTCAGACCAAAGCACAGCTGTCACACGGCCCTAGCACGTCTAACTGATGTGTGGCTACGCTCAATAAATCAGGGCGAATTTACCGGCGCTGTATTTATTGACTTACGAAAAGCCTTTGATCTTGTGGACCATAAACTTCTACTTTCCAAGGAAATGTGTACTTCGGTAGTTCGTTTGGCAATAAATGCATTTCTTCCTCAATTAACTACAGCCAGAAATCTCTTTACCACCATGGCACAACTCCACTTTTTGCCTCATATCTTAGCGACAGACAGCAGCGCGTCATGGTCAATGGATCATACTCCTCAAGCGGATTAGTAACACGGGGAGTTCCCCAGGGTTCAGTCCTAGGGCCTCTTCTGTTTTGCCTCTTTATAAATGACCTGCCTCTACATTTGACTAGCGACAAAATTTCATGTGATTTATTCGCTGATGACGCCACAATTCACACCCCGGACAAGAGTATTGATTCTTTAAATGGCCGTTTGCAGCAGGGTTTGAGCGAAATTTCCACTTGGTGCGCAAACAATGAAATGATTTTAAATCCTTCCAAAACGGAATGCATGACGATAGCAACCCGTCAGAAGCACCAGCTCAAGCCACTTACACTCAGTCTGACTATCCATAATGACATCGTTAATCAGGTCACGGAACACCGATTACTTGGTGTAATTGTTGATGACCAGATGAAGTGGCAATCACACATAAATGCTGTATGTAAAACTGTTGCTAGAAATGTTTTTATGCTTTCAAAGTTGAAGTACTTTATCGATGTTGATGCTCGCAAGTTATTTTACAATGCACATGTCAAATCCCACATCGATTATGCGTCCACGATATGGGATGGCAGCGGTGACATACACTTGAAGAGGCTTAACTCCCTGCATCGGAGAGCAGCGAAACATATCCTGCCTGATTCAGCCCTAACAACTGATGAAAGACTTGAAAAACTGAAAATGCTACCTCTTAGCAAGCATCACCTCTTAAACAAGGGTGTGGTTATGTATAAAATCTGGAATGATATTCACCCAGAATATCTTTGTAAGCTCTTTACCAAGGCAAGTTCAGGTTATTCTACTTCAAGACGAAACTTTATTACACCTCGCCCCAGGATAGATCTCTTTAAAACCAGTGTATCTTTCTCAGGCGCATCTTTCTGGAACACACTGCCAACATGTATAACACACGCTAGCTCCCTCTCCTCTTTCAAGGAATGCCTCCTCAAGTACTTGTCTGCTGATACATAATCTACCACAAGTATTCGTATCAAACATGTGCTTATCGTATAATCAGTGCATGCTGCCGTATGGTTTGTGCATACTAATAATAATCGCCTAATTACATAATTCAACTTTCTATTATAATCCAAATAATTGTTGCTGTCTGAAGTGAATTTTCACTATGATCCAAATGATTTGCTTCGTATATAGGTCAAGTTATCATTAGCGCGTGTTTGTGTGTGCGCGCGAGCGTGTATGTGTCAGTGTGCGCGCGTTGCGTGTACTTTCTATTTTTCGTTTGTTTTTTGTATGACCGAATGAATGAATGAATTTTGTTTAATGTCTCTTCATGTTTAATGTTTCCTAATTTTTCTTTGTGTAATTTGGTACTATTAGTATTACAATTATTATCCTGTGTTTGTAGAGTAGCAACGGCAAGTATGAAAAATGGCACACGTGCTAATTACTTTATCCGTTGAGAAATAAAGTTTCATTTCATTTCTCTCTAGAATTGTAATGCAGTCCTTCAGAGGGAAACTTCAAAATTTGGGGATTTTGGTCCTGGGGCAGAACGTGTTAAACGGACACAGCCTTTTAACATAAAAGAGCGTTCAGTGCAATACTGTACAACTCAGTTTCATGCAGCATGATTTTGTTGGGTTACGAAGTGACTACCCTTAGCCTTTAATCAAGCAGGCGGCTTCTGCTGGCCTATACTCCAGAGATTCAGTCGCACGCTTCCTATAAGCCTCTTCTCTTCCTAAGGTGACCAAGTCACGCCAAAAGCACCACACGCTGACAGTCTCATGCACCCATCCGGCGCCTGCGAAACGCACACTTAAACAAGACCTGCGAGAGGCATAGATCTTCATGAGGCCCCGCAGTTGCGGGGGCCCATCAGGATCTATGTCTCTCGCAGATGGATGAACTCTGCCGCAAGGGGTGACAGCAACACTGAGGCGCCGTACGAACGTTAGGTCAAAACTCGGCCGTCCCCGAGCTAACTATCAAGCCAGGGTCCATTATTGGTGCTGTCAAAGTAATGGACTGAGAGAGGAAAAGCCTGTAATCTCATCAAAACGGTAAATAGGACTGTACCTTTGTTTTCAGTCCATACTACTCTCGTGTAGGGCTTTTGAAGAGGAATTAAGCGGTAAACATCTATAATGCAACTGTCGTCATGTTTTAATCATTAGCCCACTGTTCAGTGGCAATGAGAACTCGGATCATGTTTTTAGTCTTTTAGTTAATTCAAAGCTGTTCATAAAACATGGATACTGTGGTGTCAGCAAGAGGCATAGATCCTCATGAGCCCCCGCAACTGCGGGGGCTCAGTCATGAGAATGTACGCCTCTTGCAGCTCGTTTGTGTTCACTTTTTTCTCGACAGAGACTGCTGACAACAACAACAACAACAAAATCAGCAAATTTAGCTTATTGAGGTGGGAATTTGCG
The DNA here is from genome assembly GCA_036245525.1 of Semisulcospira habei. Taxonomy (NCBI): domain Eukaryota; kingdom Metazoa; phylum Mollusca; class Gastropoda; family Semisulcospiridae; genus Semisulcospira; species Semisulcospira habei. The sequence continues at coordinate 281,541,073 of BTPG01000002.1, read as the reverse complement.
AGCTAATCAGATAACAGTGAAGTGTCTGGAGGTCTGTAACCCATCCCGCCGCTCCCTAGAGCAAGGGGAGAGGTAAATATACTGTATGGTGGCTTTTGGAAAGTGTGTTTGCTCAACGCAGTAAGTTATCACAGTCGGCGTGGGCGGGCCAACTCAGGCTGACGTTAGCCTGAGAGCCTTTTTGCTCGCAGCTCTCACTCACAAATGTTGTTGTTGTTAATGATGATGATGATGATGATGATGTTAACCCCTTCATTGCCACTGTATGTACACTGTACGTCTGAAAAATGTGTAAATTCAAACTGAAAGTGCTCTCCCCCCCTCCCTCCCCGTCCCACAAACAATAGATACAACGTGGTTTCAGCAAGAGGCATGGATCCTCATGAGCCCCCGCAATTGCGGGGGCTCATCAGGATCTATACCTCTTGGAGTAGTGTGGTGTCGTTTTTTTTTTTTCTCCAACGTTTGGGTTTCCAATCAATCAAAAACAAGTGGAGGCGAATGCGTGCCACCAGGCCATTTTAGGTTACTGTCGGCGGTCTGAAAGACCTTTGCCCATCTTGGCTGCTTTCTTCTTGTTCTATTGTGTGTGTGTGTGTGTGTGTGTGTGTGTGTGTGTGTGTGTGTGTGTGTGTGTGTGTGTGTGTGTGTGTGTGTGTGTGTGTGTGTGTGTGTGTGTGTGTGTGTTAAAGAACTGATGATAGTCGTTGACGTCAACTGCACGCATCGGGTGTTGCCATCGGGAACGTATCCATCAGACTAAAGCAAACAGCGGTGACACACTCGGAGACTGAAGCAGACGTTGACGACAGAAAGCAAGACACCAGCCATCACACACCAATACCCTTGGGAGTCCCCGCCGCGATGAAATGGGTCACAAAACAGAAAGAAAGAGACGCACACGAACACACTAATATTTACACGGCGACCCTGATATTCACTCTTGCGATGATGGACGTTAACTCATTCAAGACGCCCCGCATCAATAGCTGCAGAAGCGTCGTATAGCGTTGCCGGCAGCAACGCTATACGACGCTTTCGCAGCTATTGATGCGAGGCGCCTTGAATAAGCTATACAGATCAACAAAAGAAACGATAATTTTTCACCATGGCGCTTTTCTTCATAAATATGCTTTAAACCGGGTTATTTTGACGTCATTTATTAGAAAATGTTATGAAGAGTGTGTTATGTCGTGTGCAAATAGAATGTTTAGTCTTAAAAATTGCACATCGATGAGTTATGACGTCATCAGTGACACTACCGTCACAGGATATTGAAAGTGAAATGGGGAGCATCTGCAGAGGACACAGCTGAAAGCCAACCAATGTGCAGTGTCACTAGTGTTCGTGTGCATGAAAATCTGGCCTGTTTGGTCTTGACCTACTTTTCGTTTGTCAAAGGCACCTAAATAATCAACATGACCTACAAACACGATGTCAAAAAGTTATTTATTTTTAGATTAGTGGCCATATTTACCTGATCAAATGGATATGGGTGTGCTCTTTATCTCTGCATCAGTCACTGGAGCCTAAAAAATGGTTTGAAAGTAATTTACATTAAATCAAATAAGATTTATTAAGAAAATGATGTGCACAGAAAGTACTGGTTCTCTAATGAATTTTTCTAGTCAAATTTTATTTGAGGCAGTTAATAACATCATAAGCAATCGACACAACTTGTGAGATAAAACATATCACAGAAAACATGCTTCACAGTGTATCCTGTTTTGCTTATTTTCACCACTAATGAAACCCTGTGTCCTCCAAGGTAGCCATGGGCGATAACTCATCCAATGTTTGTATGAAGGTAGCTCAGACAGTAGGCTGAACATTTGAAGTAAGCAATAAATAAAATGTTCTTGTTTTGCTGTCAGGGTGGCTCTTTGTTTGCGGGTACACTTACAGACACCTTTCGCGTTTCTAATGGAAGTCAGTATAGAATAACCAGCCTATCAACCTGACCACAGACACTACATCCGGTGCGTGTGCTGATTTGTGGTTTTAGGACCTCGCGGCTTTAGAAATCATAAGGTCCGAATTGACAGGCCAGGACACAGAGCAAACAAGATGAGTGCATTTCACAAGGGAGCGGCACCTGATGGCTCTTTTGCAAGCCGTCGGCTCCCAAGTGCAGTAAGTTAACAAATTGGGACGCAGTCGCTTTGGCGTTATGAGGTCTACCAGGAATTGCATGATGAAAATGGGATCACACATGCCGGCACCTAGGCGTCTGCAAGAGGCGTGCTTCGGCATCAGCCCCCGCAGCTCACGGCGGTCAACGACTCTTGGGTTATTTGTTTTGTTGTTGTTGTTGATGTTGTTGTCGTTTTGTGTGTGTGTGTGTGTGTGTTTGTGTGTGTGTGTGTGTGTGTGTGGGTGTGTGTGTGTGTGTTTGATTTTGTTTTTTTTTTTGTTTTTTGTTTTCTCTTTGGTTGCTATTGTTTTGTTTGCTTTGTTTGTTTGTTTTTTGTTTTGTTTGTTTGCTTGTTTGTTTGTTGTTGTTTTTGTTTTGTTTTGTTTTTGTTTTGTTCTTTTTTTTTTCTTTTTTTTTTTTTTCTTTTTTTTTGGGGGGGGTTTGTTGGTTGTTGTTTGTTTGGGTTTTTTTTTTTTGCTTTTATTGTGGTGGTGGTGGATTTGCGTGTGTGGGGGGGGGGGATGTGTGTGTGATGGGGGGGGGGGTGTTTTAGCTGTATTGAGTTTGTTTGTTTATTTGTTATTTGTTTGTTTGTTTGTTTGTTTGTTTGTTTGGGTTTGTTATGTGGTTGTTGCTTTTAATTCATTCAGCCCGACGGCCGTATTTTTCAAATTTTGGAGGCGTCATCTAATGACTATGCAACAGTTGCAGGATATGGATCGACCATGACAATTCAAGGGCAGTGCCAGATTTTTTTAATCTGGCACTACCCTTGAATTATCATGGTCGACCCATCTCCTGCTGTAGTGCGTCAGGGCTGAATGGGTTAAGGAAATGGATCGTTGTTTGCTTTTTGGTTCTAGTTTTGGTTGTTTTTCGGTGTGTGTGTGTGGGGGGGGGGGGTATTTCGTTTTGTGTTTGTTTTGTTGCTGATATTGTTTTGGGGAGTTGGGTTTGTTGTTTTAGTTGTTTGTTTGTTTGTTTGTTCGTTTGTTTGTTTGTTTGTTTGTTTTGTGTGTGGTTTTTGTTGTTGTTGTTTTTTTGTTTGTTTGTTTGTTTTTTTGTTTGTTTGTTGTTGTTGTTGTTTTTTTTTTGGGGGGGGGTTTAAGGAAAGGGATCGTCGTTTGCTTTTGGTAGAGCTCGATCTCTTGAAGAGTTAATGAAAAAGATTTTCTCTGCATACGGGACTTCTGTCAAAACAGAAAGAGGTTATTGTTTGGTCCTGGTGACGGTTCAGTCTTGTTTCCTGCCCCTTCTCATCTGTGTTTACGAAACACAAATACAAGCTACACACCAAATGACCTGAACAAAAAAAGACAGCACAGGGTCGTCAATATAGTACGTCACACCCATTGTTCAAATCACTTCAACCCGCCCGCGTGCCCTTACCCGTTTCCGCAGCAAACTAGGCCCATTCATGTAGGGCTCATGGATGCTCTTGACATCAGACGGTACTGAGGTTCCTGCCTACTTTTGCCTCTTTCTAGTTCTATCTACGTCTGTGTTCCTCTGGCCGAGGGATGATTGCGTCATCCGGCGTGAAGTGCATGCGCTGTTCGATCAGCGTCCGTCCTATTTTGACCCATTTTGTCACGCAAATTGCCCACAAAGTCGACGTCCCCACACTGCCAGCCGCTTCACCCGCAACAACACCCTCCGTCTGAGTAGAGAAGCGTAGATTCTCATGAACCCCTGCGGATGCAGGGGTTCATGAGAATCTACACTTCTTGCAAACGAGCTTGCCTGGCTGAGAAACAAACTGATGCCGCAACAACAAAAAACAATAAAAACAAAACAACACAAACCTGTCCCCATATGTCTCGCACAATTCTCTTGGCGGCCAGGGGGGTCTGCAATTCAATTCTGCGTGCGCTGGAGACTTTATTGAATTGCCTTTACAAATGCGCGTGTACCAAATGTACGTCGTCTGCGTCATTTCACTTCCGGTTAATAGTCGGAGTCGATCAGTGGGTTTTGAGAGTTCGTTCTTGAAGACACTGGAAACAGAATAATGACCAGTGGGGGTATCCCCGTAAACATTATTTTTCAGTTCGCAAAGTCTGGTTCTTGGTTTTGTTATTGTTGTTTTTGTTGTTGTTTCTTTCATTCTTTCGTTTGTTTGCTTGCTTGTGTGTTTGTGTGTTTGGTTGGTTGGTTGGTTGGTTGGTTGGTTGGTTGGTTTGGTTGATTGTCTGATTGTCTGATTGTTTGTTTGTGGGGGTTGTTTGTTTGTTTGTTTGTTGGTTGGTTTGTTTGGGCTTTTTTTGGCAGCACCATGTAACCGGGGTAAAGCGCTAGATTAATGTTATAATGACTCCACTCTAATACTCGAAATGCAAAGTATGTACTATATTAGTCGGAAGGTACAACTCTACATTGTGTAACTTACAGTGTTAAAACTTTTAAACATGAGCCTTAACCACTTCATTGCCGAGCGAAAGTGAACACGATTCAACTACAAGAGGCATAGATCCTCATGACGCCCCGCAATTGCGGGGCGTTATGAGGATCTAAGCCTCTTGCTGGCATCGCTTTGTACGCATATGCTCCTTAAACGGCTGTTCCTCTTGGGCGTTGGATTAACAAAGCTTTCATATAAATACAATCTTTGTCCACTGTCAGTGAGGGGATTAGCGATATGCTGACGTATTATATGTCATATATATATTTTGATTTTCACACCAATTTCTCTCATCAACATTTTTCACAAAAAGGCACATATAATTGAAACACGTGCATTGTTACGATTGTGGTTGTGTTGTCCTGTGAGAGCATGCATGTGTTAATCGTAGGAAACGATCCGATATTTATTTGAGCTATCATGGTTACGTATCACGTACCTTTTCAGTGAGATTCTTTATCGTTCGTCCATGATAGCGGTTTTGGCTTTGTTATGATACGTTAATTTTAGTCCAGAAGCTTCTAGAAAAATCGCACGGAGAAGGGCGGTCGATTTTTGTTTTGCGTAGATTAGTTGAGAATGAACCAGAACATTCGAAAATGAGTCGCGCTGTCTAGTGACCTCGTACATGTGACGTCAAAAGAGTAAGGTACATTTTTGTAACATAGTAGCAAAACTGCTGTCGTTTACTGTGCGCGTGAAATCAGCAGCCGTTCTTTGCATGTTGTGAAAAGTCGTAAACGGTTTGTCATATTTTTGTGTGATATTGGGATTTGGGGATGAAATGAGCAGACGAATTTTTGTAGACAATTTAAGTTATTCGAGAAAGTTCTTCTTTATTAATATTTATGAGTTTCAGCAACGTGTCTCGTTCTGATTGGTTGCGTTGTTTAATTTCATTAGATTATTCTAGAAAGTTTTTATACTATAAAAACTTTATGCTGGGAAGCACGGGGGTACATTGTCTTGCATTGTCAGTTGTAGAGATACACAGTTTATCGTAGGTAGGTAGCCCGTATAGGGTGTACATTGTGAGAGACGCATCGTAACGGTGGTGTACGTTGTATGAGAGACTTTGTGTCGGCAGTGTGGACATTTGCAGAAGAGACATTGTATCAGTGTTGGTGCATTTGGAAATGCATTGTGTGGAGATCGCATCGCTGAATTAAAATATTGTTGGAACTGTTACTCCAGTATTGTCTACATCCTTAAGCCACGTGTGACGGGTTGCAGCTAAATGAAGTTTATTTAAAAGAACCTTACGTGCGTGCGTCTGGTGTGTTTATCATACTAAGACTACGACCCCACCACGTAACATGCATGAATCGCTTGGAGCTTACGTCCAGAATCCTGGCACCACTCTTGAGCTACCATAAACAATGTGTAAGCGCCAAACTGTTCTATCCGTTTTGAGACATCATGGTTCATCTATCTTCTGTTGTCTTCAGTTCAGTTCGGTTCGATCAAGGTAGTTCATGTGTATCTCCTCAATCGGAAAGGCCTCAAAGCACCCCCACCACATCACAGGAAGTCTTCACAGATCTTTCGTTATCGTCAGTATTGTTCTGGGCCAGCGGCATGAGTGAGCTTAGTCCAGCGCAAGCCAGTAAGCAAGGCGCTCCGCTATCGCGGAGCGCCTTGCTTACTGGCCTGCGCAGGACTGAACTCACTCACGCAGCTGCCTCTGGTTCAATATGGATCCTCTCATGGCCGTTCAGGTTTGCCCAGCCTCTGTCTAGTGTTTCACGGCAAAGTGGGCTAATGGGAAGAAGTGCCAAAGACATGTTTATGAGAAAGTAAATAATTCGTAACTGAAAAGTTCCTTTCTTTTCCACTCGTCTGTCCGTACTGCCCTGAACCTAAACGCCGTCTATGTGCTCTAGTGCGAGTTCGTCCCTTAGATTGCAAGAACAAGAATGAACCTCAAAATCCATTGACTCACTATACATTGATAAAAATCCAGCAAGAGGTATATCTTCATGAGCCCTTGCAAGAGGAAGCAGGGGCTCATGAAGATTTCTACTTCTTTCCAGCGTTCGTTTATGTCTATGTTTCACAGGCAGTGAAGGATATAGGCGTTCCAGTGGTTTACTGTCATCAGGATTTTTGTGGAGCCTTTCATTGTCCCCGACTTATCTGAGACTCGCGTAAATTGTTTTCTGGAGAGTCTCTTGCCAGTCATCATCAGTCTGCAAGAGGCACAGATTCTCATCAGCCCCTGCAGCTGCAGGGCCTTCATAAGAACCTCTGACTCTTGCTCAGTGGTTGGCGTAGGAAGTACGTAGAAACCCAAATGTGCTGTCCATAAGGATAAATAGGACAGAGTCGGAGCGCTTAAGTCAGTAAATTGTTTTCATAGATTCTGCTTAGTGGCACAATGAAAAGTAGGCTTCTAAACCAGTCGGGACCGCGGGTCGGAATTCCCCCATTTAGAAGTTGCCCTACATACATTACTTAAAGTCTCAGGTGGCGAATCTATCATTGGTGTCCCAAAACAAAATTGCTCTGACACCACCCTTGAACTATCATGGTCGCTCAATTATGCATGTGGTTTGGCAGAGTCTTAGGTTTAAAGAGGTTAACGCTTTCGACACTGCTCTTTGACGCTTGCAAGCGAGTCCACAGTCAGCTCTTTTAACCCATTCAGCCCTGACGCACTACAGCAGGAGATGGGTCGACCATGATAATTCAAGGGTAGTGCCAGATTAGCTTGGCGCCTGTCGGCGCCAAGCTAATCTGGCACTACCCTTGAATTACCATGGTCGATCCATCTCCTGGTGCATAGTCATTAGATGACGCCTCCAAAATTTGGGAAATACGGCCGTCGCGCTGAATGAGTTAGACCTTCTCCAGGCAATAAAGGATTTATAGTTCGCAAAATCCTTTTTATAGATGTTCTTACCTCGTTCAGCCCGACGGCCGTATTACCCAGATTTTGGAGGCGCCATCTAATGACTATGCACAAGTTGCAGGAGATGGATCGACCATGATAATTCAAGGGCAAATGCCAGATTAGCTTGGCGCCTGTCGGCAGGCTCCAAGCTAATCTGGCACTACCCTTGAATTATCATGGTCGGCCCATCTCCTGCTGTGTAGCGCGCCGGGCTAAATGGGTTAATATGTCTTGCAATAATGCAGGACAAAAAGGAATAACTTATCAGTTAACACATTCTAGTCCAGGACCAAAATCCCCACATTTCGAAGTTGCCCTCTGTAGGACAGTATTACAATTCTAAAGACAGATCGAGCATGATAGTTCAAGAGTGCCAGAATAGCTTGGCGCCTATGGGGGCCAAGTATTCTGGCACCACCCTTGAACTATCAAGCCCGATCCATGTCTTGCTGTGGTGCGTCGTGGCAGAATGAGTTAAATGTGGTAAAATGAAAGAGTTGTCTACTCATCGTCTCCTTTGTACGTAGAAAAGTTCTACCGATGAGCAAGAGGGGCAGTCGCAAACTTCCTCTACGTATGCCGACTAATATGGATTTCAAAAGTAAGGACAGAAAAGTCTTTATTGAGACAAGGCCACACCAAGAAGCTGTTGCCAGTATCGCGGGCAAATTTTAGCAGTCAAAACCCGCCCTGGAACAAATCGCTGTAACGTTAAAAGGTTTATTTCTTATGCAAACCTAATATTATGTCGGAGAAAGACATGGGTTATATAAGAGACCTGATGCATTCTTTTTGAGGATGCAGATGATCGTCTTGGTCTATACCTGCGTATTTCTCTGTGGGCTGGCGATTGGGTGTCTGATAGGCGGGGGCAGGGGATCTAACTGTTTGTCCAGCGCTGAGTAATTCCCCTTGGTTTGTGTACAATTCTGCCAGCGCTAGCCTCACCTACCTGGTTTGTATGTCAGATTTGATCTCAAATGTAAAAAAGAAAAAAAAAAGTTTAAATCTAAAAGACAGTAGGTTGGGTCACGTTGCACTGCGGCGACACGCTTTTTCCCAGGGGAGGCAGCTCAAATTTCCCTTTGTGGGAAAAAAATTAACGATCGATCTTTCATGAGTTGTACCTGTATGTGAAACCGAAGCATACTAACAGCAACACGCATGTGAAATCAAATTGTCGTAATGCACAGAATGTTAGGCATTGGGCCATCATAAAACACAAATCGTCGACATATCCCAAACTTCTTTGTGACTGCAGTCACAAAGACGTTTGGGGTATGTCGACGCTTTGTGTTTTACCGGCGCGCGGCGACAGTTGTGCTATTTTTTTTTTTTTTTTTTTTTTTTTTTTTTTTTTTTTGGGTGGGGGGGGGGGGGGGGGGGGGCAAATGCCGATATGGTCATGCTTGAGGACAGCGAGGTTTTCATTGTAAAATAACGAAAATGTCGCTTTTAAAAGAAGAAATATGCTGGCGTGTGCCAAATTACTGCAGTGTTATGAGGGCTCTTGTAATTTGTGTCCCCCGGCATTTGATTGTGGATCCTACAGCTTCAAGCCGTGTCATTCAAAATATCAAACCACATGCTTGTCGGTGTCGCCAGACAAAATAAAAATTATATCATGTGGTAAAAACGTGAATTGTTGACGTGTGGGCGTATAAACCCTTATCTTTCCGGGGTAAGGCGTCAGCTACCCAGCCGCAAGAGACATAAATCCTCACGAGCCCCCGCGTTCCGCGGGGGCTCGTGAGGATTTATGTCTCTTGTTAGTCCTATGTTCTTGACGTCTATTGCGGTTCTGGTTACACCTGTGTTCTTAGCGCGGATGTCGGTTAGTGTGAAGTCGTTCAGACGCGCGGTTTGTGATCACTGGCAGTGAAGGGGGTAACGTTAAGCCTGGTGCCAGTGATAACACTATATTGCTCCTAAATTGTGTTCTGCGTGCTCTGTGATTTTGGTCCTCGCGGCTCCAGGGCGTAAGGGCCAGAATCACAGACCAGTGCGCATTCATGTCGAGGTCGTTGGAAACTTGGAAACTGCCGACAACTTTGTGCATCCAGACTAGGCGAGGCCCATGGGGGAACATTGCTTCCGCGAACCGAATCCTCACAGTTTCACGGGAGTAAATTTCATTTCTCTACCGAGAGAAATCGTGGACACAGGATATTCCCTGCTGTCTCCCGTTCCTCTGGCCACTGGGTTTCATTGACGGCAGGTCTGTCAATTACGTATGATTAACGCGAAAATTGTATTGTATGCCGTCTGGCAGCAGCTCATAAAGTTAACGCATTCGAGACGTGCCGCCTCCGGATACGCGGCTTTAAGCCGCGTATCCTGAGGCGGCACGTCTGGAATAAGTTTTAAGCACAACCAATAACAACCCAGCAAAGAAGGAAACACGCTTAGGAAAGACAGTTGCAACACAAGTAATAATAATAATAATAATAATACCGTTATTATATAGGCGCTTTTTCTCAATTTTTGGGCAAATCGACTCAAAGCGCCGCAAACTGAAACCCAACACGCACACTCACGTAACCCTTTACACACGGATTTACGCCATTTAAGACAAACACAGTACAAGACAGACGAAGGGCCAGTTCAGCTAAGTTACAGAGATTTTTGATCGCTTGTATTTGAAATTTGTAAAGTGGCCTGAAACCGGTACCAAAGTGTGGGGATGGGGGGGGGGGGGGGTGGGGGGTGGAAGAACCGGAGTACCCGGAGAAAGAACCCGCGACGGTCCGCCCGAATTAACGGTGACACTTACCAGAGGAGAAAAGTCCGACGCCGGAACCCGTTTTCAAACCTCGCACCTTTGGCATTGGTGGCAGGCGCCTTAACCACTGCGCCACGGACCGCCCCATTAGTTATTAATATTTCGGTGACGTGTGAAGTGTATCAATAGATGAAATCTGTTGCTTCACGTCAGACCTTCAGTTGCATCTTCACATCACAAAAGATAAGTTGCAAATGTGTGTACATTCAGTTGCATCTTCACATCACAAAAGATAACTTGCAAATGTGTGTACCTTCAGTTGCATCTTCACATCACAAAAGATAACTTGCAAATGTGTGTACCTTCAGTTGCATCTTCACATCACAAAAGATAACTTGCAAATGTGTGTACCTTCAGTTGCATCTTCACATCACAAAAGATAACTTGCAAATGTGTGTACCTTCAGTTGCATCTTCACATCACAAAAAATAACTTGCAAATGTGTGTACCTTCAGTTGCATCTTCACATCACAAAAAATAACTTGCAAATGTGTGTACCTTCAGTTGCATCTTCACATCACAAAAGATAAGTTGTAAATGTGTGTACCTTCAGTTGCATCTTCACATCACAAAAGATAAGTTGCAAATGTGTGTACCTTCAGTTGCATCTTCACATCACAAAAGATAAGTTGCAAATGTGTGTACCTTCAGTTGCATCTTCGCATCACAAAAGATAAGTTGTAAATGTGTGTACCTTCAGTTGCATCTTCACATCACAAAAGATAAGTTGCAAATGTGTGTACCTTCAGTTGCATCTTCACATCACAAAAGATAAGTTGCAAATGTGTGTACCTTCAGTTGCATCTTCACATCACAAAAGATAACTTGCAAATGTGTGTACCTTCAGTTGCATCTTCACATCACAAAAGATAACTTGCAAATGTGTGTACCTTCAGTTGCACCTTCACATCACAAAAGATAACTTGCAAATGTGTGTATCTTCAGTTGCATCTTCACATCACAAAAGATAAGTTGCAAATGTGTGTACTCGTTTGCATGCCTATTTGGAATTTTTTTTTAAAAAGGGTTTTAACCCGAAATATTAATAAATTGTGTTGTAGGGGAGGAGTCCCTATTATGAAACAGTGCCTATTATGAAACACCTTGTTCCCGGCAAAACGGAATAACTTTTTCAAATTCCGCATATGCAGTAATATAGAGCTACTTCAGCGAGCCTTATTTCCGGTACAAGAATGTCAGGCGTGATGAAAACGAAAACACGCCGAGAAAATGTGATTTTTGACCCTTCTGCATCTAATTTTTCGCCATTTTGAAACACCTACATCAGCATTCAGTTTTGTGATTTTTTTTTTAAAAATAGCCACTCTTGTCATTAAAAGCAATCTTCGGACATCAGATAACCAGCGGCAATCGTTTTGGTTCTCTTTTTGTTGTTTGGAGCCAAGCATTTTCCTGGAGAGGGATCTTGTTCCTATTATGAAACACAAAGAGCACCTAATATGAAAGGTGTTTCATAATTAGAACAGTGTTTCATATAAGAAGCAGTGTTTGTCTAGCGTATATATCGGAAACCATCCAGCCAGTTTGTTCCAAATTTCAGATGTTGATACCTTTTCTCAATACAGAGTATCCCACACAAGGATCATGTCACTTTGGTCAAGGTCAAGGTTAAAATTGGCGAATTTATAATGTATGCCATTTTCCAAGCAATGTTACTGTAAACACCGAAACGATGTGATCCGAATGACAAATTGTGATACTTTGTGAGGACACAGAGTGTTACATACCAGAATCTATTCACTGCCATAAAGGCCAAGGTCACAACGGCCATATTTGTTTTGTACAGAATTGTGTGCTAGGCAATATCTCAATAACCATTGGGCCTATTCAATCCAAATTTTAGATTATAGTATTTTACCATATCACATATTGCCATCAATCTTAACTGTGCCTCTACCTCAAGGTCAAGTTTATAGTTGCCATATTTTCTTGCAGATTATTGAGTAGAGAATACCTATGAAACTGCTGTACTGATTTGCTCTGAATTTTTAGGAAAAGATGCCTTACCCTCATATGTGATGTTTTTCACAGAATGAATTCATGACCTGTAAGGTGTAGATCGCGAAAGTCATATTTGTGTGAGCCTTTGTGCAGGCAATATCTCTGAAACCACAAGCCCGGTTTTTTTTTCAACTTTTGTTTCATGATATTTGCACTTAACCCCGTCACAGCCGAGAAACTCTCAATAGGATCCATCTGCAAGACACATTGATCCTCATGAGCCTCGTGCGATCGCGGGGGCTCATGGCGATTTTGGCTCTTGCTGACACAACTGACATAATTGTATTTATTTGACGTTTGGGTTCCTTGGAACTGAGTTAAGAAAGATTTCAGAGCAATATTTGCGTCTAGTGGTAGTGAAGAGAATAAAACAGATATGTCAAAAACCAAGTTTAGGTCGCTACATCACTTCAAGATGATGCGCACAGTTGTCCGGAATGCTTTCAGACAGACAAAATGGCGCATTACTGTCTGCCGGGAGGGGGTGGGGATAAAAAAATTGTTCCAAGAGCAAACCCTGTTGGCTAAGGTGTGACAGCAAAATGTGAAACAGTATAAATGTAGTCACCAATCGTCCATACAGCCGCTCTTCAGCTGTCGTGTGTGTATGCGTGCGGTTTGTATAAGGCAATTTCTTAGGGACTATAACATTCACAGACTTTAAACTTGACACAACTGTAGTTTACAAAACAACTTTACCCGTACATATTTCACCTGTAGAAAAGGTCAAGGTCATCCCAGGTTGATGTGTTTGTAAAGATGAATCATTTTTCACACACACATTTTAAAAAGTTAACTTTGGGAGCAAAAGTTTGAAAGTACCTATGTATGCATTGTATACCAGGAATACTATTGCGAATGACCCCTCTTTAAGGTATAGGGCAGTTTTAAAAAAAAATTAAAAAAATAAAAAAAAAAACGTGTGGGAGATTCCGTAGACCTTTACCTGGGAACTCTTCCTGTCGGCGGAGTCACAGTTGCTGAGAATGTGAATGCGCCACTTGTTGACTATCAAACGAGGCCGGGCGGGTGGTGCTGGTGTTAATGCGGGTGGGAGGTCATGAGAAGGGGGAGAGAGGTCTGGAGACCTTTTCACCAATGAGCGAAAAATCACACGATACAATTTCCAAGAAGAGGCGCTGGAGGGTGTGTGTGTATGTAGGCGGGTGGGGGGGGGGGCGGGGTGGGGGAGGGGTGGGGGTTCCAAACTCCCCAAAATGGAAAACTACACATTAAAAAATATTCTGGAAGCCGTGCACCTTAGAACACCCCTCTCCCCCTGAATTTGCTTCTGAATATGCCGTTACATAAACCTGTGTTGATAATGCTAGCTTGTATCAAGTTTTACTTCTGAGGTGGAAAAACTAAATACAGTAGCTTTTATTCCCCCATACATAGAACATTTTCAACACACTAGCTGACATGCCTGCCCTTTGACCTCAGGAAGGAGCCAATAAAATTAATATACATAGACAGTTTAACCCCTAGCAAAACATTTCCACTGGGGTCTTATTGTAAAGTTCACATACGAACTACTTGTAATAACAACAGTCTAAAATAAAAGCCTTCTTACTTCTCGTGACCTTTCACCTTAACGAGAGGTTAACTTAGTAAAGCTGCAAACAAAACGTTGTATCATCAGTTTTCTCTTTGGTAAGTTTTAAAATAATATTATAACTATTTTCTTTAAAAATCGCCCGTTTATTGACCTTTGTAACCTTGACCTTTTATGGAGGTGAGCGCAAGTGACAATCAAAGCTATTGTTAAATATGATCACTGTGCCAAATTAGAAGTCTGTGGTTCTGATGGTCTCTCAGAAATTCAAAATGATAACATCTGTCACAATTGGATATACACAGGATGATGGATGGATGGACCAATAGTGGACCAGTGGTGGATGACTCATTATATTTAACTCACTTTTAAAATTAAATGAACCTATAATGTCTGCTAACCATCTTTCATGCCTTAATTTTACAATAAAATGTAAGTGAAACTTGCAAAAAGGACTGTAATCACACTGTTTCATAATAGGAGACCTAGTGTTTCATATTAGGCAAATGGTGCATAATATGAAACAATGTGTCACTTTTTTCAAACTGGAACTGCTTCTGCATCGAATCAAGTTTTGAAATTTGGCTTTGTCCTAAGATGCATCAATATAATCTCTATCAAACCCTGGTTTCGGATTGATTCTACCTTTCATTGACGGTCGCGCGAGACGTTTTTGCTTAAGTGCATACATGCTTTTTGCATACATGGGTCTTCTCCCCTAACTGTCTTTTCTACAAGTGTTGCTTTCTCCGTTGGGTTCTCTTCATTTTCCACACTTGACAGTCACTTTTTGGGCTGAATTCCGCGTGAGTGTTTTGTCCGAGTATTAACTCTACCATTGCAGCGATAACTGCATGAGCGATGGTTTTCAAAAGAGTTCTTTTTTTCTCCGTCTAGGGAAAAGAAAGATATTGGTGTGGTCTGATCAAATTATCAGTATAATTGTGTTGCACTGAAACATCAAACCTAGGCATGTGAAGTATCGCGGCTTGCTCCACCATCCTCGTGTATGCACGGGAACCCATTTCCCCAGGTCTTTCAAGTCTTCATTATGCCCACGTGGGACACTCTTGTGTAACCTGCATTCCTTGTGATGCTCAAAAATATTGCATACAAGTAATTAACGCATTTGAGACATAACGCCGCGTAGCTCGAATGAGTTAAGTAGCAGAGAGTGTGTGTGTATGGACATAGATGAAGGTTAACCCATTCAGCCCTGACGCACTACAGCAGGAGATGGGTCGACCATGATAATTCAAGGGTAGTGCCAAATTAGTTTGGCGCCGACAACAGGTGCATAGTCGTTAGATGACGCCTCCAAAATTTGGGAAATACGTGCGTCGGGCAGAATGAGTTAACAAAATTGCATACAACTAATTAACACATTCAACACGTGCTGCTTTAAGCACGGATACGCGGCTTTATGCGGCACGTCTCGAACGAGTTATTTCAGCAGTAGATAGTGTGTGTGTTCAAACATTTAACCCCGAGGCCTCGTTTCCCAAATGTGATAGTTGTCGATATGAGGTTGATAATTCGTAATAACACAAGGGTAGTGCCAGATTAACTTGGCGCCTGATGGCGCCAAGCTAATCTGGCACTACCCTTGCATATCACGGTCGATCCATCTCCTGCTTTAGCGTGTCGGAGATAAATGGGTCAAAAGGGTGTTCGGGGTGCGTGACAAACCAACGCGACCATTGACGAGATGAACATTTTCCAATTCCCTTTTTTTCTTCTTCTTCTTTTTTTGCCGAACAACACAACATGACCAGAAAATGGAGAGAGAGGGAATAAAAGAGAAGAGAGAAACCGGTACAGCAGGCCAACCCTAGTTCACTAGTTTCCTGGAAACCATCTTCACGGCTTTACGTGCTGGTCTGTGATTTTGGACCTTACGGCTGAAAATCACAGACCAGCAGACACAATCACCGCATCGGTTAATTGACTGGCTCCTCCCAGCCTCTTGTTTTCTGACAACCACTTATTGCTATATATGCACAGCGCTGGGGCTAATTTTCTCACTGCTGAAAAAGGAGCTTCCCGGAGCAAGGGGGAAAGAACGCAACCTGTCTGTCCCTTTGCAGCACGTGGGGGGTGGGGGGGGGGGGTGAAGCAGAGCTGCACCGCATTTAGGTGACAACTGCCCGAAAAAGAATCTCCGGGTGATGACGTGTCAGAGCTTGAGAAATGAACCGTGCGATTGAGGTTAAAGCGGCTCTGTTCCGTTCCCATGCCGGCTAATTCACTTCCGGTCCGATGCTCTAAAAAGGCTTCTTTTCACTGCGCTGGTAACTTCCCGCCTCGACTATTGTAATTCTCTCTATTCAGTTCTGCCCATGGAACAGTTATGTCGGTTGCAAAGGGTTCAGAACAACGCTGCGATGCTTGTTCTAAAGAAACGTAAACGCCACCATGTGACACCCATGCTTAAAGAACTCCACTGGGTGCCGGTGAAGTTTCGATGCCAGTATGAGATGGCAACTCTGGCATACCGTCACTTTGACGGGTATCTCCCGGCTTACCTTTCCGCTTCACTTTGCACATACCCGCCTTCACGTTCTCTGCGGTCCTCCAGTGAGAAACTTTTGAAGGCTCCTAAACGTAATTTGAAAACTGTTGGTAAACGCTCCTTCAGCTTCATTGCACCTTCAGTTTGAACTCGCGCTGCCTGCCAGCCTGCGAAATCCTCCCTACTCTCTCTCTCAGTTTAAGGCTCAGTTGAAAATTCACTTCTTCCAGCTTGCTTTTCCTCAGTCGTAGATCCGTGGTCCTGTTGTATTTATTTGTAATGTTTCATATCGTCTATGTCATGTTTGAATGCGTGTGTTAGCGCAATGAGTTTTTGTCACAGAAAGATTGTGCGCTTTACAAGAACCATTCATTATTATTATTATTATTATTATTATTATTATTATTATTATTATTATTATTATTACTTCTATTCTATAGAATAAAAGCCATTTAGTTATGGGAGTCAAAGGGCTATATATAAAATCATCTGCCATCGCGAAAGGTGGAACAGCTGTGTTTGCTCTGGGATGATGTCAGTAGGTCAAATCGCGTCGCACGTAAGGTCTGTTGTCTTCAGTCTAGCCCCTCTTTCAGTTTCAAGATGACTCGGTCGTAATACGACCAAATTCTCTTGAAACTAAAAGAATGACTAGCTAGTAGAGGTGTGACGTGATTTGAAGTAAGCCGGGATATAGCAACAGAAATCAAATGTATGATAAATCTCTTTCTTTTCTTTTTAACTTTTTTTTTTATCTTGGCCCCAAAAAATAATGCATCGCTCATTTCTACGAGACTACATATAACTCATTCAGCCTGGGGGCGTCACCTAATGACTGCACCAGTTGCAGGAGATGAATCGACCATGATAATTCAAGGGCAGTGCCAGATTAGCTTGGCGCCGACAGGCGCCAAGCTAATCTGGCACTACCCTTGAATTATCATGGTCGACCCATCTCCTGCTGTAGTGCGTCATGGCTGAATGAGGTAAGCTGGTTAGTGATTGCAAGCAGTACGGTTCTAAATCATAGGTCATCATACATAATAACAATCACTTCCCATCTGGAAAACATAAAAGGACTTTAATGTGAAACTGACATTGAAAAATACGCCGGAACTAGGAAGGAAAACATACAAGTCTATTTGAAACCTCCTCGCCTCCTTGGCTGTTAACGCCCTTGTACATGCAACCACCAGCGCTGTTCCCAGTGCGGTGTCTGCATGCGCAAGGGGGTTAAGGTGTAATGTGATGCCCATGATGAATGCTACCATCAGAGTACCGCCAGGGGACTCTGGCTTGTCGTTAGGTCCAACCGCACTCTTTAGCCATCGGCATTCGTACAATTACTGTTGCAGAGTGCCTCTGCATGGATTAGACACTACATTTAAGCTACAATAATCAGTCCGTAACTCATTCTGCCCTGACGCACGACTACAGAGCCTAAATTTTAGATCGACGCAAGAGTCCAAGAGCGATGCCAGAATGGCTTGACGCCTATAGGTGTCGGGACTTTCGGGTACCACCCGTACCCCGGCTTATCTCCCTTTACTGCCGAGAGGCATAAATCATCACGAGCCCCCGAGTCGCGGAGACTCACAAGGATCTATGCCTCTTGCTAAGTTCAACTGGTACCCATGTTTCTTGCACGATTGTGACTTTTGGTCGTTCAATGAACACAGATTGCAGGGACCAAATATGCATCCAGTGGCAGGGAAGGGGTTAACTACTACTGGCCACGGACCACCACAGTGACGTTTCCGTACTGTCCAGTCTCTTAGCCTTAGTCAGTCACAGTCATCCCCTAATATTTCAATCCCCTAAAAAAAACACTACCGCCCACCAGCTGCACATTTGCCATGCACAAAAATACAAAAGAACAAACAGCACATTGACAGTCTCATTTCTTGGTTATGAACCTGATTTCTTACCGACCCCACACCCAAGCACAGCTGAAATCAACGTGCCCCTCAAATCACTACGTCAACGGCAACTCAACATAGGCCCACAATTGTCCACTGGATAAGCTCAGGATGCACCAAACATGTCTCCTCTCAGCTAACCAGAAATTTCCAGCAAATTCCAACATTCAGCCCTACTACAAATTTTCAAACAAGGCAAAAAATATTTCTAAAAACACCGGTCCTTGCACTGCCTCAACTGCACAATTTAAATATATAACATGACCTACTCCAGATCTGACTCTTAACCTGTAATGTAGTCAATAGATGACAACGCTCAAATTTCAGCTGTTTAACCTTAGTGGTCAGTTGCATGAGCGAGCTTAGTCCTGCACCAGTCAGAAAGCAAGGTGCGCCGCTATACCTGCACCAGTCACTAAGCAAGGTGCGCCGCTATAGTAGCGCACTTTGCTTAGTGACTGGTGCAGGACTAAGCTCGCTTGAGGCCACGGAACACAGTGCCGCTTCCGTACTGTCCAGTCTCTTAGCCATAGTCAGTCCCAGGCATCCCCTAATTTTTCAATCCCCTAAAAAGCATTACCGCCCACCAGCTGCACATTTGCCATGCACAAAATAACAATAAAAACAGCACATTGACATTATCAGGGCTCATTTCTTGGTTATCAACCTGATTCCTTACCAACCCCACACCCAAGCACAGCTGAAATCAGCGTGCCCCTCAAATCACTACGTCAACGGCAACTCAACATAGGCCCACAATTGTCCACTGGATAAGCTCAGGATGGTATGAATCAAAGCACCAAACATGTCTCCTCTCATCTGGACAGAAATTTCCAGCAAATTCCAACATTCAGCCCTACTACACATTTTTTAACAAGGCAAAAATTATTTTTAAAAACACTCCTCTTACTGCCTCAACTGCTAGATTTAAATATGTAATGTGACCTGAAATATGCAAATGGTTCTAGGACTCCATGTATTAACTAATTCGCGGCTAGTCGCGTCCCCGGATACGCTGCTTCCTGCCGCGTACCTGGGGACGCGACTCGCCGCGAATGAGTTAACCGTTGTGGTACTGCACTGGCCACGCATAGGGTAGTTCTCCCGCAGGTGACACTGAGCGAGACAAATTGAAGATAATCAGACAGTGCCTGCAGGGCCGCAGCAGTTCCAAACACGTGCTAAAACCAGACGTAACCATCGGCTGCACTCGCAGACCAATCCATTCAAATCACCATAACACGCGTAAACTGGTTTGCGTAAAGTAGTCTGGAGTGCATACAGTAGCAAGCACGAAAAGCGGCTTACGCGTCACAAAGACAAAAGTCTCAGTGGTTTTATACGTGGGCTTACAACAAGATTAGTATATATGTTGGGGATAACATGCTAAATATGTAATCAAGGTGATGCGACCTCTTCGGGCGACATACACAGCTACTGCACACAACTAGAGAGACAAGACTTGAAGAGGTTGCCGAGAACGTCATTGTAGAGTAGATCTAGATTCAGCATGGCGAACCACGTTAAACTAAACTTAATTAAACTGATTGGGGCTAAAGATATAATAATAATAATAATAATAATACCGGTTATTATATAGGCGCTTTACCCAATTCTGCGAATCGGCTCAAAGCGCCGCGATCTGAACCCAACACGCACTCTCACGTGACACACACGCATTCACTCTGAAGACAAACACAGTACAAAACAAACACATGACATTCACGTGGTGCGAAGGGTCAGCTCAGCTACTGAGGTTTCGGAAATTTTGATCGCTTGTATTTGAAATTTATAAAGTGGCCTGAGACCGGTACCACAGACAGCAGGAATCACCTCGACAAAAACGCTAGCGAAAACTGACCGCTCGCTGTTCATTTCCACGAAATGAACCTCGAGTAAACAATACTGCCAGAAGACAATACTTCACACGAAAACCCATGAGGACTGTTACTTTACGTAATTACTATCACCAGATATACTTCAAGTGGACAATTCTGCCCCGTGACAAGGTAATGACAGCAGGACCAATTTCATGACAACAGTATTGCAATGAAAAATATGATTTTCATGGAATGGAGTTTGTTTGTTGTTGTTGTCTTTGTTTGTTTGTTTGTTTTTGTCTGGTGCACAATTGTCGAGTAATTTAATTGCTTAGCCCCTTCCCTGCCAACGTTCTAACATTTTGTTTCTGGAATCTGTGCTCACTGAACGACAGAAAAGTGTCCAAAGAACAAGAAGTAATAATAATAATAATAATAATAATAATAATAATAATAATAATAATAATAATAATAATAATAATAATAACGGTATTTATAATGCGCTTATCTTATAATAATTATAACTCTAAGCGCGCACTCACAACTCGCACGCGCACGCTTTAGACAATGACTCACGTACCACAAATAGTGAAAATACATTACGACGGTCAGCTTGGGGTGGGGAGTGTGGTGATGTAGTGCTAGAACTGTTGAAAGAGGTGAGTTTTGAGGGCGGACTGGAAGGAGGAGAGAGAGTGTTTCTGATGGAGAGAGAGTGGGAGAGTGTTGCAGGTGGATGGACAAATGGTCTCAACAAGAGGCATAGATCCCCATGAGCCCCCGCTGTCGCGGGGGCTCATGAGGATCTATGCCTCTTGCAGTTAGATAGCGTTTACATTTTCTCGGCAGTGAAGGGTTAACTTGATGAAAACTACTTTACGCCATATCACACCACTGTGTATATATTGTTATGCTTAACAAGTGGAGAAACACTACTTACATGTGAGGGGTCGGCAAGTGATCCTCTCCCGTGCACCAGTGGCACCGTGATGACGGAGGCGAGGACGACGAGGACAATAGTGCTGACGACGACACACAGGACGATGGAGCACGGGCACGGAATCCCGGCACACTCATGGCGGGCGGCTCCCCCATCCCGCGAGGGATGCCGGCCCATGTGCGACCGCATGAAGACCTTGGTACGTGTCGTCACTATGTCTCTGTGCATTATCCAATCTTAGTACGCGTCGTTACGGTATCAGTCTCTACACATCGTCCAACATTAGCACACGTCATTACTGTATTTCTGTAGATCGTCCAACATCAGTACACGTCGTCACTGTATCCCTGCACGTCGTCCAGCCTTAGTACAAGTCGTTACTAATATCTCTGCACAGCATCCAATCCAAGAGTCGTACTGATGTCTCTGCACATCAGCCAATCTCTAAAAGTCATACTAAATAGTCGTTAGTGTATCTTTGTACATCATCCAATCTTAGTAAGCATCGTTACGGTTTCTCCATCCACTATCCAGAAGAATACCTGAGTATGCACCTTTGTGCAAGCGTTATCTCAACTGCGAGACTGAAGTCAGTGGTTCCAATTTCATTTAATGTCATTGATGGCATACATAGGAACCATCCAAGTCAGTGGTTTCCGTTCATAATAACAATTATTTTTTCCACAAAAGAGTGGCTTGCACGTCGTGGCAAATGGCGCTGTAACCATCACGAATCCGCCGTGTAATGACTGTCTACGTACTGAAGTGCCAGCATACACGATATCACTGAAGATCTGTAAAAGATAGTTGATCTCATGTTCATGCACAGTTATGCCTGTCGTCTCCTTGTTATGAAAGAGAGAAAGCAGTCAGACTACTTATATACTGATGAGCAAAAGAAATGCGACACTTTTAGAATCATCGGAAACACTTTCCAAAATTGCTTTTTGTATTAACTCATTCAGCCTATCGGCGCCAAGCTAATCTGGCACTGCCCTTGAATTATCATGGTCGATCCATCTCCTGCAACTGGTGCATAGTCGTAAAATGACGCCTCCAAACTTTGGGAAATACGGCCGTCGGAGCTAAACTGCCGAAGAACAGTGTACACGATCCTTATGAGCCCCCGCAGCTGTATCCATGATCAGAGGAAGGGGTGGGGTCCTTCGACGTTGAACTAACACAGATTTCAGAACCGCAGCCTGCGTCAGCTGTCAACGAAGGGGTTAACATACCATGGCAACCGTCCAAGGAACAGGGCTATAAATGGGGGCCAGCAGGAGACAAAGAACGACACGAGCCCCAGTGTCCGCGGGGATTCATGACGCTCTTTGACTTTTGCGCCTGGGTGCCGGAGATGTTCGCATAATTCCTGGCACTGAAAGAATTAACCCTTAGGCTGTCGGTAGAGTTGGGTTGTTTTGTGTTTTTTTGGGCGATGATGGAATCATCACGAAAACCCCGCTACCTACAGCCAAAAGGTTAACTTATCCACCCTCCGCCCAAAATGTTCCAGTGGGGAATTCCATTTCTTTTCTGGACATTCTTCGCCTGTCAACATTTAACAGTTACTGTAGTGCGGACGTAAAAGTTTCCCGCTTGGGTATCAACTTCTCCACTCCGAGGAATCGAATTTGTTTCGTCGTGGAGGCCTGCTATTGAATTTTTCATGTATCTGTGCGAGAATTGCTCACTCCCATCGCAGAACACATGTTTCTCACATCATCACTCAGTAAATGTTTCTGGAACACGATGAGCAGATTCACAAAGACACATTAACAGCTACCTGGTTATTTGTCACGGTTAGATTCCCGATACAATTGCTTCGAGGGATTTGAAAGTTGTTCTCCAAGCATTATTCAACTCAAAATTAATGTCTTATCTGCGTTCATTGCCTGACTGCGGTCCATTAAGCGAGGTTCCTCTGTCACAGCCTTTTATTTCCTAGAAGCATAGATTCTCATGAGTCCCTGCAGCAGCAGGGACTCGTGAAAATCCTTGCTTCTTGCTGGCAGAGATTAGCCTCATTGCCTGCCTCAGACCGAGGGCGTCCGTGGTAATTTTGAGTTCAACATCTGAAGCTATGTAATCCAGCGTGCGAGCCTCAGGTCTGAATTCATATCACTTAAAATCTGTTGTGTACTTCCTACACAAATACAGTGAGATATGTATCCTCATACACTTCGGAAAATTGTTATCGTCAGAGTAATATTATGTTAACTCGTTCAGCCCGACTGCCGTATTTCCCAGATTTGGGAGGCATCATTTAATGACCAGTTGCAGGAGATGGATCAACCATGATAATTCAAGGGCAGTGCCAGATTAGCTTGAATTATCATGGTCGACCCATCTCCTGCTGTAGTGCTGTCAGGGCTGAATGGATTAAACAGTAATATGATCTAGTATCCAGCACAGTTCTTGTTACCGGTATATATTGAAAATTACTTCACACTATGTACGTGTTAATTAGTGGCACCATGGGCTGCCGGCCGCAGAAACCGTTCACTGCTACTGACTGGACGACCCGCTTGGGGGAAAAGACAGGAAACCACGTGACTTTTCCTCCTAACGGTAACGTCAGTAGCAAGTCAAGGGCTTAACTCATTCAAGGGGCCCCGCATCAGTAGCTGCGAAAGTGTCGAATAGCGTTGCCGCCGGCAACGCTATACGACACTTTCGCAGCTATTGATGCGGTGCGCCTTGAATGAGTTTTTGGTTGGTTTTTGGTTGTTTTTTGGGTTGTTTTTTTTTTATCTGAATTTTATTCTTTCTTAGTCTGAATTTGACTCTGCTCGACATTATCGAGACATATGCCATTGTCTTTGTGGGGTTATACGAGCACGTCTGTGATTTTGGACCGCAGGGTTCTAGTTCTTACGGTCCAAAATCACAGAACAGCGCACATGTCTGTTTTCCTGTGCGGAAATGCTAGTGTAGGTGTTATTTTCACAATGAAAAGTCAACGTGTCATACGATCTACCTCACGAGAAAAAAAAAACCAAGAATGTTATGTCTTTGGATAGCATCAGCCAGATGCGTTGTTAACTCAATCCAGGCCAATCGCAGCTATTGATGCGGGGCCCCTGGAATGAGTTAACTGCGGGGGGGGGGGAATTTTCGTTACTTTTTAAGTTAGTGTTAAATATTCCTCTTTGAAAACTGCACACAATTTGTGATAACTGTATTTAAAACGAGTACTTTGTGTTCCAATCTTTTCTGTAACCAAACTAAATAAATAAATGAAGCGCCTAGTGCCGTTTTTCGTCAGGTTGTAATTCGTTTGTTGTTGTTTTTTCTGTCTGTCTGTCTGTCTGTCTGTCTGTGTCTGTCTGTCTGTCTGTCTGTGTCTGTTTGTCTGCTGTTAGTTTCCTTTTTTGCTGATGTAGCTCCAAACTTACGCCGGGCCGATTCCACATTCACTCTTGTGTGACTGCTTGCTGGCTGAAAACCCACCTGGAAACAGAACAAAACATAGATGTAATTCGTGAAAGGGCAAAAGACATAGATCCTCATGACCCGGCTGCGTGCTGCGCGGGTTCGCGATGCTCAGTGTCTCTCAAGTTGCTCACATCTGAAAAGAGTAGAAAACACGGCTGTAAATGCGACTGATTCCTGAAAGGGCAAGAGACATAGATCTTGATTCTGCAGGGGCTCATGAGACTCATGTCTGTTGCTCACATCTGAAAAGAGAAGCAAACACGGCTGTAAATGCGGCTGATTCCTGAAAGGGCAAGAGACATAGATCTTCATGAGACCCGCAAACTGAAGGGACACATTATAATCTCTCTCGTTAGTTCTTTCAAAAATACGGCACAAGGCCGTAGTCCTCGCGATTTGCGGACGCAAGGAGTAAATAGGGGTTATTCCTAAATCATAATTAGACCAAAGACAGTAGGTTGAGTCCTTTAATAAAACAAAAGACGGTAGGTTGCGCCTCTTATAGTAAGGACGTCGCGTCACGTAGTAATAATGGGGGGACCGTCTAGCTGGATTCTCCCGATCACTGTGGCACGCGTCCTAGCGGCAGCTGATCCGTTCATACCAGATAAATATACCGACGAGCAAATGAAATGCGACACTTTTGGAATCATCGGAAACACGTTTTGCTCGTCAGTATATTATGGATGTTGAGAAGGCAACCCCAGGCCGCTTGTGAGAACTCATAGCGCAGCTTGCAGGTGGAGTTAGCTGGATGAATCCTGGGCCTGTTTGAAGTTGGTGCCATTTCTGTACCTGCTTCTGATTTAGATGTACAATATAACTCCTGTTAACATTGGTTTATCTTTACAGAAGCATCGTGAGGCATCTTTTGCAGGTTAGGCTTCATTTATTTCAGTTTTGTTGTTGTTGTTTTTTTGTTGTTTTTTTTTTTTTTTTTTTTTTTTTTTTTTTTTTGCATTCATTTGACTGAAGTTTACTGTGGCAACGGACTGATAAAGATAAGAATAATATTGTTGCTAGCAAACCTGTTACGTAGTGAAATCACAGCAAATCGGTGCCACCTCTAACACTTCGGCCATCGCCAGCAGGGCAGTCAGGAAATTAATCGCGTTTGCTCAAAGGTGTTCCCTGAATTGCTTGGCGCCTTTAGGCGCCAAGCTATTCAGGGAACACCTTTGAGCAAACACGGTCTATCGTTTATCCATCTCACACGATATTAACTTCATGCTCAGCAGTCAAATTCTAAAATGTGAGTTGTTGACTTGGGTCGTGAAAGGGCTGAGATGTAAAGACATCACGTCAGACGTCTAGAATCACAGCCGGAACAGGAGTGTTGGCCATCAGTAAACAGATAAACTTGAGCGACACAAACAGCATGCAGGCGCGAGCATGTGGAGCTGAACTGCACGCACACACACGGACGAGGGCCTGCGTGCGCACATGCTCACACACAAGCACGCGCGCGCCTGCGCGCATTTTATGGTTGTTATTCCGTGCTGTTTGTTCGGCTCAGTCTCCAAAACAGGGATGAACACAAAATACCAATTTATTGCGCAGGAGCGAATGGCATCAATTTTTTGTCTCGCTTTCACAGCAGCGCACACACACACACACACACACACACACACACACACACACACACACACACGCAGGCACCCAAGCACGCACGCACGCAAGCACACACACACACACACACACACACACACACACACACACACACACACACGCAGGCACCCAGCGCGCATGGCACGCGCCGGCACACACACACATACTCGCACGCACACACGCACGCACAAACACACACACTCCGTCTCTCTCTCTCTCTCTCTCTCTCTCTCTCTCTCTCTCTCTCTCTCTCTCTCTCTCTCTCTCTCTCTCTCTCTCTCTCACTCACACACACACACACACACACACACACAAACACAAACACACACACACACATACCCATTCACACACATACACATACACACATGCAAGCAACCTCACGCGCACATTTTCACTTCAGGGGCATTATTCCCTATCTTCTGACCCGGCTCAAATTGTCAGTGGGGAATGTTTTCCTGTAAACACCGGGACGAACAAAATACAAGCACATGTACGTACGTCATTGCATTTAACTTGCTTTCACAGCTGATTCTGAGCCAGATTAAGACAATAGCCGATGTGAAGGAGCAATAATGATTAAGGCTGGGCGGGTTGACGTGGAAGGGCGGCGGGGGTTGTCGGCACGAATCACCTCGACAAAAAGCGCTACCGACACCCAAAGGGTTACTCCACCCTGTCTGCATCAGTTACTGAATTCGTTCGCTGCCAGTCATCGCGAAATGTGCGAGTAAAGCGACTGCACACTGCACAGAGTGACTGCACACATTCGCGTTTGAAACACAGAAGTGAATCAGACACCCCACAAAAATGGCAGTGAAAAAACATAGGACTGCCAAGAGACATAAACCTTCATGAGCCCCCGCGACAGCGGGGGCTCATGAGGGTTTATGTCACTTGCAGTTGGGCAGAGAGTTCGCCTTGTCCCAGCAGTTAACCGGTTAATTCTATTTGTCTGGATTTTGAAAAATTGATACACGTCAAGAACTCTTCACTTTGCTTATCTCTCAAATCCAAGCAAGACGACGCAATTAGATATAAACATTTACACTCTTACGTGAAACTGATGTCGGTCGTAAAAAAAATAAATAAATAAAAGACTTTAAACATCTTGACATGTTTCTTCTACGCCGACAGATTACACTAAAAATCGCTCCTGTACACACACAGCTCCACAAAGTGTTTTTTTTTAAATTAAGAAAACACATACTGTAACAAAAAAACAAAAAAAAAAACATACTTATGTTCCACTCACTTACCTTACAACGTGCAATTTTACGCCATTACAATGCCAGGAACGTGAACGAGTCGCAGTGCAAGACGCGAGACGCGAAGCAATGGGATGCACAGTACAGCCTGACGCCGGGATTTTTTTGTTATAAAAAAGGATGTTTTCCAGACTAGCCGAGGATTTCTTTAACTCATTCAACTCCGACACTCCACGGCAAGACATGGATCGAGCGTGATAGTTCAAGGGTTGTGCCAGAATAGCTTGGCGCCAAGCTATTCTGGCACAACCCTTGAACTATCACGCTCGATCTGTTTTCCAGAAGTGTAATACAGTCTTCATGAGGGCAACTTCCAATTTTGCGGATTCGGTCAGTCCTGGAGCAGAATGTGTTAATCGCTTGTCTCTGAAGAATTCAGTGTACCTCACATATGTCTTGTCGCGCACAACAATGGTCGAATTCTGGCACCAGGTTTTTTTTATCCATCCTCTTAACTCATTCTACCCCAACACCGAAATCCTTAGATCTTGCCGTCGTCCTCTGAAGACTGCATTGCAGTGCAGGACACAGATCGACCATGATAGTTCAAGGGTGATGCCAGAATAGCTTGGCGCCCATAGGCGCCAAGCTATTCTGGCATCACCCTTGAACTATCATGGTCGATCCTTATCTTGCTGTGGTGTGTCTGGGGTCGGAATGAGTTAAGTTAGAACTTCGTCCCTGGTGCAACGTCGGCCCAACCAGCTGATTCTGACATACTTAGAAACGCCGATGACCTTTTCGCCCGTCAGAATGGAGTAAGCAAAAGGAATAGATCAGCATGAGCCCCCGCAAATGCGGGGTCTCATGAAGATGAATGCCTCGTGCATAATAATTAACCGGATTTGCCACCTATTTAGAAAAAACACAAGCAAGCCTGCCTGATCACTACGGCGGAGTTTGTATTGCCGATTTCTCCGCCAGACGGCGTTGCCGCGAATTGTGTAATAAACCACATTACCGCCTGACGAGCGGCTTTGCTTATGCAGGTAACGGGGCCGCCTAAGGTCAATGGTAAATCCATGCGCCGGTATTTACAACGTAAGGAACTTACTTGAAAGGCTTGCGTCCCCGCCAAACACTGGTCGGGAACTGCGGCAAAACATTTCCATTGAGACACTCTCAACCGCAGCGGTATGACGATCGACTGATTAACTGGAAAATCCGGCTAACACATTCGAGACGTGGTGCATTCGGGTACGCGTAATCCGGATGCGACAAGTCTGAAATGAGTTAAGCCATTGACGTTGAACTCATTTAGACACCCGACATGCTACAACAAGATATGCATCCACCATGATAGCTCAAATGTGGTGCCAGAATAGCTTGAACTGTCACGGTCGACCTGTCTCCTGGATTGTAATACAGTCCTCAGGGGACAGTTCCAAAGTTTGGGGATTTCGATTTTAGGGCACAATGGCATAATGCACAATGGCCTTAAATTTCCAGATTATGGAGTTGTCATTAAATGTTCAGGAGAGAATTGACAATAATATTTCATGAATGGTCCATAACAGCTTTGCGTCTTTAATTTGGGATACTCAGCTAGCACGACCAAGGAATTATCATGGCTGATCCAAGATAAGACAAGATAAACGTTACTGGCGTATGCATAAACATTAGGAATTTTTTGGCGGCATAACTGAAGAGCGTTCAAGTTAAGATCAACTTACACATAAAACATACATACATCACAGTCAAGCAGACACTAAAATACCAAAGCACATATATGTATAGCAGTCGTTCTACTAAATATGCACAAACATCTATGTAAATAAAATAAGATAAATCTATTACATAATAAGCATATTCTGACGCCAAAAACTGTCAAGTGAGCCGCAACGAAAACAGATTAACTAAATTCATATGTATTTATAAAACTGTATATCCTGTCTAAGAAATGGTTAAGAGAACCTACAAAGAACTATAAACAACTAAGATGTGCTGTAGGTAATTCTAAAGGGACTTTGAGTTAATCTGCAGAGTTAAATAATATCACAGCCATTATTACATATTGCCGAGGGAAAAAAGAGAGAAAGATAAAACCAAAAGAGCACAGGGACGGCATTGAAAGGATAAGTTTAAAAGCGTTGTGGTGTTCCACTTTTCGCCACATTAGACGGGGCCTGAACAGCCAAGGGATAAAAGCTCTTCTGAAAACGAGTGGTTTTAGCCTTAATGGATCTAAAGCGTGAGCCAGACTGGTAAGCTATAAGGGCTCGAACAGGCTATGTGCAGGATGGTGCTCGTCATGTATGATGGAGCTCGCTCTCTTGATGGTGCGTGCGTGTTACAGAGATTCCACCGAGAGGAGATCAGTTCCAACCATATGAGATGCTGTTTTGATCACCCTATTTAAATTTTTGCGGGCTTTGTCAGTTGCGGTGCCATACCACACCGTCATTGAGAAGGCGTGTCTTATTCATCTTCTTGTTGCATCGTGGTAGTAATGATCTGGTCAAATCGATGTTCAGCCGTCCTGCCAGCCACTGTTAAGTTTCAATCAGTTTTGCCGCCTCAGTGCTTTAGTCCATCTCACATTCTGCAATTAGTGTATTGCCCTAAATAGGCTACATGACAGATCACGCTTTTAGATTAAGGGTGGTGCCAGAACAGCTTGGCGCCTCTGGGCGCCAAGCTGTTCTGGCACCACCCTTGAACTAAGGTAGACATTTTTTCATGATGTAAAGGGTTAAGTAATCCCTTGACTGCTTCTGACACTATAGATCAGCCGAAAAGACTGTAACTATCCGTTCATTCCGCCGACGGGATCATCAGTGGCAGTCAATTGGACTGCGTTTCGATCGTGTCAGTCCAGCAATATCGCTAAATGCTGTGGACTGTCTTTCAACCGGCCTTTCTACAGAGCAAATGTCACCACGCTGCGCAGTTAAAACGTTCACCATGGCAGCTGAATCAGTCTCCAAATATCAGGATCTTTTCATCAACACTTTTAAAGTACCATTACGCATAAATCTGAAGACACATTTCTGCACCATTTGTGTTTGTTATGCTATGTCGACACACCTAACGAACTTTAACAGCAGTTTGGACCCGCAGCAAAAGCACACGCTTTATCGTACTTATTTATTCTGCGCTGCCGTTAGCGTGTCAATCTATTTTTAACTGTTTCTCGTTCTGAAAGCATTGTATATTTAGAACGGAGTGGAGTCATTGTCAGGTTACTTGATATACAGATGGCGTTTGCTGATCTGGATTGTCCTGAACCTAAATAAACCATAACTAGACCTGTGTGTAGCGTTTCGTACCCATCTGTTACAGAAGTGTATCTTTGAACAGTTACGGCGGTAGTGGGCCTTTAAGCCAAGCAAACTCGACCTGGCGTACATTACCATAACGTCGAATGTAAAATTGCATTACAGTACAGCAGAACCCGTTTAAGAGACAGCTTTTTCCTCCTCTTCTTCTTCTTCTTTTCTTTATTCCCCAGAAAATAACGGTCCTGCATAGACAAGTGTTCCCTCAAGAAAAGTCTGGAATAGCAAAAAAGTGTTACATATCATTTAACCCTTATCATTCGGAATACACCAGTGTGTGAAATAAGTTTGACTAAAATAGTTCAAGGGTAGTGCCAAAATAGCTTGGCGCCTCTAGGCGCCAAGCTATTCTGGCACTTCCCTTGAACTAAAGCCATTGGTCTATATCCTTATCTGTAAGTACTATAATGTAGCTTACATAATTATGGCAGTGTGCAAATTTGAAGCTTTTAGCCTCAGTATGATAAGGGTTTCATCATTTCGGTGTATATAATGACAGGTGACCTTTCATAACGACGGTCGCTCACAACAGGTTATGCTGTTTAGATCACATACACATTTTTCCTATTTAAATTTGCTTCGCTTATACCAACAGCAAAAAAAAAAATCTCTTCTAAGCACACAAATATTGGCCGCGTGGCATCTCTGTTGTCGCAGAAGTTTTTTTTTTTTTATAGTTCTACCGGTTCCTGGTCGCTCTGCGTGTCCTCGCTGCTGGGTTGCCGCAATGGCAATGGACGGTTCGTCCCACACGGCTATTGATCATTGCTGGCCGGTGGTGTTTACGGCGGCCGCTGTTAATCCGTGCAGCAAGCCAGTAACACCGAGGTGTGGTGAAACGTTGGCCTGTTCCATCACAGGGGCGGATGAGTTACCTCAAGGAGGGGGGGGGGGAATCCAACTTTTTGTTTGGGACCTTCAACCTGATACAAAAGGCCTCCCCGACGCTAGACCTTGCTTCCAGTGGTCGAAAAAAACGAAAAGCGGCAGTAGGGGGGGTGGGGTGGGGGGCGGGGGCGGGGGGCGGGGGGGGGGGAGGGAGTGTGTGGAGAGAAGGCGCGTGCTTGTTTAAGACTCTCACCGTTCGCCAAAATATCAAACAACGAGGGGGGGGGGGCGGGAGGGGGGAGGGGGGGCGGGGGGTGCGTGTGTAAAACTAGCCAAAATTTTTAATGCGGAGGGAGTGGGGGGGGTGGGGTTCAAACACCTCAAAAAGGGACTTTGTTATAGCATTTTTTTAAATTGGGTCTGGAGGGGGGGGTCCGGAACCCCTGGACCCAACCCCCAGATCCGCCCCTGCATCACATAAACTGCGTCGTGTGCTTGGTCTGTGGTTTGGGACCTTGCGGCTCTAGAGAGCTCATGATGCTCCACGTCTCTTGCAGGTGGGCGGCGTTTGGCTGTTAGTGTTAACCCATTTAACCCCAAGGCTGTGTTGCCCAATTTTGGGAATGTCACCAAACGACTATGCACCAGCTGGATGCGATGGATCGACCATGATAATTCCAGGGTAGTGCCAGATTAGCTTGGCGCCTAAAGGCCTAAAGGCGCCAAGCTAATCTGGCACTACCCTGGAATTATCATCGTCGATCCATCACCTACTAAAGGGCGTCGGGGCTAAATGGGTTAAGCAACCCAGCGTTTACATTTAGTTGGGGGGTATTATAAAAAATATATATTTATTTTTAAAAAAACAATTACTGTTTACAAGGAATGCGGAGGTCAATGCGTATTGCAGAGCTAAAAGTAGAGTATATGTGATCGGGGAAAAACGAGTGAAACAATAACAAGAATGAGAAAGAAAAAAAAAACTGATTTTAAACAGTGAAAGACAGACAGATATAAGCATAACGGTGAAAGGAAGAAAGACAGAAGAAAAAAAAAAGAACAAACAAACAAATAAAGGAACGAACGAACAAACAAACAAATAAATAAACGATCTATGAAAAAAAAAAAAAGAACATCGAGCGTATTTTTACATCGGGGAAGCAGTTTGCCTATAAGCCATTTTGCATACTTGCTGTTGCTAATATACAAACTAACAAAACAAACGACCAAAAAAACAATTTTTAAAAAAATGACAGAAAACAAACAAAACAAGAGACAAATAAATGACGCACAAAATTAATTCTCCATCTTACCTGTTCCTCCCTGCAGGGCCCGTGTCCAATATGTGCGGTGTCAGGTGTGAACCATCCACGTGCAAGGTTACGATATAGACCAGTGACCCTGTTTGTTTCCCTCGCCCATTAATCTATGTGTATGTACGTGTCGTGTGCAGATGCGCCAGTCTCACTAGAACGTACAGGCTTTGGTCGAGACATGCGTTTGTCACAAGGTGTATAAGCTACAACCCGGCCAGTCAGCAAAGGCTATCGGGATGAAGTCGGCCGCAGTGGGCCCGCCTGCTGTCGTGCTCAGAAGTACTAATAGAGCGCTGCGACTATGAAGGAAAACCACGTGATCGCGTCAG
Source organism: Semisulcospira habei (assembly GCA_036245525.1). NCBI lineage: Eukaryota > Metazoa > Mollusca > Gastropoda > Semisulcospiridae > Semisulcospira > Semisulcospira habei. Next base: position 281,508,033 of record BTPG01000002.1, on the reverse strand, counting down.
TTCTAGAATGCCATTGGTCTGCTCAACTCTAGCAATATTTTCAAATAGTAAAGGTTGAGGCTGCTAGCACGGCGTGGTATGGCTCTTCAGTAGTGCTTCTAAGGGTAACTTGATCTGGAAATCGGCAGTGCTCCTAGGTGACACATGGTGTAGTCGTTTGTTTGCTCGAAATTTACGGAGTAGTGCACTGCGCATACTCACGGGAAATCCGACCATCATGGCAACAATAATCTACAGCGGTCTATTTACGGTATGCAAGTCTTCCGTTCTACCGTCAAATTGGCGTTCGGTCGATTGTGTCCGTGTATATCATCGAGCTCTTAGTATGGTATGGTATGGTATGGTATGGTATGGTATGGTATGGTATGGTATGGTATGGTATGGTATGGTATGGTATGGTATGGTATGGTATGGTATGGTATGGTATGGTATGGTATGGTATGGTATGGTATGGTATGGTATGGTATGGTATGGTATGGTATGGTATGGTGTCTCCGAAATGAAATGAGACCCAATATGGGCACGAAGACTAACAAGAGACATAAATCCTCATAAGCCCCCGCGACTGCGGGGGCTTATGAGGATTTATGTCTCTTGCAGTTGGGTAGAATTCGCCTAGCCCCCGGCAGTCAAATGGTTAAACATGTCACGGATTCATCCAGCGCGCTCCATCTGAAAGACGCGTACAAAAGCCATCTCGGTTTCTATTGCTCACACTCCAGTTTGATGGTAGAACGAAAGACGTTGACACTGCGAACTGATACACCATGAAAAACTGTTTCCACCATAGCCTAATAATATCTACAGTTTATATCAGTGTGGCAACAAATATGACTTGTAGGCATAATACAGGTAGACAATACATTCCTGCCACGTTCTACAGCCGCCCACCGCCCGGCCCTCTCTGCCCTGTGAATGCAAAAGAGGGTAAGTCCTTTTTTCAGTACATCGAGAACTTCATTACAATACAATAAAAAATTTCGCTTTTCACGAAAATGGACTTAGTGTAGTTGACCTTCAGAGCGCAGGTCTGCCCTTGCTCGTGGTGACATCTGTTTGCCCCTAGGGTGGGCACCGCAAGAAAACATTTTGTAATTAAATACAAAGACAATTATTGATTTACGATTCACTATATATAATGTAGTTCACTACATACAGTAAAATTTATAATTCACCTGACGACAAAGAGAAAAAACTTTATTGCTGTTTTAGTCGCTTGCTCACAAGATGCAAAATGAGAGTTATTTTCTATATAGACGCCGAATTTGAAATCTTGATGCAGAACAATACATAACACTGCTTCCATCCTACACCCAGCATGTGGATGACTAACTTGGCGGTTTAAAAAAAAATAAAAAATGAATACCCAGCGAGCAAAGACTCTCGGGCCCACGACGGTCACAGTGGGCCCGCGCATGGCCGTCCGCGGGCCCACTGCAGCCGTCGTGGGCCCGAAGACTTCTTGCTACTGGGGTAAATCCTGTTTTCAAAGTTTAGGACCACCAGTACTGTGAGATGTCTGAGAGCGAACACTGCAAGACGCTATGAAAACATGAATAGCTCATAAAGCAAATTAGCACCAATTACTCAGAAATCTGCCAAAATCATTATCATTATCCCATTCACTGTCAGTGAACGCAAAATCTGTTTTTGGAATCACCGTAAAATCAACGTCAGAGATCCCAGCCGTCAAAGGAATATGGATACCGTGTAGTTTCAACAAGAGGCATAGATCCTCATGAGCCCCCGCAACTGCGGGGGCTCATGAGGATCTATGCCTCTTACAGCTGGATGCTGTCCAATGTCCTCGGCAGGGCCGTAAGGGTTACAAATGTATGCTAACCGCCTTGGGAAAGAACGATGGCGATCAGTGGGGAACTTCTCTAGTCTGCAGCGTCGCCTAAACTGAAACACACATTATTACACCTTCAAGTTGAGGGATATCCGCAAAACAATATGAATTCTCGCGAGCCCCTGCCGCTGCAGAAGCTCATGACAATAAATGTTTGTTTCAGATGAAAACGTCTGGATGGCGGCATCCCTTTCATGCATACGACAGGGCAATCGACCCCCCAAAAAAAAATAATGAGACAGTACGTGCGCGGATAGATTTCATGTTGCCATTAGACCATCGCAGACTTTGGGCCCCCCATAATACTCTCTGCAGAGGAACTGAACATATTTGTAAAAAAAAAAAAAAAAAAAAAAAAAACGAAGAATATATATATATATGTGTTTACATGCTTACTAGGCCTGGTTTCGGCTTAACGAGCACTCAATAACCGTAATTATGTCTCGTGTAATTGAAGGTTTGCGTGAAGGACCGCGTAATGGGCTCTACCCATCTAGCCCACGGCGCACTACAGCAAGAGATGGATCGACCGTGATAATTCAAGGGTAGTGCCAGATTAGCTTGGCGCCTGATGGCGCCAAGCTATTCTGGCACTACACTTGAATTATCACGGTCGATGCATCTCCTGGAACTGCCACACAGTTTGTTAAGTGACACTTTCAAAATTTTGAAAATGCGACCTCGGGGAGGTTAAACGAGTTAACACATTCGAGACGTGCCGCTTCAGGATACGCGGCTTTGTGTCGCGTGTTCGGATGCGGCTGCGTTTCGAATGAGTTAAATCCGTGGGTTTCACGTATCTAGTCTATAAATCAATGAACGGATTAGTGCCAAAATTTATAATGATATCTGTGACATTGGAATAACAAACAGGGATGAAAACGATCATAATTATGAATAATTGTGCTCCTAACTCATTCGCGGCCAGCCGCATCCGGATGCGCGGCATAAGCCGCGCATCCGGATGCGGCTGGCCGCGAAGGAGTTAACCTGTCTTCCGCAAACAACCAATCGATCAGATTCCCCGTTTGTAAAAGGTACAAGGGCCGAGGAACGCATGTCTGCCTGCATGTGTACTGCATGTCTTCTGCAAAACGAATCCAGCCTGACGTGTAGTTTTCCCAAAAGAGAAAAATACGAGTATGTTCCAGGTCGTTAGCACTCTAAAAGCATAAAAAAATAATTATAAAAAACCTCGTACATTCAAGAAAAACGCCGTAGACGTTTCACAAACAAGGTTTAGTCATCACAATATGGCTTGTTTATGATTATGGTGTTTTCGTCGTTGTGGTTATTTTAACATTCTTGTTGCTGTTGATGATGCTGTTACAGCTCTCGTTGTCGCCATCTTAGATCATTGTAGTGGTTGCTGTTGTTGTAACTGTTATTGTTGTTGTCGTTATAGATGTTTTCCTTGTCGGTGGTGGTGGTTCAAAATAGGGAATATTAGACAGACAGAGACAGAGATAGAGACACTCAGACAGACGGAGACAGACAGACAGAGACTGACAGACAGCGAGACAGACAGACAAAGCGACACTTATAGAGATGGAAAGAGACAGATAGACAGAAAGAGACATACATAAGGACATAGATAGTCTTTGAGGGGGAGGGGGACGGGAGAGGCAGACAGACTTACAGACGGACAAACAGGTCGAGGGTCTGCAAACAAGACATTTCGTTGTCGGTGAGGGCTGTCTGGTGTGTCCGTTGTTGGTTTTATGGTACACGTGTGTCTTTTTGTGTGTGAGCATTTTTTGTTGGTGTGTTCTTTTTGTTATTCTTATTTTTCTTGTATATCTTGTTGCGTGAGTGTGTATGTTAGGGACTATATATATATGTGTTGTAGGATGCAAGGTGTATGTATGTTCGTATGTCATTTGTACGGCGACTAGAGCTTTTGTATGGAAAGTATAGGCCCCTTAAAAATTATTATTAATACGCCTGAAAGTCTGTGGTTTTGACGGTCCCTTACTGAACAGTATCTAAATGAAAATGTCATTAGCTCATTGGAGACGTGCCGCCTCCGGATACGCGGCTTATGCCGCGTATCCGGAGGCGGCACGTCTCAAATGCGTTAATGGATCAACAAACTATCACATTTTTGCTGATTGACGTCGAGATCTACCGGTATTTGGCAAAAAGCCAGTACGTTCATTTTCGAGAAAGGCGAGATTTTCATTGTATAACAAGGAAAAATGGACATACAATACAATAATACATTATTAATACTTTATTAATCGCTCATTGGGATTAACAATAAAGTATTAATAAATGTTGTTAAAAAGTACATCTGAGATTAGATCCGAACTGGTTCTGCCAAACAACGGTACAGACAGGTCGTAGAATATCTGCAACACGCAGTATGGTCATAAATCTTCACTAATCTTCTTACTCGTGAACGCTCGCTGACCGTCACTTGCGTCCAAAATGTCTGTACAAAGGTTAACCCGCTAACCCGCTAAGCTATTATAAGAGACGGATCTCACATAATAGCTTAACTGCGAGTGATCACGAAATGCGCGTCTGAAGCCACTACAATCCGAACGACATTCCCTTGGAGGGGAACAAATCCGCAGACGTGAAATGAGACCATAGCAAAGGCATAAATAACTCAAGATTAAGAAGAGACATTTATCCTCATGACCCGCCGAGACGTGTTGCATCAGGATATGCGGCGTTAACCCATTTAGCAATGAGTCCCTACAGCAAAAGAAGAGTTGATAATTCAAGGGTTGTGCCATACCAGCTTGGCGCCTGAAGGCACGACCCTTGATTACCATGGTCAGGCCGTCTCCAGCAATAGATACATAGTCGTTAAGTAACACTTCCAAAGTTTGGGAAATGCGCCCGTGGGGCTAAATGGGTGGAAGGCCCACTACCGCTATATCTGTTCAAAGCTTCACTTCTGTAACAGATGGTTACGAAACGCTACACACAGGTCTAGTTATGGTTCCAATTAGACACAGAACAATCCAGTTCAGCACGCGTCGTCTTTATATCAAGTAACCTGACGATGAGTGATAAACGCAACGCTATCAATACGAGAAACAGCTAAAAATAGATTGACACGCTAAGGGCTGCGCACAATAAATAAGTGCGATTACGCGTGTGCTTTTGCTGTGTGTTCAACCTGCTGTTAAAGTTCAGTAGGTGTATCGACAAGGCATAACAAACACAACTGGCGAGGAAATGCGTCTTCAGATTTATGCGTAATGGCACTTTAACCCATTCAGCCCTGACGCACTACAGCAGGAGACGGGTCGACCACGATAATTCAAGGGCAGTGCCAGATTAGCTTGGCGCCTGTCGGCGCCAAGCTAATCTGGCACTGCCCTTGAATTATCATGGTCGACCCATCTCCTGCAACTGGGGCATAGTCGTTATATGACGCCTCCAAATTTTGGGAAATACGGCCATCGGGCTGAATGAGTTAAGCAGGGTATCCGAGTGCAGCACATCACACAACACGAACGTCACATGTTACGTAGCGTGATTCCGATAATGTTCAGAAGTTCGGTGTGTGCAAAGTTACGAAGAATGCTCACGCATGTAGGCGGTAACTATCTTCTAATCCACGAAACTACTCGTACTTTGCTGGTTGTCCCCGCAACAGGAGTGTTCAGCATCTTGCTTGCAAATCTCATCGTGTATCAAATCTCAGCGTCTGTACCTTCTTAGGAAACTGAGAAGTTTTGATGTAAGTTCCAGGGTTTTAGAATCCGTTTATAGAAGCCTGATCGAAGCATACTGACTTTTAACATCACTGCTTGGTATGGCAATCTCAGTATGAAAAACAGGGGCAGACTGTCACGTATCGTCAGAACAGCTGAGAAGATCATTGGCCTAGGACAGTACCCAGTAGATGATCTGTACCATAGAGCTGTCCGAAGGATAGCTGCTAGCATTGTCAATGATCCTCGTCACCCACTATCTGATCAGTTTCAAATGCTACCATCAGGCACACGTTTCAACATGCCACTTGCCAAAAGGAATGTTTTTAAGAAGTCTTTTATTCCAACTGCTGTCTCGATTTTGAACTCTCGTTTATAACGCCGCGATAAGTATGATCTACTTAACATTACCTCCCATCTTGTGACAGATTGCTTGTGATAGATTGCTGCAATGATAATTTTTCATGATATGTTCTTCAGCGTTTGTTAATGTCTTATATTGTTGTTTCATGACGAGCCGAAAGGCAAATTTCTGTCGTGCCTTGACTCGAACAGATAATAAAGTTGTATTGTATTGTATTGTACTGTGACCACCCAGCGACTTCCTTCGGCAAAAGGAAATATAACAAAGCATCCTGCAAAATTAGACTTTTTTTCATAATTAATTCACTGGCTGTGAACACAGACTGTGCTTATGAAATCATTTAAGTACAGCTTCAAAGATACCAACCGTCAACAGAACATGTTACACAAAGTGGTTTCAGCAAGAGAATAGATCCTCATGAGCCCCCGCGACTGCGGGGGCTCATGAAGATCTATACCTCTTGCAATTGGATGGCGTTCAAATTTTCTCGGCAGTGACCTTGTTAAGACGAGCAAACCACCCTCACGAATCTATATGCCGACAGGATGACTACGGTAACATCTCCAGAGAGAAACTGTCAGGACGTGAACGTCATCTCATCTGTATGGTAAACGGAGTTGTAAATTTGGTCAGAGAATAAAACTAAAAGGTCTAATCGTTTGCGTTTCTTTATTGTGCAAGTAAAACTGTTCTTTTAATTTTTTTTATTATTATTATTTTTTTTAGGGGTGTCTGACTTGTCTCCTGATAAATATGTTTAGGTGTATATTTATCGAGGTAAGGAGATTCATGCGTTCCTGCAAACCAGCAGCGATGTTTACGTGAAGGCTGTGGAATACATCCATGAAATATCCATCCAATCCAGCGTGCGTAAACAGTTTCTGAAACATCACATGATGCATGTCCAACCTGTCTGAATCTCACGGCCACTTCCTTTCATCTGCAAAAGCATAGAGCCAAATGAATCCATACAGAGCAGGGTTGATTTGACGTGATGCTTCTAACCTGCAGAAATCGAGCCCATCTACATCTTCAAGCTGAGGCTTTCTGCTGGGTTTGAAACCGTTATATCAGCGTCTGTCCCTGCAACGACGAACCGTGTGTCAGACAAACAGACAGATCGAAAGTCTGCACAAAGTTGGTCACGATAGTCTCACCGAAACGCATGCGTTTCAGTACAATAGAGCGCACATTTGTCGAGCGTAAACAAAACGATAGTTGATCCATCACCTGAAGTTGGGACTTCAAATGGAATGTGTGTTGGGCAAAATCACAGCCCAGCACACGTTAATATTTGAATATGGAAATACGTGTAATCAATGAAAACATTTATGCTTGTATGTCTCATAACAGAGCATGACTCGATCGAATATTATATAGCACAGGTGCGTGACGAAATGTGATATGTGATATGACGTCATTATAAAGCAATTCATCATTACTTACTGCCCGCTACCATTTTGCAGAATTGAATAGAGTATTTCAGAACTTGGGGAATACAGCACATGATTCTGATGATGATGAATTGAGTTTCTCATATTACCGTCGTATGCAGAAAACCTCAGTAATGGCCACCTAGGCCATGACCAACAAGGATATAGATGGAGCAGCAAGAAATGTGGATTTGTGATGCCTGGCTCATGAGAATCTATGTCTTTTGCAAGAGGGTGGCTTTTTGCGTCATGAAAAATCAACATTTCAGCCTGCCTGCTTGTTTATTTGGATTTTTTGTTTATTTGTTTGTTGGTTTTTGTTTTTTTCCCCCGCACCATATAAGGTCCTTACTTCGCTCATGCAACGCGACAGGCAATAAAACGGGCTTGCTCTACATTATATTATATTGAGCAACATTTTGCTTGATATAGTGCCGATAACAGGCAGATGTGATTACGAGACCCGAATCAAAATGTCCGAGTCGTAAGACGAGGACATTTTGACTCGAGTCAAGTAATCACATCTGTCTGTTTATCCGCACTATATCAAACAAAACTGTTGCTCAATATAATTTATGTATCAAGTCCAAAACAAAACTGTGCCTCGCGTCATTCATTTTGCGGCTGATTGCGGTGAACAGAAAAAAAAAAAAAAAAAAAAAAAAAAAAAAAAAACAAGAATGGCAGACGACTGCATATTGCTGTCAAGACTCAGCAAGTAGATTTCGTCTGACTATGAAGACAGTGCACTGTATAACCGTGAGTGTTACCGTAAATTCTACTTGTAACTAGATTCCCGCTGTGAGATGGCCTTAGTCGCCTGCTCGGCGTTAAACCCTAATAAATAACTGTAACTAGATCACGCGTAATTAATAATAATAATAAAGGTAATTTGTATGGCACCTAATCACCAAGGTGCTCTGGGCGCTTTACAATCACAGTAATGAAGCACAAAGCAAAATACAAAAACAAGCACATACAACAACAAAAATACATTGATTTACAAGGAGCAGAAAACTCTCTCTCTCTCTCTCTCTCTCTCTCTCTCTCTCTCTCTCTCTCTCTCTCTCTCTCTCTCTCTCTCTCTCTCTCTCTCTCTCTCTCTCTCTCTCTCTCTCTCTCTCTCTCTCTCTCTCTTTATGTTATCAAAACTGAAATATTATACTGATTCAGATATCCGTAAACTATTTTATAACGCTCACATACGTTCTTATATCGATTACGCGTCAACGGTATGGGATGGATGTAGTGAGGTCCATTTAAAGAGACTCAATTCCCTACACAGACGAGCGGCCAAAATAATCTGTCCTGATCCACACCTAAGCACTGAAGAAAAGCTCTCAAAAGCAGGTCTCCTGCCTCTTCAAGGTCATTTTAAATATAACAAAGCAATCTTTATGTTCAAAGTGTGGAAACGCAAAACACCTGAGTACATCTCCACTTTGTTGCGTAAGTCTGAGTCCAAGCTTGGAAACATCAGAAAGCTTTTCATAGTCCCTAAACCAAGGATCGATCTATATAAAACTAGTTATCCTTCTCAGGGGCACTTATCTGGAATGCACTTCCCGACCATGTAAAATCCACCTCCTCGCTAGCGTGTTTTAAAAAGTGTCTCTGCAAATATTTTGTGGATCACTCGTAGGGATGCCTTAACTACTTGTATTATATGTTTCTTTTTATGCTGGGTCCAATTTATTCCCAATTAAGTCTGTTATCCTTTTCATTTATCATTTGGACTACTTAGCTCTGTCTATGTGTAAAAAGGTCGGGTGGGGTGGGGGGTGTCTGTGAGTCTATGAGTATGTCTGTCTATGTGAACAGTGTTGTCATCTGTTTGTAAGAATTATGTTTACTTATATGTATGTATATTTGTAGTTAGTCTTGTAGTTGTTAGCAACGGCAGGTTTGTAAAATGGCTGTGTCGATGACGATGTCAATGCCTAAACCGTTGTAAAATAAAGTTTCATTGATTCATTGATTCTCTCTCTCTCTCTCTCTCTCTCTCTCTCTCTCTCTCTCTCTCTCTCTCTCTCTCTCTCTCTCTCTCTCTCTCTCTCTCTCTCTCTCTCTCTCTCTCTCTCTCTCTCTCCGACCTCTCTCTCTCTCTCTCTCTCTCTCTCTCTCTCTCTCTCTCTCTCTCTCTCTCTCTCTCTCTCTCTCTCTCTCTCTCTATACGGATGATAGACACCTGGTTATCTTCCATAAACGACTCAAAACTTACAGGAGTCCTGTTTCTAGATTGTCGTAAAGCCTTTGATCTAGTAAACCACGAAATATTGATCAAGAAAGTATCCATGTACACCAACAACTCGGCGTCGTTTCTCAAATCCTACCTCGAAGGTAGAAAACAAAAGGTATTACTAAATGGCTCATACTCGAATCAAGGTTTAGTGAAGCATGGCGTACCACAGGGCTCTATTCTTGGTCCCCTTCTATTCTGCTTGTTCATAAATGATCTTCCTCTTGCGACAAAAAATGAAAGCGTTACATGTGATATGTTTGCAGATGATGCTGCTGTACACACGCCAGATAAGGATATATCAAACATCAATTCACGACTGCAAAACACACTGCAAGATATTGATGAATGGTGCAGTCATAATATTATGATTTTAAACCCGGTAAAAACGGAGAGCATGGTAATTAGCACCCGCCAAAAACACCAGCTTGGCTCTCTCTCACTCAGTCTGTCCCTCCAAGGCAAAACCATCAGCCAAGTTACTAACCATCGCCTGCTAGGAGTCACGGTGGACAACCAGCTTAGGTGGCAGCTACACACCAGTAACGTTTGTAAAATTGTCTCCAGAAATCTGTACATCTTAGCAAAACTTAAACACATTACTGATATGGAGACACGTCAACTGTTCTTCAATGCCCATATTAGATCGCATATAGACTATGCTTCTACTGTGTGGGATGGTTCGAGAGATGTCAATTTGAAAAGATTGAACTCTCTACATCGGAGAGCTGCCAAACTAATATTCCCTGATCCCAGTTTAACTACTGACCAAAAATTGGCAGCCTTAAAAATTCTGCCCCTGAAAGATCATCTAATTTACAATAAGGGAATGGTTATGTTCAAAGCATTAAACGATAAGCTACCCCGATATATCACATCGCTATTTACCGTCCAGTCATCAACATACTCCAGATCAAGAAAATCCCTTATTGTGCCGCGACCTAGAATTGATCTCTATAAAACGAGTTTGACGTTCTCTGGCTCTAGTATTTGGAATGCCTTGCCTAGAAACGTCACGACATCAGCTACTTTCTCCTCGTTTAAAGTCAGTCTCATCAAGTACTTATTTTTGTCAGCAGCATCCCCGTGACTGTGCACATATTGAAAAATACTATTTCTCATTAGATCATTAATTGCGTGTACCACAGGTTTCGACTGATGACTCATATTTATTCGGTACAGCTTGTATGTAGCTTAAGCCGCGTAAGCGTGTGTGTGCACGTGCGTTGTGCGTGTGTGCGTGTGCGCTCGTGTATATTAGAGATAGAGAGTGGCGTGCTCAAATGTGCATGCGTTATGTATGCGTATTAGGTTGTGTGTATTCTTATTATATTATTTTAATTAAACCTCACAACATGTCATTATGCCCGACCAGTAAAGTTGGTAATTCCTATGTCACTTCCTCCCAACATTATTATTATTATTATTATTATTATTTTCATTCTTGGCTTGTGCTGTGTCATGTAATTTATTTTTTCCCCTTCTTAGTAGTAGAAAACAATTAGTACGATAATAAGTCTGTAATCAGTAGATTAGCAACGGCAAGTTTGAAAAATGGTTGTTACTACCAAAACTTTTACCGTTGTCAAATAAAGGATCATTGTCATTGTCATTGTCATTGTCTCTCTCTCTCTCTCTCTCTCTCTCTCTCTCTCTCTCTCTCTCTCTCTCTCTCTCTCTCTCTCTCTCTTCTCTCTCTCTCTCTCTCTCTCTCTCTCTCTCTCTCTCTCTCTCTCTCTCTCTCTCTCTCTCTCTGTGTGTGTGTGTGCGTGTGTGTGTGTGTGTGTGTGTGTGTGTGTGTGTGTGTGTGTGTGTGTGTGTGTGCGTGCATGCTGTGTGTGTGTGTGTGTGAGAGAGAAAGTGAGAGAGAGAGAGAGAGAGAGAGAGAGAGAGAGAGCACCTATATATATTTGCCTTTGCTGTATGAATTCTAATGTACTTAATGATTTTCTGTGTAATGCATTACTTTGCATTTTTACTCATTTTCTATTTTTTGGCGTACGCGTTATACGCGTATGTATGTCTGGAGTGCGTGTCCGAGAGCGTGTGTGTGTATGTGTGCGTGTGTGTCTAAGTGCGTGCGTGTGTAAGTTTGTGATTGTGTGTGTGTCAGTGTGCGTGCGTGCGTGCATGCGTAATTGCGGTGTGCATGTGTGTATGTATGTGTGTGTGTGTGTGTGTGTGCGTGCGTGCGTGCATGCATGAGGTATGGTGTGCATGCGTGCGTACCGGAGTGCGTGTGTGTGTGTGTGTGTGTGTGTGTGTGTGAGCGTGCGTGTGCGTGCGTATGTGCGGGCGTGCATGCGTGAGCGAGTGCATGCATGCGTCAGCGTGTGGTATGTGTATATTTACATGTCTATGTCATTTATGTAGTAGATGTAGCAACGGCAAGTTTGAAAACTGGTCCTGTTACCAATAACTTCTACCGTTGGAAAATAAAGGTTCATTGTTCATTGTTCATTGTTCTCTCTCTCTCAATCTCTCGCTCTCTCTCTCTCTCTCTCTCTCTCTCTCTCTCTCTCTCTCTCTCTCTCTCTCTCACACACACACACACACACACACACACACACACACACACACACACACACACACACACACACACACACACACACACATGATGAGCCGGCAGACAAAATAGTCTTTACGTATATGCAACAGAGAAAAGGTGAGTTTACAGTTTGGATTTGAAAATGGAAAGAGATGATGAGTGACGCACATCAGCTGGGAGAGCGTTCTGTGTAATGGGACCAAAATACGAAAATGCACGATGACCTTGAGTGACCTTTTTACGTCTAGGGATACGGAAAACACGAGCGTCTGAAGCAGAGCGTAGTGAGCGGGACGGTGTATACAGCTGGACAAGATCAGATAAGTAAGGAGGGGCAGAACCAGAGATGATGTTGAAACAAATAACACAGAATTTATACTGAATTCTGTATGAAACTCGCAGCCATTGCAAGTCAGCTAGTAGAGGCATAATGTGTTCACGTTTCGGTACACGAAAAATCAGACGTGCAGCACAGTTCATGACTCCCTGGATTTGGTCAAGAAGAGTTTACTGAACACCGGACAAAAGAGAATTGCAATAGTCTATTCGGGACAGCATAAGGGAGGTAACAAGTGTTTTGGTAACTTGAACAGTCAGCAGATGTCGAACAGTGCTGATCCTTCTGAGTTCAATGAAGGCAAGCTGGCAAACTTTCTTCACTTGTTCCTTCATTGTCAGCCTGTTGTCAAAAATGACACCCAAGTTACGGGCCGAGCTAGAAAAGGAGATGGCGCTCTCGCCCACCATCATTGACTCAGGAAGATCAGCACTGCACGTAGTCTTAAAGACTTGGTGTTTTTTGGGTAATTGCGGAAAATGTCAGCATGTTTGTTTATTTAGTTCTTTTCTCAGGTTGTCGATATCGCCAGCTGACATCTCGTCAATTTCACTTGTCAGTCCAGCGACTGGCACGTTTCCTGGCGTCTTTTCTCCGTTCGTGTGTGTGTATAATATATAAATTTCAAGCGTTCATACACACTAAGAAGTATTTCATTACTACTACACGTAAGGAGCTTGTTACTGTTGCAGTGTGAGCATATTTCGCATTTCCGTTCTGAAAATGCAAGTTCATCATTGCTCGAGTCTTATTTGCGCGAAAAGGATTTTGGGAAGGAAAGTATATCAAACAAATTTATGAATATTAATTTGCTTGTTATACAATATATCAATACATGTGTTAAAGAAGGGAAAACTTTATGGAGTGGGTACATATCTTAATAGCGTGTCTCTTGAAATGGTAAATCAAGTGGCGCAGTTACAGTGCGCATGAATTGATCAATGTCAGGTCTTATATATTATGCAATCACTGTTCCTGTCCCCCATAACTCGCCCGTCCATGATTACTCCGATGCCGTGGACGTTATCCCGGAACTAACCACCACCACCACCACCACCACCACCACCGTGCACCAAATAAGGCTGACGTCGGAGCAAGGACCTTTTGTTAACTCATTCAGCCCGACGGCCGTATTTCCCAAATATTGGAGGCGTCATCTAATCACTATGCACCAGTTGCAGGAGATGGATCGACCATGATGATTCAAGGGTAGTACCAGCTTAGCTTGGCGCCGACAGGCGCCAAGCTAATCTGGCACTACCCTTGAATTATCATGGTCGACCCATCTCCTGCTGTAGTGCGTCAGGACTGAATGGGTTTACCTGTTTGTTAAACTATAAAAATACACTATGACAGTTCAATTACGCACATCCTACAACCAACATCGACGAACCATCTCCTGCTACTGGCTCTTGAAGATTTGATGTGTTTTTTTTAAGTTTAACCACATCACTATCTGTGATCGCAGTCTGTCTTTCTGAAATCTGTGTCCATTCAGTATGCAAAAGAGCTCGAGCCACCCAAGGAAACATGGATACTAAAGTGGTGTCAGCAAGAGACATTGATCCTCATGATCCCCCGCAACTGCGTGGGCTCATGAGGATCAATGTCTCAGCGCAGTTGGATAGTGCTCACTTCTGATCGGCATTCAAAAGTTTAATGGAAATAATCGACTTTGTCCAAGTCAACAGCAAACTATGCACCGAGTGTACCGAGATCCTGGTTCAACTGAATTCAACTTTTACACCCGCCTTCCATTCACGTTCACTCACGGAGGGAAACAGAAAATCACAAAAGGAACAGCTGCAGCCAGGCTCAGCCAGCAAGAGGCATAGATTCTCATGAGCCCCTGCGGATGCAGGGGCTCATGAGAATCTATGCCTCTTGCACGTGGAAGTCTGTGAGAGTCTACAAACAGTTACACAGTAAAAAAAAAAAAAAATAGATTCCAAAAAATCTTTCTTTGCCACGCGAGAGGCCCAAACGGCACGGACAATCTATTCTGACTCCCTGAAGAAGAACGAGGAATGGGTTTGGTAATTGAAAAGTTTTCCTCGGCTACAGAAGAAAAACATTAAAGCACTTTTCACAAAAACCGTTCCAAGATCTCCTGTTGACGAAACTTTTGTCTGGAACATCAGCCGAGACAATCACTTTGTAACGCGTTATTTGTCCCCAAGATTGTGGTTGCGGTTTAAGAGAGGGGAAGGGTGGCGGGTAGAAAAGCGGGCATGAGGAGTTGCCGCGGTCACGGAGTAAAGATATGTATATTTTTAACCCTTTGGTTATCGGTAGCGAATTTGGTCGAGATGATTCCGGCGGGAATCACCTCAACCACAATCGCTACCGATAGCCAAAGGGTTAAAATAAAAGCCATCTGCTTCAGGGCGCGAACTTCGATTTCTAAAATTTGCCGATTCAGCGGGTTCTCAATGTTGTCTTGCCTCAACTAAGACCTCTCTACCCTTCCTTTTATTATATGTGAGTAGGCGCACATAACAGAGGTTTTCTAAAGCCCCTTTAGCGCATCGGAGAACTCTCCAATGCAGAAAGGAGCAGAAGAACATAAAAGTCTTTCGTTCTACCACGTTCAGATTTCATAAGTTAAGTCGGCCATTTTGTCTAACATTATTGAAAGACATAGTAAAAACACTGATAAAGAGTAAAGTGTGCGTACTATTAACCCTTTATTAACTCATTCTACCCCATGACCGAAATCCCCAAATTTTGCCGTTGTCCTCTGAAGACTGCAGTGCAGTGCAGGTCACAGATCGGCCATGATAGTTCAAGGGTGATGCCAGAATAGCTTGGCGCCCATAGGCGCCAAGCTATTCTGGCATCACCCTTGAACTATCATGGTCGATCCATATCTTGCTGTGGTGTGTCTGGGGTAGAATGAGGTAAGCAGAAAGTAATACAATTACCATTTCCAGTTTTTCTTATACATAAGAAACACGCCGTACTGTAGTATGATCACTATAAGAATATCGTAATTTGTCTCGAATTTCATCACCCAGGGTCTTGCCAATGCCTGTTCTTAATCTTCATTGTCTTGAGCTATCAAGGTCGATTTATCTTCAGCAGCAGACTATCGATTACACGTCGGCCGTAGTCGGCCCGCGCCGTACGCGGGCCAACCGCAGCCGACAAGGGGCCGATGTACTTTGCTGACTGGGACCGAGAATAACAGATCTATCATCTGTTTGTCTGCGTCTTTTCAGCCGCCGGTTCCATGTGTTCATTGCTTGTGCATTGTCTGGGACATTCTTCATCCTGCAATTTCATAGGAGTGCCTCAGCAAGCCACTAAGCGAACTGATTCCGAGATTTAACACCGTCCATCTGCAAGAGACTTAGATCCTCATGGGCTCCCCGCTGTCGCGGGGAGGGGTGGGGGGGGGGAACCCATGAGGTTCAAAGCCTCTTGCTCTATCGTGTTTGCATGTGAGTTCTTCAGTTCCGGGAAGGCAGGGGTGGTCACTAACTTCTTTTTTTTTCAGTCTGGGATGGTTCGGGAGCATCTATCTTTCTCTGGACGATGGAAGAATGATCAAGTCATCAAATCTGTTGCATGAGAGTGCGAAACCGCTACGCAAGTTATTGTCCGACTTGCTCTTTGTGCAAGGTTATCACATTGTATTTGTACACAAAGGACCCAAATCCACACATTTTGAAGTTGCCCTTTGAAGGATTGTATTATTATTCCAGAGACAGATCGACCATGATAGTTCAAGGGTGGTGCCAGAATAGCTTGGCGCCCATAGGCGCCAAGCTATTCTGGCACCATACTTGAACGATCATGCTCGATCCATGTCTTGATGTGATGTGTCAGGGCATAGCGGCTCAACTTGCCTAGTGCTCGCAAAGGGCTACGCCGTCTCGTGCAACTCATTCCTGAAACGATGGGGAAAAAATCAAAACAGGAGTCGTAGAAAAATTGACTTTGTGTCTTCCACTGGGTTGGATGTTTTTCAGGAGGAGCATCACAAGATCACACGACGATCCCCAGTATATTTGTGTGGATGCAATCAAAAACTTTGTTTTCACGGAGGCTATTAATACGTCCTTAAAATCAGTGGTCAACGGTATGGAATCCCCGGCTGATGTACTATGCTTTGCACTTGTTATGGCTTAAATATTACACGAAATGATCACCCTGACAGCTACACACGATACCGCTCGACGAAAAAAAGACGCGTAGTTACCCGTCTTTTCTGCCGAGCGGTATCGTGCGTAGCAGCCAAGAGGTGGAAAATAAAAATATTCTACACCTAGGAAAAATACCCGACATTTTTTACACAACACCAGTAGATTAAAAACTGAAGAAAAAAAAATGTCAGACTTCAATGTCAGTCAAAAGATTTCGCTGGACCAGGATCACACGAATTCAGAACCCCAGACTTCATCCCTTCAATTATTCAAAGATTAGATTCGGTCGCAACAGCTCAGAAAAGAAATTAATTAGTGCTCAAACGACCTGGTGCCTCACACGATGTAGCTAAAAATTTAAACAGAGTCTTTTTTTAATACAGCTCTTACTTACAGCTCTTACTTTACGGCGTCTTACCTGGCACAGACCTCTAAAAAGAGTAAATCCTGCTTTGTTTTGTTTGTTTTTTAAAGAAAGGTCACTCTTTTGGCGACGGAGTAATCGCCCTTTTCAAACAGAAAATGCAGGATACGACACGTCATGGCGTCCCTATGTCGAACAAGTTCACATCAGTTATTCCAAAGTCTCAGACAAATTAACTGCCAATTCTGACACCACATTGTGGCGAGTTTCACATCGAACATGACAGGTCAAGAGTGATGCCATGGTCAATTTTCCACTTCAAATTATATGTATAGTCTTAAAAGGACAGCCTCCAGATTTTGGGATTTCAACCTTGAAGTTCAATGGGTTAATCGCGAGTTTTGTTTATGTTTCAGTCGAGAACTATTGTCAGTACAACTGTATCTCTTCCCTAACGACAATGTCTTTGTTTTCTGTGGAAACCGACAACAAACATAATTCAGACACTCAGAATGTTGGAGGGGCACGGCACAGGCATGGTCCAGAAGGGCTTTAGCTAAACCGAGGGGCACTTCACACGTTCAAGAGGGCACACGCACAATAAAACTTTGAGGAAACACTCCCCGACGTCGTACTTATTTCCATGTTTAATAATTTCCGCTGTTTTGTTAAGTCCCTTCTATTTATAGAACGAATTTAATAGAATGTGCATTAAGTCAAAGGCGGGCAGGCTAAACCTCAAACAATTGAAGTAACAAGATAAAAATTACGTCATGTCTAGTTACGCTAAGCTCGCTGCTGAACGTACATTTGGCGCGAAGCGCTGTATGTGCGTATGTATGTATGTATGTATGTATGTATGTATGTATGTATGTATGTATGTATGTATGTATGTATGTATGTATGTATGTATGTATGTATGTATGTATGTATGTATGTATGTATGTATGTATGTATGTATGTATGTATGTATATGCGTATGTATGTATGCATGTGCGTATGTATGAGGGTGTAGGGGGCTCTGGATAGAGGTAGTACCTTTGCTGTTCGGCAGCTGCGTCCTACACTATGATAAGACGGACGGGCATCACTGGTACTCATCCATCTCCTTAATCTCTCAAGTGCTGGCTCCAAGCGCCACACCCTGGCAAACCACCTCAGCTGGTGGGCTAAGCCACGTGAGGGGGTGGTGTTCACACTGCACCACTAGCCGGATGAGCTGTTTTTGACAGCCAACGGTTAAAGGACGGAAGAGATCAGGCTTAATCCAACGGCCAAATGTGGGGGAGTAAACCCATCAAGTCAGGAGTGGAGCCCCGAAGGCAGACAGCTGACTGTATTCACGCACTGTTCTGGCAGCTCCTGCAGCCAAACTGGTGCCAAACGTATTGCTTTGCATTCCTTTGGACTACATCGGCGAGGCCGAGAGGGGGATCTTGACGACTGGGCATCCCAGGATCTCCATACACTTCGCCCAGGCTTGCGCCCTGGAGAGGTCACACGGACTGACCCAGCAAGAGCATACACTCCATTGTCTTCCGAGACAAAAGGATGCCAACATGTATGTATGTGTGTGCGTGTGTATGTAAACAAGAGAATCTCCGATATGTTTGTACATACAAGCTTGAAACTTGGCGAAATACTTTCTTAAGTGGGTGGCTAAGAGAGCCTCCGAGCATATTGTAATTGGATGTCTCATTGAAGACATAAACAACCGTTTATAGGAAGTAGGTTGACCCAGATTAGCGATCTGTAATTTTTGTCGTACTTACTTGAACTTTTTCATATAGCTAGTTTGGAGAAAGACATTGGATGAGTTCGTTAACCAGTTTTGTATCCTTTCAACTTCTTTAGTAAAACCTTGACTTTTATAGATAGTCAGGCAGTGGCACGTCACCACGCAGACATTGACATAATACTGTAAATATGACGTCATTTCTCTAGCGCGCTGCGCTCTCTCTTTCTCACAGACATGCACGCATCTCCAAGAGGCATAGATCCTCATGCGCCCGGAGAGCGCACGAGGATCTAAGTCTCTTTGT
Organism: Semisulcospira habei; assembly: GCA_036245525.1. Classification (NCBI taxonomy): domain Eukaryota; kingdom Metazoa; phylum Mollusca; class Gastropoda; family Semisulcospiridae; genus Semisulcospira; species Semisulcospira habei. The sequence continues at coordinate 281,489,032 of BTPG01000002.1, read as the reverse complement.
GATGTTTGGAGTGCGCGCGCATGCACACACTAACACGCACACACACACGCACACACACACACACACACACACACACACACACACACACACACACACACACACACACACATCGTCACGCTTTAAGAAGAGCATTCAGGTGACCCGATATAGCTAGTTTGGAGAAAGACATTGGATGAGTTCATTAGAAAGCTTTGTACCCTTTCAACTTCTTCAGTAAAAAATTAATTCTTTTCAAATAATAAAAAAAAAGTAAAAAATCTTGACATCTGGAGAATGTCAGACTGGCGGTGACGTAAAAGAGGCAAATCCGTCACCACGCAGACATATTCTAAATATGACGTAATTTTCTCTCTCCGGCCTGCTCGTTCTTTCTCTTACGTATGCGTGCATCTCCAAAAGGCATAGATCCTCATGTGGCCAGAGGGCGCATGAACATCTATGCCTCTTGAGGGTGTTTGGAGCGCGGGCATGCACGCACGCTCACACATACACACACATCGACGCGCTTTCAGAAGAGCATGCAGGTGTACTTAATATAGCACGTACCTAGGTAAAGTCAACCTGCTTTCACACAAATTATAGCAAGACTAAAATTATACCGCAAAATTCTAGTTTTGTCACCATTTTCTCAAGTAAACTCATTTCACTTTATATATAAAATTACATAAAAACGAAAAAAATACGTCATGACAATTGACGTTTGATAAACCAATGACGCGAATGCACGCGCGAGCCCCTTATAGAGTTCACTATGGCGCATTGGCACATCTGCGAGCCTTTTTTCAAAAGGAGATATTACAACATCAGAATCAAGTCAAAGACAAAAGATAGGAACCCTTTACAGCGAAGACAGCTCTCATATATAAGGGACATTGTGGGTTATGGCTCATCTCATCTTGTTTAATATTTGTGTATCTTAACAAAGTGAGCATCAGAGGTTGTACAAGCATTGCAATAAAACACATATTGCAGGATGAAACGGCCAGCACCCACTCAGTGTCACGCAATGTATGTTAATATACCGAGGCGCAAAAGGAACGTGACTTTTGGGAATCGTCCGAAGATTCCCAACAATGTCGCATTTTTTTTTTTTTTTTTTTTTTGCTCCTCAGTATAGTTACATGACGCGTTTCAAGGTTGTATAGGTATACAAGAACGTCGACTATTGTTTGAAGGTGGGTTCTGACCTCAAAAAGAAAAGCCAACTTTACAAACGATCTGTGTGTTGTATTGAATGGATGGGAGGATAAATTATCCTTTGTGAGCATTGCACTGCATTGTTCTGTGTATGCTCTAACCGGTTGACCATGAAGTGTCAGAGGAGTTCATTATGTCACTGACAAACAAGCAAATAGTTCTGACAAACAAATAGACCGGGCGCCTAACGGGGCGGAGTCAGGGCGCAATAGGGGCGGGAATCCAAAGGCAAAAGGGCGGCCAGCGGGGTGGGGAAAAGGGGAGGTAAATAGGAAAAGACGCAAAAGGCGGGGCACCAGCGTTTTCCGCCCTCCTGAAACGTGCTAGCTAGGGGGGCCCATGTTTAACTCATTCGAGACGTGCCGCCTCCGGATACGTGGCTTATGCCGCGTATCCGGAGGCGGCACGTCTCGAATGAGTTAAACATGGGTACAAACTGTGGTCAGCAAGTGGCATATTATATCCTCAGGGGCCCCCGCATATGCGAAGGTTCGAGAGGATATAAAATAAATAATAATAATTACGGTATTTATAATGCGCTTATCTTATAATAATTATAACTCTAAGCGCGCACTCACAACTCACGCACGCATGCGCACGCTTTAGACAACGACTCACGTACCACAAATAGTGAAATACATTACGACAGTCGACTTGGGGTGGGGAGTGTGGTGGTATAGTGCTAGAACTGTTGAAAGAGGTGAGTTTTGAGGGCGACCTGTAAGGAGGAGAGAGAGTGTTTCTGACGGAGAGAGAGTGGGAGAGTATTCCAGGTGGATGGACCGTATACTGAGAAGGAGCGGAGGCCGAAAGTGCTGAGTTTGGTGCGGGGGATGTGGAGGCGGAGAGGGTCGGAGGCGGAGCGGAGGGAGCGGGGAGGAGTGTAGGGGTGAAGTAAGTTTGAGAGATAGGCAGGAGCGCAGTTGTTCAGGGATTTGTAGCAGAGAGACAGAATCTTGTATTGGATGCGTTGGGGGATGGGAAGCCAGTGAAGGAGTTTGAGCAGGGGAGAGATGTGTATGCACGACCTCGTGCAGTTTGGGTGTTGTTTCGCTGTGCTCCGACAGCCAAGGGGCTTGAAAGGGCATCTGCATCGCTCCCCCTCGTGTCCAAGCGTTTGCATTAAAGCGGGAAACGGACCCCGACACAAATTCCCTTTGACGTGTCCTAGCAATGATAAGCTGAAGATCTTAATTACCTGTCCATCTTGTGCCAAAGATTGCATAGAACAGCTTTCGCGTCTTGTGCGGCGGCGCGACCGTCTTATCCCAAGGGCAGTGCCGGATTAGCTTGGCGCCTGGATAGGCGCCAAGCTAATCTGGCATTGCCCTTGGGATAACATGCTAATCAGGTAGGCGCCACTGCCATCAGCCTACCATGTCCGAGCTATCTCTCGCTGTCTAACTAAAAGTTCGATACGTCTTCCTACAACCTAAAGGTCCTCAGGCCGTTGTTCGACAGTCGACCGGAGGAGCTTCAGCTCACTGGATTAATTATCCGTACGTCATGACCAGCGGAACCCTGGCCGTGGCGTGCTGGCTGAGCACGAGTAAGCATGTCGTTTTAAATTGTCGGCACGCAACGTTGCTGAGGTGCCTGCGCTGCTTGGGGTCTGATCACAGGGCACAGGGAGAGGGAACCTACATGAGTTTTAAGTCCCCTGACGTCGGCTCTTAACCCCTTCGCTGCCAGGGATCCAGAATTGAGTGTCTGAGATCACTGCTCGCTGGCCGACATTAACGCGAAGGACGCAGTGTAACCACCCCCCCCCCCCCCCCCCCCACCCCCCCACCCCAAAAAAAAAGGTTAAAAAGAAAAACAGGACTAACAAGAGACATAAATCCTCATGAGCCCCCGCGACTGCGGGGGCTCATGAGGGTTTATGTCTCTTGCAGGTGTGTAGTGTTCGCCTTGCTCGCAGTTAAGGAGTTTAAAGAGCTACTTTCACGAGTCTTAACTTGTGTGGGTTTCCTGACCATGTGGTCTAATAGTTATTGCTGGCATATGAAGAAAATAGGGCTGGGGCGCGGGTACATGTTTATCATGGGTTGTTGCCAAAGCTGTGATCAGAACGCGTGACATGAATAACGCAAACAAACCCGGTCTGCATATTCTCGTTCAATTGAAGTGACTGACCCTTACCCGTACGAGGCCTTTTTGTAACAACCCATAATATAATGATGTGTATTGCTCTGTGATTTGTGACCAAGCGGCTTTGAGACGTAAGTTCCAAATCCACAGACCAGCACACGTCATATGAACCTAACTTGAAAATCATGAAATTCTTTTATATGTTGTTGTGCGTTTTTTTCCCGGATGATTGTATAGGGCTCCCTTTCTGGGCACTTGCACCAGCTTTCAGCATTTTATGGGGCTCCCTCTCTGGACACTTGCACCAGCTTTCAGCATTTTATGGGGCTCCCTTTCTGGACACTTGCACCAGCTTTCAGCATATTAGGGGCGGTCCGTGGCGCAGTGATTAAGGCGCCTGCCTCCAATGCTAAAGTTGCGAGGTTTGATTACGGGTTCCGGCGTCGGACTTTTCTCCTCTAGTAATTCGGGCGGATCGTCGAAGGGTTCTTTCTCCAGGTACTCCGGCTCTTCCTCCCCCTCCACTTTGGTACCGGTTTCAGGCCTATTTATAAACTTTCAAATACAAGCGATCACACTTTCCGAAACCTCAGTAGCTGAGCTGACCCTTCGCACCACGTGAATGTCCTGTGTTTGTCTTGTACTGTGTTTGTCTTCAGTGTGTGTGTGTCACGTGAGCGTGCGTGTTGCGTTCAGTTCACGGCGTTTGAGCCGATTCGCAGAATTGGGAAAAGCGGCTATATTATAACCGGTATTATTATTATTATATTATATTATGGGGCTCCTTTCTTGACACTTGCACCAGCTTTGAGCATTTTATGGGGCTCCCTTTCTGGACACTTGCACAAGCTTTCAGCATTTTATGGGGCTCCATTTCTGGACACTTGCACCAGCTTTCAGCATTTTATGGGGCTCTCTTTTTGGACACTTGCACCAGCTTTCGATTTTATGGGGCTCCCTTTCTGGACACTTGCACCAGCTTTCAGAATTTTATGTGGCTCCCTTTCTGGACACTTGCACCAGCTTTCAGCATTTATGTGGCTCCCTTTCTGGACACGTGCACCAGCTTTCAGCATTTTATGGGGCTCCCTTTCTGGACATGTGCACCAGTTTTTAGCATTTTATGGGGCTCCCTTTCTGGACACTTGCATCAGCTTTCAGCATTTTATGGGTCTCTCTTTCTGGACACGTGCACTAGCTTTCGGCCTTTTATGGGGCCCCTTTTCTGGACACTTGCATCAGCTTTCAGCATGGTTCGAGCCAAAAACATAACTAAAAGTATACTAAAAGGCGCTATGATCGTGACCACAGACATGCATAACTCATTCAGTCTGACGCACGTATTCCCAAATTTGAGAGGCGTCATCTAACGACTTTGCACCTGTTGCAGGAGAGGGATCGACCATGATAATTCAAGGGCAGTGCCAGATTAGCTTGGCGCCGACAGGTGCCAAGCTAGTCTGGCACTACCCTTGAATTATCATGGTCGAACCATCTCCTGCTGTAGTGCATCAGGGCTGAATGGGTTAAAGTTATGATGTACGTGAATAATGGAAGACAGAAGCAAGTTCGCCAAGTTTTTCACCAGTTAACTTTTCTTATAAGTGTGCGGGTCTCTGATTTTGGACCTTACGGCTGAAAGTCGCAAGTCCAAAAGAACAGACCAGCGCACTTACATCACCAGCCGGGAGAACGATTGATTTCTCAACGGCCACTCGTCCGTGACAGAAAATGCATGTCTGACCGTGCCCCACCCAAAAAAAGTGATCATAAACATCAAAGCGCTGTGCGTTCAGTCGCCCATACAGCTCCATTACCGCGACATTGATGAAACGAGAGAGGTCCCAGAACTGGAGGAGGTCTACATTGAACGTTAACCCCTGTGAAGTCAGTCAGCCACAATCCGTCCGTGTGCAAGAGGTGATTATTCTCTTGAGCCTCCTGCAATCGCAGAAATCTCTATCTCGCGCGCTTTGAAGAAGTTTTATGGGGGAACTGTTAACTCACTGGAGACGTGCCAGTTAACTCACTGGAGACGAGACGTATGCGGATACGCGGCGATTCGCCGCGTATCCGTATACGGCACGTCTCCAACGAGTTAACCCTTGCCCTGCCAAATGGACGCACAACGTGTCTCTGAAATCTGTGGAATTCAGCGGCAAAGAGACGCAGTTGTCCCAGGGGCATAGATGCAAACTGGCGCCAGCCGGCGGACAGATCATATTTTACGGCGCCCTTGATCACAACAGTGCAAGGTGGACATAAATAGGAATAGCTAACGACATATATCGTGTTTCTGAAATCTGCGTGAACGAGAAAACCGTCCAAGGAGCATGGAAACAAAACTGGCGTCAGCAAGAGACATAGATCTTCATGAGCCCCCGCTGTCGCGGGGCTCATGAGGATCTATGTCTCTTGCAGGATTTAATGATTGCTGAACTCAGTCGCATTGAACACATCTTCAAGTTCAGTCAAGGTATACGGCTGGTCAACCAATTATTTTCAAAATATCTATGAAAGAACACACCAGACTGAATTCCGCATCCTCTGACACATTCCCCTATCAAAAGTATTCTTCAAAATCCGTGAAAGTGCAGGTCAAACTCAGCATTACACGCGCCAAGAACTGAATATTGCAAAAACGTATAAAACGCGGTCAGGTCTGTAGCACGTAACCAAGTGCACAAAAGTCCTCGGGCCGAAGACAGCTGTGCACAACTGCGGCCGTCGTCGGCCAAAAAGTCTTTCGCTACTGTCGATACCCAATGATCAAAAAGTCCTACTGGCCTGCGCACAGCGGCCGCGGAAAATGCACGCAAAGTGGTGCTAGTAGACTGGGTGGTCTGAATAAGGCCTATTCCTCATTCACTTGGAAGGTTTATTTAACTGCCAATGGTGAGTGTCCGAAACCATCACGGACTGCAAGCCAGATCACCTCCGTGTCTACGTGACAAACACAGATATATATAAAGTCAACAAGAGGCATAGATCTTCATGAGTCCCCGCTCTCGCGTGGACTCATGAGGATCTATGCCTCTGTCAGTTGTGTGGCGTTCCCCGAATCGTGTCCTGGTAGTGAGTGGCCAGTCTAAGGGTCAGACTAGTGGCCTGAATGGTCACCAATCTGGCGGCTCACGGCTTCACCGTCTTGACCTCCCGCCTGAGGTCTGACATCTGCGACGTGGTCTTGACTGCGATTTGGAGTTCTACATATTCCCTGACTGGTGCCTTGCTTACCACTGACGTCACCAGCCTGGATGTACCATGGTCGATCCATCCTTCCGACAAGTGCCTGGCGCAAATATCCTGACTCTAAAACTGACAGGTTTAAAACGAGGTGGACAGCAGTTTACACATCTCTCACCCCTCGATGGACGCAATTTCATCGGGGAGACACAGCCATAAAATATTTATGCGAACTATATAGCTGTATGCTTATCCGAAATCGCATCCTACACTGCCGAGAAAAAGTGGATACGATACGACTGTAAGAGATATAGATCCTCATGAGCCCTCGCAGTTGGGGGCTCGTGAGGATCAATCCCTCTTGCTGACATCACTTTGTATCCATGTTCGTTAGACGTCTGGAGCTTTTGGGGGCGTTTCATTATGAAACATTTCAGATGCTCAGTCTGCGTCTACAGGCAGTTAAGACATTGACTGAGACATGGCGGGAGCGCCGATCGCGGTTGCAAACTTGGACAGAGGTACAGATTCTCATGAGCACCTGCGGCTGTGAATCTATGTCTCTTGCAAATGGGGGAGATGGATGACAGACGTGCTGTCGAATGGATTTGATGTATGAAAAGCACTTGTACATGTAAATGTATCTTCCCGTGTCGCATGCAGCTTTATGTCATGCTCTTAACTCGTTCACCCCGACGCACGTATTTCCCAAATTTTGGAGTCGTCGTCTAACGACTATGCGCCTGTTGCAGGAGATGGATCGACCATGATAATTCAAGGGCAGTGCCAGATTAGCTTGGCGCCGACATGGTCGATCCATCTCCTGATGTAGTGCGTCAGGGCTGAATGGGTTTAATTGCTCTTGACCTGAGGTGAGCCCTTCCTGCATGAACCATCGCGACAAAAACCGCTTCCGACAGTCAAAGGGTTAAGCCTCTCTGAACTTAAGGCCCCGCTACAGGAGCCCGGTTTTGAGGCCGATTCCCGATCAGTTTCGAATCGAGGGGTGATCGGGCCGGACTAAAAAAAACGTGTGCACTGCCACACGTTTCCCGACTTGTTTAGCCGACCGGTTTGAATCGAAGATCAAAGTCGTACCTGTTCTGCAAAATGGCTGCTAGTTTTGACAGTGAAGATGATGTGCTTGCATTATCAGCAGTTTCAAGTGCATCATATTCGGGAAGAGGCGTGCGAAACATCAGCGGCAACGAAGGTGGTACTGATCACAACAGGCGTGTTCCGCCATTTCGTGCAAACTACGACATGCTTTGCGAGACGCGCTCTGATTGGTTGATTCTTACAACCGGGGCCGATTCGGTTCGGAAAAATATAGCAGGTTCTAGACACCCGATTCCCAGCCGATTGGGACCGGATCGGATAATTGACGTCATCCGATCGCAATCGGATCGGAATCGGCTTCAAAATCGGGGCACAACCGGCACGTGTGGCGGGGCCTTAAACGGTAGAAAAGTCTCAACGCCCGCCCTCGAGCAGGTCGGTAGTTTAACCCTTTTAGCCCCACTGCCGCATTTCTTAAATTTAGGAGGTCTCATCTGACGACTATGTAGCAGCTGCAGGAAAAGGATCGACCGTGAAAATTCAAGGGTAGTGCCAGATGAGCTTGGCGCCTGTCAGGCGCCAAGCTCATCTGGCATTACCTTTGAATTAATGTATCATGGCCAATCTCCCTCCTGCTGTACGGCGTTGGGGCCAAATGGGTTAATGTGTCTAGAACTATTTGCAGATTTGTTATCGTCTTGAAATGTTGTTGTTGTTGTTGTTGTGTTTGTTTGTTTGTGTTGTTGTTGTTAGTTGTTTTTTTACCAATTAAACTGAGAAACAATACAACTCAAGTCTCTTATTTAATCTATTGACTGCTGAAATAAAAGTCAACACGATCCAACTTCAAAAGGCGTAGATCACTATGCAGGGGCTCATGAGGATCTACGTCTCTCGCTTTGACTCCATGTCTCTGACTGCTGGTGTTCTGTTAAGTTGAATTTACAATCTTTGTCCATTGGCAGCGAAGGATGGAGCAAAACGGCAAAACGGTTAACTGCGACAGTATCGAGTTAACTCATTTAGCCCCAACACCCTGCAGCAGGAGATGGGTTGATCATGATAATTCAAGGGTAGTGCCGTCGACGGCGCCAAGCTCATTTGGTACTACCCTAAATTGTCATGATCAATCCATCTCCTACAACTGCCTACACCTGTGTCTGCCCAGGGGGTTAATTACTTTCTTCGTTCCCAGGGTCACCCTGGTCAGCCCCACAGAATGGGTTATACCCCTCTATTCTGCGGCATGTGTTTCTGTCTACCCTTGGTCTATTCACCTGTATTTTTCCTGTATTAAACTCTCCCTACTGTCTGCGCTCTCTGTAACTCTTGATATTGGATGTGTGTTGCTAAATGGTCTTAGGTTTATTTAGCGTATTAGACCGGCTGGCGACATACATTCAATATACTGTTTAGTTGTTGTTTTTTTCACAAGCAGTGAAATCACGTCCTGAGAAAGTCTTGTTAATAATAAATAATAATACATAGTATTTATGTGGCGCATTTCTCATATTTATAATATAACTCAATGTGCAGGACATAGCGCGAACTGAACCAAACAAGCACGCTCACGTGAATCACGCGCATTCCCTCACACACTTACATAAACACAGAACATTCACGTGGTGCTAAGGGTAAGCTCAGGCGAGAAACTGAATGTTTGGGAAATGTAAATCGTTTTTTTATATTTTGGAAATTTGATTAAGTGGACTAAAATTAATACCAAATTCGTGGGGGAGGAAAGATCCGGAGTACCTGGAGAAAGAACCCCAGATGGTCCGCCCGAATTAATGGTGACACTTACAAGAGGAGGAAAGTCCGCAACACAAAATGGAGTTCTTATTAACGAAAGCTGCAGGTATCACATATAAGACGCCCGCAGACAGCGCAAAGGTCCTCGCAATTCATTGACACCGTCACTGCTGGCTTACGGCGCACAACACCATCCACCTGCAAGAGACATAGGCCCTCATGAGCCCCCGCAGTCGCGGGGGCTCATGAGGGTCCATGTCTCTTGCTAAGTCCTAGTTACATCCATGTTGTTCCTGAAGCGGATCGGTTATCTGGTGATCAAATCGCGAAGGTTTCCGAGAGCTAATTCACGGACACTAGCGTTGAAGGGGTTGATAGTGTCACCTTCTCAAACCCCTTTCGTGCTGCTCCGTCTGAGGGACATAGACAGATATAGGTAAAGAAAAGCTGCTAACAGGCATCGGTTCTATTGAGCCCCAGCGATCTGCGGTGGAGCTCGTGAGAAGCTATAATCATTGGCGGGTTTTCAGTATTGGTCGATTTTGCGTGCACCCCCAGTAGTAAAAGGTCTTCGGGCCAACTGCGGCCGAAGTGGGCCCGCGCACAGCTGTGCGCGGGCCCACTGCGACTGACGTCGGCCCGAGGACCTTTGCACGGCACTAGTTGGGACAGTGAGGCTGCTTATTATCACGCAACGCGCCGCATTTGCATGGACAATTCCCCCAATACACTCAGTCTTTAGCCATCGTGTCTCAAGAGAAAATGAAATCTATGCTTTAACCCATAAAGCTCTGATACTCTACGACAGAATGTGGATCGACCGTGACAGATCAAGGGTGGTGTCAGAATAGCTTGACGCCTGTAGGGGGCTCATAAGGATCTCTGCCTCTTGGTGAGATCAGTTTCTATCCACGTCTCTTGGACGGCCATAATTATATATATGTTGGTCGTTAAATGAGCCAAGATTTCAGAAAGAAACGTGTGTACACAGTGGCAGGGAAGGGGTCAACAGCCAAACGTATCCTAAGTTGTCTTTTCGCAAACTGCCTCAGGGACTAAGATGAAGTAATGACCCTCCTAATTCCTAAACGGCGCAATTAAAAAAACAAAAAACACGAGATCAAGCTACCATCACCGACGTATGCTCTCAAGCTTGGCAGCTTACGGCTGTCTGGGAATTATTAATGGCGCAGATCTGGTGCTAAGAGTAAGACATCGCAAGTGTGGCGAGAGTTAACTGTGTATTTATGCACGTACGTCACACGGATGCAAGAACCCCAGCAGCAAAACACCGTCGGCCCACGGCGGCCGCAGTGGACCCGCGCACGGCTGTGCGCGGGCCCACTGCGGCTGTCGTGGGACCGAGGACGGCCTTTGATTACTGGGAAGCGTAGACTCCCCTAATCAAAGCTGGTTGTGAGAGATGGATTAACCATGACAGCGAATGGATGTTGCTTTAATTGTTAGCTTCGCGTCTGGAAGATGGATATGAACAGACCATGATAGCGTAATGGTGGTGCCTTGTTAGCTTGGCGCTTGGACAGGCTTCACCCTATCTATCGCGATCTATAGCGCACACTTATTTATGAAAGTTAGATCAGTTGGCTGTGCCTGAGGCAATAAAAAGAAGGAAGAGGTGACCCACACGCGTCAGCAGGGAAGTCATTACTCCAGTATAATTGTTTTATTAGCAAAGGCCTCAGGAAAAAAAAAATCAATTACCGTTTGGGTTTTGTGCGGGTAAGTGTGTGTCGTTAATGTTGCATTGTCTCCAAAAAGGTTAGAAAAGTGCATATTTACATGCTGCGTGACTCTAGACAGTGAAATTTACAGTTATTGTAATAGACTAAAACACAAATTACGAACTTTTGTTTAGTTTAAAATAGTTACGTATGTCTGAAAATAATAATCGGGTCAAAATCGGACAATGTCTTGAAACTAAGTTAACATTTCAATTTTTGTGTAAAGGCAATTCGTTTCATTAGAAAAAGTTACACACCTGCCATTTATCATTTTTGTCGGAACTTTGCTTTAAACTTTTACCCTCTTTACTGACAAGATAAAACTGAACAGGATTAAACTGCAAGAGACATAGATCCTCATGAGCCCCGGGGGTTCATGAGGATCTATGCCTCTTGCTGACGCCACTTTGTATCCGTGATCTTTGGGCGGCTGGCCTTCTTTGTTGTTGAATATGCACAGATTTCAGAAACACGATCTGCGGCCATTGGCACGGCATTGTTCCCCATCAAGTCCTCAGTGCGCAGGAGGCGTAGATGCCAATGAGCCCACTCTTGCTGATTGAGATCGCACTCCTTTAAAACTTTAGATTGACGGGGTGATCGTGATGACGCGATTCTTTGGAATATTCATGATGTGAAGGTCTCCGGATGCCTCGCTTTCCATTAGTAACTTTCTCGCCGTGGTATGACGTTTTGGGTTTTTTTTTTTTCCCGTGTTGCCACGAATCCTGTTAATGTTCACAAATGGTAAGGCGTATTAACTTGTCAGCTTGAATTACTGAAAGAATGGGTATAATAACGGTTATGTTAGTGATTAACTATCCCACTGGCGTACATTTCACAACATTGGTGTAACATGCAGTGCTCACAAAAAGTAAAGGACGTCTTAATTTCAGCTTGAATTATAAAAATTACAAAACGCCTTACATCTGCAAACTGGTCACCTTTTTTTGGTCTGATTTTTGTTTACCCCTTTTTGGGACATTTGTGAGCATTATATGTCACTCTGGCCGAGGTTGGGTCGACGCGGAGGTTGGGACCTGACAAATCCCAAAAAGAGATGTCGCACTTTGGAACAATCGAGAAAAAAAAATTGCAAATGATGTGACGTCGAAAGAACAGTGTGGGTCGCGAGGACCCAAACAATGAGGTGAAACATGAACGTCCCAGGAAGACTATAGCTCTGGCTGGATAAGAAGAAGCGGAAATTCTGCGAAAATGCGCTGGGATTCGTGCAAAACATTTCCATTCAATGAAAACCCTATCAGTTTTGATATCTCTGAGCAGCAAGAGGCAAAACATTTCCATTCAATGAAAACCCTATCAGTTTTGATATCTCTGAGCAGCAAGAGGCAAAACATTTCCATTCAATGAAAACCCTATCAGTTTTGATATCTCTGAGCAGCAAGAGGCAAAACATTTCCATTCAATGAAAACCCTATCAGTTTTGATATCTCTGAGCAGCAAGAGGCAAAACATTTCCATTGAATGAAAACCCTATCAGTTTTGATATCTCTGAGCAGCAAGAGGCAAAACATTTCCATTCAATGAAAACCCTATCAGTTTTGATATCTCTCAGCAGCAAGAGGCAAAACATTTCCATTCAATGAAAACCCTATCAGTTTTGATATCTCTGAGCAGCAAGAGGCAAAACATTTCCATTCAATGAAAACCCTATCAGTTTTGATATCTCTGAGCAGCAAGAGGCAAAACATTTCCATTCAATGAAAACCCTATCAGTTTTGATATCTCTGAGCAGCAAGAGGCATAGAATGCCATAGGTCCGCGGTAGTGAAGGGATTCAACTATCGTTGTCGATCCATCTTGGCAACGTGTACTTTTTCGCAACTGAGAGGACGACACACGAATCGATACCGTCTGCTGGTGGTAACGACTTCCCAATGACATTAAGGGAAGGATCCTTCCAGTGTTAATGACCTTCCACGTAAAAAAAAAAAAAGTAACAGCGCAATACGACCTTTTGTCCTTTGCTGTTTGAGCATTGACTTAACCCCTTCACTGCCGAAACAAAAGGGAACACGTTTCAACTTCAAGAGACATAGATCATCATGAGCCCCCGCAGTTGCGGGGGCTCATGAGGATCTATGCCTCTTGCCGGCATCAGTTTGTACTCGCTTTTTCTTGGACGGCCGGGGATCTTTTCGCGTTCAATTAACGGAGATTTCTAAAACACATTCTGAGGTCAGTGGCAGCAAATATGGGATAGTACTGGACAGCACTTTTTCAACAGCAACAAAAGTTAGTAGGCCTATATTGTTTCCGACAACAAGCAAAAGTCGTACTTTAGTAATCACTTTATTCACCAATGTTGTATTTTTTTTTTTTTTTTTTTTTTTTTTACATTGTCATAATGTGGCTGAAACCGTACGAGCGCATGTGATCCCAACGAAAGAAAATTTCCTTTTATGTTAAGACATTTCCTTTTATTTGCCCTTCTACAGTGGTGAATGGTCCACGCTACAAATTCAACATAGACAGATACTTCACATGTCAAACTACCAACGTGATTTATGTCATCTCCTGTGTGAAATGCGGCCAACTCTATGTTGGAGAGACGGAAAGAACCATCAACGACCGTTTTAAAGAACATCTTCAGTCGGTCAAGTACCATTACAATAGACCGGTCGGGCGACATTTCAACCAGGCCGATCACTCCGTCTCGGACATTCGTGTTAAAGGCCTCTGGCTTATGCAAGCCAGTAATGTCTGGGCCAGGAAAGACCGAGAAAAATTTTTGATTAATAAACTGGGCACTGTGGCGCCACTCGGGATGAATATGAAAGATTAACTTTTTGGACCTTACCTGTGTCTTCTGCTAACTGTCATTTACCTTACCGAGTCGCTTCTGTATGACTACTCACTTACCAGATAGGTGCGGCTGGCGCTGATTGATATGTACTTTGTGCCTCCCATGGGGACTTTTTCAGCGCTGGCCCTACGTTAAGTTGGATCCCTTGCCCTTCCCTGTCGGGCGCCTGATCGCCGGTCCTTGGATTTATGCGCGGGTGTGGGGGGCGATCATGTGCATTCCCTTGGGGATGTATGTGGTCGTCTTGTTCGCATGCCTGTGCGTTCGTCCGTGGGCTGGAGGGTGCCTGTTGGGTGGGGCTGGTGGCTCTGTTTGTTTGCCTTCCCCCCCCCCCCCTCCCTTTTTTTTTTTTTTTTTTCTCTCTCTCTCTCTCTCTCTCTCTCTCTCTCTCTCTCTCTCTCTCTCTCTCTCTCTCTCTCTCTCTCTCTTTCTCTCTTCCCCCTTTCTCTCTCTCTTCCCTTTCCCCCTCCCCTTCCCCCGCCCCTTTTGTCTTTCTCTCCCCCCACACCCGGGTTTTTTTTTGGTTTTTTTTTTGTTTTTGTTTTTTTTGTTTTTTTTTGTTTTGTTTGGAGTTACCCTTAAAGATGGTTTCACAACTACCTACTCTCCTCTTATACCATTATTCTCTTACTGAATTTGATTATTTGCTTTGTTTCATCGATATTCCTTGTTGTGTACCATGCTAAATGCTGGGGTTTTTTTCCCGGGGTCCTCCCGTTTTTCCCCGAGGTAGTCCTCAACTTTGGTGATATAAGGTTTGCCTTCGGGTTGGTGTTTAGCTGGCTTTGTGTATTAGACACTCAGCCTACTTCGTGCCCAAGGGTACTCCCCGTTCGTTCTCTCTCTCTCTCTCTCTCTCTTCTCTCTCTCCCCCCCCCCCCCCTCTCTCTCTCTCTCTCGCTGTCTCTCTTCTCTCTCTCTCTCCCCGGCCTCAAACACGCGCATTTACATTTGCTCGCTCCTGCGCGCGCTTACACACACTCTTGTCTCTCCTGTTTAGTTTTTCTCGGAGTCTTTCTCTTACGATTTTTTTCTTTGACGTCATTTTTACTTTTGTTCTTCCTTTCCTTTTCTTTTCTTTTTCTTTTTACGTCACCTTCAGTTGCCACATTCCTTCTGCATCTGAAGATAAGTAGCGGCTAATGTCTCTGTTTGTTTGTCTATTTTGACAAAGGGTATTTACCCGAAATATTAATAAATTGTGTTGTACCGTTTAAGTTTTCTAAGCGTGTTTCTTTCTCCGTTGGGTACTTCTTTGAAAGAAAATTTGTCGGACAGACTGACACAGTAAAGTTTTTTAATTTGAATTTGAATTTGAATTTCCACAGACCATGTGCGACCTTTGGTCTATTCTGTAGCATCCTGGGTTAATACTACAAACACTGTATTTCCTATTAAAATCCTATAAAATATAAATCCTGTAAAATTCTATAAAATCATATTTCAGTAATAAATGATGCAGTTAGAACAGCGGACTGGTCTTTTTTTCAACCAACAACATATAATCCAGTAGACCATATATATTGATTGATAAGCAAAATAAATGTGACATTATTCGAATAGTTGGAAACGTGTTTTCCATGATTAGGTTGAGGTCGTATATGTTTCTCGTCAGTGTATGTTTAACCCATTCAGACCTGACGCACTACAGCATGAGATGGGTCGACCATGATAATTTAAGGGTAGTGCCAGATTAACTTGGAGCCTGTCGGCGCCAAACTAATCTATCACTGCCCTTGAATTATCATGGTCGATCCATCTCCTGCAACTAGTGCATAGACACCTTCAGAATTTGGGAAATACGGCCGTCGGGCTGAATGAGTTAAAGCATTAAACCCTGACACGATACAACTGGTGATGAGCTCACTAATCGTATACACAGTTCAAGGATGGTGCCAGTATAGCTTGGCGCCTTCAGGCGCCAAGCTATTCTGGCACCATCCTTGAACTCTCATAACCGATCTATTAATTAAACTGTACGGTCTCGTTTCTTTAAATAAGGAAACGCTGAACTTTGGGGATTTCAAATTGAAAGCTCGCTGTGTATTATGTGGTCAGATTATAACATTGCTACCTAACTTAAAACCCTTTCTCAGATTCCCTTTGTTCTCAAAAAAACAAAAAACATGAACATGTGATAAAAGAAGAGCTGACAGCTAGGAAGAAATCACACGGTCGCTCAGAGTTCATACACGCGAAAATCAATGGAAACAACCAGCAACACAAAAGTGTGGGCTTTTACGTGATAAAGGCATGCTTAGGATAATTGTGATGCGCCGTATAGGATTCTGATTGCCGGAGTCAATCAGGCCACACAATTCGAAAGAAAAACGCACACAGCAGATGGGTCAAGCAGTGAGAGACTTTCCATCACACTTGCACTAATAACGGCAAGTTCCTGCGTCAGTGCTAGAATCGAAAGTGACCACAGTAGCAATAGGTATTCGGGCCGAAGACGGCCGCAGTTGGCCCGTGCATGGCCGTGCGCGGGCCAATTGCGGCCGTAGTCAGCGCGATGACCTTTGCGCACTAGGGAGACACTCCAACCCCTCTCGATGACCCACCGGCCGTATGTCCCCTGTACGCCTTCACACAGTGCAAAATCAGGGCGAGTTGCAATACCTTTCCCTGTCCAGTTATTCATTCTTTGCTGCTCTGTGATCTTGGACATTACGATCGTTAGCCGTAAGGTCCAAAATCACAGAAAGCACAAATTGAAAACACACGAAAATACGCTTAAGAAAATCACATCACAACAAAAACATCTCTCTCTCTCTCTCTCTCTCTCTCTCTCTCTCTCTCTCTCTCTCTCTCTCTCTCTCTCTCTCTCTCTCTCTCTCTCTCTCTCTCTCTCTCTCTCTCTCTCTCTCTCTCTCTCTCTCTCTCTCTCTCTGTGACAGTGCTTCACTGTGACAAACATCTGGCGTTACTGGTAGTCCTTGTGATCCTGGTTCAACATGTCAGACTCTTCTAGTATTCATATAGGTCATCTCAATATCTATCATTTATTTAACAAGATTCCCGATGTGTGTGTTCTTTTGAGTCAACCCAACCCTTTCCCCTTGTTTGGTTTCACGGAAACCCGTCTTAACTCCAATATCAGCGATGACGTAATTTCTATACGTGATTTTTCCATTATACGCAGCGACCCACAAAGCCCCACACATACTGGCATTGCGGTGTATATTCATGATTCTATAAAAGACATCACCCGTAGAAGACCGGACCTTCAATCAGACACAGTGGAAAGTGTTTGGATTGAAATAAAAAAACAAGTCAAGCCCTGTAATAGTTGGTTTTATTTACAGGAACCCCTCTGCACAAAATGTATAGCTTGACGATTTCACCCACATGCTAGATCAAGTTAAAAACTGTACATCAGATGTGCTGTGTGCTGTAACTGGACCGTGAAAGCAAGTAAACCTATCCGTAAACACCAGCACACTAACATCAAGTATAGATCACTTAAACATTTTAACAAAGAGGCTTTTTTGTTTGACCTTAGTTCCGTTTTGTTTGATACTGTTTATCATCATTGCTAGCCTGATGGTGCGTTGTGTGAATGGTACAGGTTGTTCCTCAGTGTTCTTGATAAGCACCCCCCGATTAGGAAAAAAAAAGTTTAAAAAAAACGCAATTGCCGCCTTGGCTAAACAAAGGTTTGGTCGATGCCATGCAACTGAGAGATGAATTAAAACAGAAAAAAAAAAGATTTCCCTGCTTACCGTAAGCAACGCAATCGCATAAGAAAAATTAGTTCTTCATGCCAAAAAGGCACTCTTTAAACGAATAATGAATGACAAAAAGGATACAGTCTCTGTTTGGAGAGCGCTAAATGCCCTTACAAAATCTAACTATAGCCCAACACATACAACTATTTCTGCATAAAAGTTTAATAATCATTTTCTCTCTGCCGCCCAGTCGTTGCTGCAAAACACTACGCCCAAGAAACCCTTTGTATCCTAAAAAATTGTCACATTTTGTGATGGCAAACTTTCTTCTCGTTCGTCATTCCACATTCCGTGCATGACAGTGCACGATGTCGGTAAAGCCATTGAATGTCTCAAAAGTTAGTGCACTTCAGGACATGATGAAATTAGTACTGCTGTGTTAAAACTATCACTACCTTTCATAGTAGAATCTTTAACGTACATCTACAACCGTTGTATCGAGCGTGGCGAATTCTCCTCTGATCTGAAAAAGGCCAAAGTTATTCCGCTTCCTAAGAACTAAGATCTTACAGATCCCAATAAATTCAGACCAATTTCTATCTTGTCTTCACTTTCAAAACCCATAGAAAAGCACATACATAAACACTTACAGCACTTTCTTGACACACACGACCTTATTCATCCCTTACGGTCAGGATTTCGCCCGCGATACTCTTGTCAAACATCTCTCTCACATTTAACGGATCGTTGGCTCACATCAATAAACAAAGCACTGTTGACTGGAGTGATCTTTTTAGTCTTTACAAAAGCCTTCGACTTTTGTAACCATACCCTCCTTACCAAAAAACTGTCAGTCTACCGCGTAAGTGACCGAGCTATATCCTTTTTTAAATCCTACCTTGAAGGTCGACGACAGTATGTCAGTGTAAACGGCAAATCTTCCTCTGAGGGGCTGATTATGCATGGCGTGCCCCAAGGATCTATTCTCGGGCCTTTATTGTTCACACTTTATATAAATGATTTGCCTTCACAAATAGCTCAGGCGGTTAAACGTCAGAGCAGGAGAGCGAAGGGAATCGCCGGGTCGTGGGTTTGAATCCCGTCCCGGCCCCGGTAGCTGGACTCACAATCCAGGGGGAAGAAACGGATTTGTTCAATAGCATGTCCGTTGAAAGGTCCTGGTAAATCAAAGCTGCACAGTTGGAGTGCGCCTGAGTTGATCAGTGTTCAGATCGTACTCCATAGGCAATAGATTTCCCTGTCCCCCATAACCCGCCCATCAGGGCCTTCCATGATCACCTTGGTGCTGTGGACGTTAAACCCGAACTAACCAACCAACCATCTCAGATATGTCCCCGTCCCGGCCCCTGTAGCTGGACTCGAAGTCCAGAGAAAAAAGACGGGTTTGTTCCATAGCATGTCCGTTGAAAAGTCCTGGTAAATCAAAGTGGCACAGATGCAGTGCGCCTGAATTGATCAGTGTTCAGGTCGTACTCCATAGGCAATAGATTTCCCTGTCCCCCATAACCTGCCCGTCAGGGCCGTCTATTATCACTTCGGTGCCGTGGACATTAAACCCCGAACTAACCAACCATATCTCACAACCTGATGTTACCTGTAGCTTATTTGCAGATGATGAAACTTTGGATGTTTTTGCGCCGGACGTGCCCACAATCAATAGTTCACTCCAGCAAACAATAAATAAAGTCTTTGATTGGTGCCAGACTAATTCCATGATTCCAAACCCATCAAAGACGGAGTGTATGCTCGTAACAGCAAGGCAACAGCATCAGCTGAGCCCGCCGCCTCTAAAACTTTCCCTTGAACAGCAACCAATAGTGCAATTTAGAGAACACCACTGTAGACGACCAGCTCAGTTGGCACTCGCATACTAATTATATTTGTAAGGTTTAGTCAAAAAATATATATATCTGTTATCTAGACTAGTTCAATTCACCAACGTTTCAACCAGGCAGTTGTTTTATAATGCACACATAAAGTCTCATCTAGATTATGCATCGACAGTATGGGATGGATGCAGCGATTTTGCTTTAAAAAGAATAAATTCACTTCATAGACGTGCGGCAAAGCTTATCCTAACAGATTCCCACATCCCTTTGAGTACCGACGATAAACTAACAAACTTAAATATGTTGCCGCTTCGTATGCACTTTCACACTGCCAGCCACGTGCATCGTTGACACGCTGCAGGTCATTCTGACACACTCCCATGCCATCTTCCTCAACAGACTATTAGTGACATTGCGGTCTTTTGAGCGCCCTTTGTTAATGATAGCCTTTGTCACCGTGCTGTTTCCCTCGCCATGAGGGGGCCCGCCGGCTGACTGCCTGCACCACCGCGCACACCTCATTATAATTAATATGCAAGTCCTTGGCAGCCGGCATGTCTGAAGAGAACAGTGTATAATTCCAATCTCAGACTCCTTTCCAGAACGCGCCTGCCGCCAGGTTGCATGCATCAACATGGACATATTCCTTGCTTTGTGAGTCATAATACACAGTGCCGTTAAAAACATGCATGTAAGATAGCCACCACTGTAAGTCTGCATGAAACTCCCGTGAGAGTCTCGCTTTATGCCTTTGCTGCTGAAGGGCTTTAATCGTATCAAGAATCCGCCTGAGAAAAAATTTGCCTCCCTTGACGGCTTGACACGCCCAGTTAAGGGACCCTACTAGTGACGGCAAGCTTTGCTTTGTCGCGCGTGTCTTGCCTTGAAACTGCTGCAAGCGTTTGTGAAGTTGCTGTAGCTTGTCGTCGCCCAATGACAAGCCCAATGACAAGGTGCTTGTGCGGGTGCAGATCTGAATCCCGAGACATGTAATGGTTTGTGTAGGCCCCACCACCTTAGGCCAGCTAATATTGAACCCTAATCTACGTAAAAGGGCGTCATCATCATTCGAGTGCATTCCTCTTTGGACTTAGCTGCTATGAAGAAATCGTCAATATACGCTACTATCCCTGTCATGCGGCGCCGTATCATACATCTGCGAACTGCCTGAAAAAGTCTGTGAAAGTGCGAAGGGCCCACGTTACTACCAAAGGGTAGCCTACTATCGAACAGGTATGTAGGCTTCTGCTCGCCGGTAAACATCCATTTTAGGCCTGTGATTTGGTAATTATCTGGATGGATACACACAGATCGGTATGCCGCCTTAAGGTCAACCTTCGCGCACCAGTATCCGGACTTGGCTAGTCCGCTAGCGTCTGGAATTGTACTGTCTCAGGTACTGAGTAATCGTTCATTGCATGGCCTACAGGCTTGCTGACGTCATGTATCAGGCGTATGCTATTGTCGTCTTTTGGGATCGCTGCCAGAGCACTAATTACGGTTGTTTTTTTAGATGCTACAACCTTTGTTTATCTGATCGATGAGCTCCTTTTCCACCGCTACTCTGTTTTTTAAGGCAGGTGTGTGATTTTTCTGCTTTACAGGTCTAAAAGTCTGATGTTTGTCCGTGATATAAAACCATGTTCGATACCTTCAAGGAGAAAGTTTTTGCCTTTATCAGAAGCTAGTTCGTCTTGCCACACTAAAAGCTTTGAACTAATGGACGCTCCAGAACCTAACAGTTGACAGTTGTATGGACTTAGTGCAGGATAAGGGCTATGATAAGAAGTGCTAGAATGGGTGGGGCCTACCTCGCCTTGTGCAACCTGCTGCGCTATGTCCTAGGCTGTCCTGTGTCACCTGCCGCTGCTGCAGGTGTGTCACGATGTTCCCGCGCCGGGTGATCTCTTTCGCAGGTGGCACACACATGGTCCAGCTGGCAGCGTGCGCCGTAGGTGCAGTAACCTCTGTTGTACTGCAGGCACACTGCCCTGACAGAGGGGCCGACGGGGCGTTGTGGGCGCGGTCCCGCCGTCCCTCTTCCTGTTCTGCGAGCAGGTGAGCCAGTGGGCATCGCCGATTGCATAGTCAACGGTCGCGCAGCACCACCGTGGACAGGTGTGGGGCGTCCGTGCCCCACGGGAATCCTTGCCGTTGACGATACTCATCGTCGAACAGCAGGACACGTTGCCAGGTGTATCTGGCCGCCAGCTCCCCCACCATCGCCGAGTACTTGAGGTAGGCGTGCGGCGTAAAACCCGGTGTGGGTTTGTCCATAAGGGCCGCCATAGTACGGCTGTTTGCCACTATTCAGTGGGCGGGGGAGACTTTGTCCAACTTTGATGATGATGATGATGAACTTGAACAGGGACAGGGACTTCCAACTTCCGTTGATTTCGTCCGGGGGGGGGGGGCCAGGGGGGTTGGTGGGGAGGTTGTCTCGCTGTCTGCCGCTCCGTCGCGCAGCTGGCTGATGGTGCTGCCGGGGCCGGGTGGTTGGTGGTGGAGGAGGCAGGTGGGAGGCCGGGGGACCGTCGCCTATCGCCAGGCTGGTGGGTGGTGGTAGGCCAGCCACTCCCAGAGGTCTTGCAGGAGTGGTGGCGGTGGAGGTGGTGACGGCCGGGGGAACCGTAGCCGGTTGTGGAAGTGTCTGGGGAGGTAGGGTGGTGGTGGTGGCGGCCAGTCGATTCTTGGTCGAGGGGTTGGGCGCTGGAATGGGCGGGGTGGGTGGCGATGTAGAGGTGGCAGGCGCATGTGTGGTGGTGGCGTGGAGAGAAGTGGTGGGCGCTGTTGCCTGAGGTGCTTGGGCGGTCGGTGGCGTCTTCTGTGCTGTAGTGGGCCGGTGACTGGACCGTTGCCCGCCTGTGGTGGTTGTTGTTGTTGGGGGGGGGCGGGTCCGTACCCGCATCCTGGAGGGTCTTTGCTGGTGGGACTTCTGTCTCTGTGCCTTTTTCCTGAGGTTCCGGTGGCGTGGTGCCGATCGATTTCTCCGCAGTCTGTGGGGAGTCGGTGGATGTTTGACTCCCCGTTTTGGTTGTCAGGGCTGTGGCCTGGCTGGCCGTGTCCTTTGACGTGGGGGGCTCGAGGTCCTTGATGGCGCCCGAGTGCACCAGCCACCGGGCGGCGACTAGTGCTCGGTGGTAAGGGCTGCCATCAATCGCCGTGATGACCGGGACGGCGTCTTGTAGGAGGATCACCAGCTCCCCGAAGTCAATCCCCCTGAGCCGAGTCGCCCCCTCCTCCAACGATGCCGGCCGCTCCCGAGTTAGTGATTCGGGGACTACGACCGGCGGTGGGGAACATGGGGAATCGGCCCATGAAGACAGCTCCGACGAGGGCTCCTCTTCTGGTTCTGATGGTGGTGGTGGTGACTGGGGGCGAGCAGGGCCCGCTTCGTCCCCGTTGGCGACAGTCGCCTGTTCTTGCCTTGGTGGGCGCATTCTGTCGTAGAACGCGTCCATTTTGGGGAATAGTCCCCTTGGTGGCATAGGAGGGGGGCCAAACTTGTTGAATGCCTCTCTGAGGCTCTGGTCGATGTCTGCCACTGTCAGTGGCGGTCCGTTGTTGACTGGTTGCTGTGGCGCCTGGCGGTGAGGGGGTGAGTCCCCCACCTGTTCCCAGTACGCCCTCTGTCCTTCTTGCGGCCGAATTGGCGGGGAGAGAGGGAGCTTGTAGCTCCTCGTCTCCCGCCTGGCCGGTGGTTGCTTTCTCTGTGCTTGGGGGAAGGTGGAGGCATAATCCTCCACCTGTTCCTTGTTGGTCTTCTTTCTCTGCTTTCGCCCTTTCTCCATGCTGACTGGTTCGCTTGGCTGGCTGTTGACTGGCTCGCTTGATCGCTTGCTTGGTTGTTGTGTGTGGAGAGAGCGGAAAAAAAAACCGTCCTCTCTCCTCGGCTGCTGAGCTGGCTATGATGAGCGAGTGATGATGTTGTCCAACTTTGGTTTGCTGTTCACCTTTATAGTGACACCTCCCCCAAGTGCCACTTCTTACTCTGCCACTGTTGCTGAAGACAGAATGTCTACTATACGTAACGCCGGGGGCCCACCTTTTGCTGCCGCAATACCCCCGCTACTGTTGCCACTGACGCACAGGCTGTCGCGCAAAAGTTCATCCAGTCCGGCACCTCTGTGGTGTGGACTGTATAGGGCGTCCTGCAGGCTCTGTGGCGCTCTACTGCCGCTGTTGTCCGCTACTACTCCCAGTCCGCCGCACAGTGGGCCACCCCAGTTGACAACCTGGAATTCGGCCACCGCTGCACGGAGCACTGCTCTGTCCCCACGTTTCAGCGCCAGAGCGTCTATGTCTTCGTCAGACATTAGAAGTAATGCCTGCCTGGATTTAACCTTTCCCTGATCAGCGCACTCTGCATCTCTTCGTCGAGGCCCCAGTCACTGAAAATATGGTCCATCTCACTATTTTTCAGTAAGCGGACTTCTTTCTCGCAGATTTGGGAGACTACATTTCAAATTCTAGCTGTCGCTTGCGGCTGCTGCCCTAGCAGAATGACTGGTCACGGTGTACTTCTCAGTTCCGTTTATTAGTCACCCCTGTACCGCCCACGCATTTACCTCCCCTACTCTCACTCCTCCCACCCAATCTTTCATCCTCGCCTACGCATTCTCACTTCTTCCAGACTCAGTTTCCCACCCTCTATCTCCCTCTCAATCTCCATTTCTCAGCATAACAATCCACAGTCAGGAATTCCCCTCCTAGTCATACACAGTACTTCCGTCGGCTACCACCGAACCCCGCCCCCCACCCACGCATTCAGTCTTCTCTCCCTCCATTTAAAATATGTTTATCACTCATCCCTCGCCTAAACACCACTTAGAGATTTGTTATATTACAGTGAGGGAACACAAGTAACTGGTACGTAATCGTCTCCCCGAAATAATTTAGTGAAAAAAACGGAATTTTGAAATCACTCGCTATTTTCGGGATTTCCGCATTGAATGGAGTTACCCCCGGAAATTGGTACCGTTTGTATTGAGCGCCGCGGAGTCTTTCTTCCGGTGTTCGCCCCTGAACAATAGTGGTTTACCGGCTTTATCTCCATTTCTCAATTTGCCTTTGCTATTCAGCGACTACAATTGTGTTCATTTACAGATATCTCTCAACTCCTTGACTGAAGAGTAAAAACGAACACGGTCCAACTGCAAGGGACATAAATCCTCATAAGCCTCCTTGCGGGGGCTCATGAGTATCTATGCCTCTTGCTGACATCACTTTTAACCCATTTACCTCGGACGCCTGGGACTCTGGCGTTGGATTAACGAAGATACAGAAACACAACTTGCAGTGAAAGGGTTTAAGAAAATATAGTTTCTCTTTGCGACAATGGCTTTCAAAAAGATCCCCCCTAGTGTAGCTGAAGGACGACGAAAGAGTTTAATAATGCACTTGCCTTTAACTCCATCTACCCCAGACACACCACAGCAAGATAAGGATCGACCATGATAGTTCAAGGGTGATGCCAGAATAGCTTGGCGCCTGTGGGCGCCAAGCTATTCTGGCATCACCCTTGAACTATCATGGTCGATCTGTGTCCTGCACTGCATTGCAGTCTTCCGAGGACAACGGCAAAATTTGGGGATTTCGGTGTTGGGGTAGAATGAGTTAACTATAATGGTCGATACGAACAAACATACGTAAAACTATAACGTGCAATACCTCTGAACTATCGATTCAGTCGTTCGCAGTGTGTCCAGTTAATCGGTTACCCTTGTAATACACGCATGATTTCAATTTAACATTATTGACTCGACAGCAGACGGGAATTTCCTGTTTCTGTATCAGTTTAGAGGTAATGAGTGTAGATTTCCTCTGTTACAATGGCCGCATCGGAATACTCTCTGTGTACGGTCGTGCTTCCCGGTGTGGAACATGAAATGTGTTTTATTATTCAAGCACGAGGGAATTGTCCATACAGTTAGGGGCTTAGTTTTGTTTCGTTTCGTTTCGTTTGCTTTTCTTTTCTTGTTTCACGTCCACGCACCAAACGTATAACATGCGTTACTTGATATTTATGTGATATTTAATGGGTTGTTTAAATTAATTAGCTTACATGCTTTATATAATATGCCGTTAGAATGTGATGTGTATAGTGGTTGTATTTTTCCATCGGTCTCATTTTAGATTATGTTTCTTACTAATCCTTTTACCTTTTTCTTTTATGAGCTGTGAGCTGTGATAGGAAAATCCCTTTGGGACAATAAATGTCTTGAATCTTGAATATGCCCT